>VZRW01009658.1:0-141783 GCA_013398125.1 Aegotheles bennettii
TTCTGTGTGATTCTGTGAAAGAAGTATTTTAGCCACTGCTTTCTGCTCGCCTCCAAAATAGGTTTCTCCCAACGCTCTCTCATGGCATGGGCTGGCACCACAAGCATGCAAGAGGTGTCACATGGGACTCTGGGGAGACAGAGAAGGGCTAATACCTTGTTAACTTCACCCACTTTCTATCATCACATACTAGAGACAAAGTAACAGCTCCAAGCTCTACTTTGCTGGAGGGAAGTTTATGCCAATAGGATCCTGCAGGCTCTTCTGGCAGCAGCAAAATCCTCTGCCATGGGAAAGAGGAGTGAAAATCATGGCCAGATCCCTACCACTGCAGTTAATGTAATGAAAGCTCATTTTTGGCAAGGAAAAACCAGTCTCCTCATGAAAAATGCCTCAGGCCTCTGAGGCATGGAGAGCAGTACATAACCTCCCAGCAACACACGGCAGGGGACATGGGTTCAGCCATGCTGTGGATGGAGGGAGAGGAGAAGATGGGAAAGGGCAACAAGCCATGATGCCAAGCTCTTCTGCAGTACGGCTGACATAAACAGCACTGACAGATCAGCTGCTTCTAACGTCTGAAGAGAAGTGAATACACTGCAGCTGTGGAGAGCAGGAGAGCATCATGCCAAAAAGTCTGGCATTTATATGAAAATGAAGACGTCTTGCAGCAAAGATACACAGAAGACCCAAAGTACCCTAATCAACAGACTCCAGGCCCAAATGAACTTCGGTTAAGATCATGATATGTTGGATTTTGTCACTTAACAGTGTCCAAAAAAAAAAGAATGCTTTTATCCCTTTTGGCATTCAGTGGGAATAATGAGCAACAATGCCAGGCACAGAGGACAGAATGACTGGATAAATGACTGGATTTTAGGATACAGAGCTCAATTCCACAAAAGATGCTTAAGTAAATGAAAATACCAGCACATAATGCAGCTAACCTAACTGCTTTCAGCAGGGCAGTTACTTGAAGAGAATTTTGAAATTATGTATAATGCTAAGCATTAACATAGCCCTTATGCTATTTTACCTGTAATTGATGTGTCTCACAGTTTCACAGGACTCCCTATTGGCTTCCCACTATCAACTAACCAACTATTCCAAGTAAAACACTTTGTGGAACTCTGCCACTTACTCCAGCTTTTATCCAAGAAAATAGACCACTTACTGCAATGGGAATCTAGTTAAGAGAACATTACAGAAAGAAAAGAGGTTATCAACAAAGCAGCCAGTATTACTGGATTGACACAAAAAGGAACAAATTTATTTTTTTTTCTCCAAATTCTACTTTAAGGTCTCCTCCAGTCCTATCCTATTAGAGCAAGAATTTAGAAAAGCTTAAAAGTCATACTAACCAGTGCTTCTAATCTGCCTAGTGATCTGGATATTGCCTTGTGAAAACTTCTGCATTAGAACTGGACAACGATTATGTCTAGTGACAAAGTTTGGCTCAGGATGGTGGGATGGGAAGAATGTCCTAATTTTTTTTTTCTCTAACTAGAACATGCACAGAGTAATTGAAAAGGTACTGTGAGACTTCCAGTGGCTTGTTGAACAATGAAGTGAAGAAGAGACACTTCGAAGGCATGGCTTCTTAAGGATCATAGCCACAGAGATCCTGATCAGAGGTCCTGATCAGAGATCAATGATTACCTGCCACAGTATGTGCTTTCCCTCTGAGTCACAAATTGGCGCATAAAAATGGATGCTGGCACAGTTTTAATAGTGTGAAATACATGGTGCTCCTTAGCAACACAGGACCTCACCTGCACACATCACTGCTGGACTGGACCTACAGCTATGACCACACCTCAGGAGGGACCACTCAGACAAAATTCAGAGATAGCTCTTTGCTCTCCACCATATTCTGGCTATGTCATTTTATAACAGTTGAAGATTATTTTTTTGGCCTGATATCCACAAACTTATAGGAAAACCACACAGATTTTAAACATATTTCAGGAGAACCTGTGCTCTTCAGCTATCATTTCATTCTGTCGGGTTCTAATGCCTCCTAAACGACACACTATTTTTAAGCACTTGCCAATTAACCTTTCTTGTTATCGACTTGAAATCGTTCCTTGTGATTGTCTCAGCATCAGGTAAAAGAATTTCCCATTTCAGATATAATATCAAGCTCTAAAGTTCCACAATTTTGCCACTTTTGAGATGATAGCACAGTCTCACTGTGACCAAGGACTGCAAAATTGTGCTCCATGTAATTGAATCTAAAGATCTGACAACACTGACCTTATCAAGAAATGAAACTTTTGGCTGAGGTTCAAACCATGCACAAGAAATAAGCTCTTGCTGGTTGTTTGTAAACGTCATATAAAAATGTACTTATTCCTTATTAACAACTTGTAAACTGAACACACTGCAGGTGTCAAACTACTGCCAAGTACAGTGTTACTTAGTACAGTCATTTAATTTACATCTAAGTCTTGTATTAATTTTGACAACACAACTGAGCATCCCCTCTCACGACTGTAAGAGGGTTATTGTAACAAGATAAACACTAAAAACTGAGGATAGAAGAAGTGCTAGGGGCCAGATTAATTTTGTGAATGCCCATAGTTCTGCTGGTCTCAGTGACAGCTCTACTTTAGTACAAGATGTGCAAAAAAAATGGATTCTAGGGAGAACCAGGCCATTGGTATCCCACTGTTGTGATAAGGTCAGCAGTGACCTGTCATGATAAGACCAACACAGCCCTGTACTGGTGAGCCATCTCCTTCAGGATAAAAAAGAATAGAAAGCTCCAGGCAAAATCCCGGGTAATATCAGCATATAGGATTTTCGTGAGCATCACAGTCAACTCAAAAATCTGAAAGTTTCATAAAAATTCAGTAAGGAGCTAATGTAAATCATTGCAATTGCTCTGCAGCAGAATGCCATTTTAGGAGGCACAGAAAACCATATGGGGCTTTAAAGACAATACCATTACGCACCCTTCTTGTTCTTGCATACAGCTTTCAGCATGCGGTTTCCAGGTCCACATTTCCCATGGTGAGTCACACATGTTCCTTCTGAAACGATCCACTCGTAACACACCGGGTCTTCACAAGGAATAGATTCAATTAAATGTGGACAACCTGCCAGGGTGCCTACTGGATCCACAATCACTTGCCTTTGTCTCATTCTAAAGCCTGGAAAAAGAGAAACTGAATTAACTGGACAACAGCAAAAAAATATATATATTTATACCAATAATCTAGTGGCAAGAGCACTATATAGGGCATCTAGATCTGGGGGTATCAAAACAAACACATGCACAACATTTACAAACTGAACTGATTGGGATGGCACTTAGCTGTATGTGCCCACAGCCAGGGCATGCAAAATCTAATGGTGTGTAAAGAATTCCAACAACCCACATTTTTCACATTTGTTTTTCCCTTTCATCAACATTAGATAGAAATATACATGTCCAAATATAGGAATTTGCCTCTGATGCATATATTAATGCAACAACAACATCAAGATAAAAAGAGAGAAATAGTTAAAGAATTGAAGATATAAAGGACATCTATATTCTGCCTGGGAATCCACTAATGAAAAGGCTTGTTTTTAGATACAGCAGAGCAGTTTACTAAGAAATTAGTATTCTGCTTTATGAAGGTGTAAGGATTTCTGATACATAATGCATATCAGACCTCTTTGAAATGACATCCTATTAAATCGGAAGATTCAAATGTAAAGTGGAAGAAAAAGGTTACAGAAATAATGAAAGAATTGATTACATAATCTACCTCCTTCTGAATAAAACCAAAAGTCATGTTGCTATATAAAATGCTGAACTAAGGTGCAAGTATCTTTCAGCATGTTTTGTTATGCAAATAATGCAGAATTTTAAGAAAGGCAGAAAAAAAAAACGTGGTGGTCTTTCCTACAATAGTCTCAGACAAAAG
Source organism: Aegotheles bennettii (assembly GCA_013398125.1). Classification (NCBI taxonomy): domain Eukaryota; kingdom Metazoa; phylum Chordata; class Aves; order Caprimulgiformes; family Aegothelidae; genus Aegotheles; species Aegotheles bennettii. The sequence goes on from VZRW01009658.1 coordinate 3,918, forward strand.
GCACATACACAGCGTTAGTGGGGGTCACATGGAAATGTCTCAGCCATGAAACATGGAAGAAAATGAAAAATAAAACATTCCAGAGAATATAACAGGCCAAACTTTCACGGTTTTCAAACTGGCAAACAGAAATCATTCAGAACAACTTAAGAATGAAATGGTTTTGCAAATCTTTGTATTTAACCACATATTTTTAATCATTCCTTTTTTTAATTTGAAAAATTCTGACCAGCTCAAATCACTTTAAAAACTTACGCTGTTTTCAGAACAGTGTGATTTTTGAACAATAATATTCATTCCTTGACCTGAACTCCAACAGTCATCTTTTAAACTTAGAGCCTTAGGAAAGGCTCCGCAATGAACCTCAAAGCATTGAGGGAACAAACATGCACACGACTCGATTAAGATTCAGGGGGTTTAAATTATATTTCCATACTCTTCTTCCAGGTATTTAAACCAAACCCAGATCAATGAGAACAATCTCTTGGGTCAGCCTAACCCCAGGATAGCAGGGCTGTGAGATACACCTTCCACCCTCACCCCAGCATTGCCCTCGAATCCAAGCAGCAGGACTTCCGAGGGAGATCAGAGAGGGACAGCCTGGCACTACAGAGGTCTGCAGCTGCTATCACAAGAAATCCTCCTTTGCTACAAGTTCAGTGCAGGATAAAAGGATCTGAATCAGGCTGAAAATCTCATCTTTTTTTTTTTTTTCTACTCCCAATAATAACTGCAAAAAGCTTTTAAAGGTCATATTCCACTCCTGTGTGTGCATCTAAGAGCTTCATCTTATGTTAGATTAATTTTTAAAAAAACACATTAAGCTCCCAAAGTAGAATTCGACACCACTGCTTTTGCAATCTTACAACATTTCATTACCTGCTCTAGACCCCCCCAGTGCCACACAAGCAATCGATAAGAGCAGCTGTTACCTCTTCTGCCGTGGTGATCCTGGCAGTTCTCGGGAAGGCAGGGGCCCCACAGGGACCAGGCAGACACCACGCACTCGGATGGGCACGGCAGGTCACATAGCTGGGAGGCAGAAGGTGCAGGACCCAAGCATAGCTTCCCATCAACTGGTCTAGTAACTAAAAGAAGAAAAAGAAAGGAAAAAAAGAAAAGCAGGGCTGTAACTTTGCCCTGACCAACACACAAAGCTCCAGAGCTTACTGCTGGCCATTTTGCAGAACACACCGAAATCCCCTGCTTTTTTAGGGTCTTATCTCTCCAAGCAAAAAGTAAATCCTGTGTAAAGCAAGGCACGAAAAGTTTTATCTAAATCAACCCTATTCAGCAGGCCAACTAAACAATGCAATAATGGTAAAAGAGTGCTCTAAAAGTAAATTCAAGGCTGATTTTCTACAATGCTGGAGCAACAAATGGGAATCCAATCCCCCACATTTATGGCCGAGGAGATCTCTCTACACCATACTGAAGAGAAAGATGTCTAAGAAGGAAATCCAAAAAGCTTATGTTGCAATCGGGAGCTAGGCAGAGGCAGGTGACAAAAGTCTGAGCATGGGGGCATCTCCCCGTATCCATCCCTTCCAGGGGCACTGCCATCTCCAGATTACAGACATAAGGCCCACACCTTTGAATTTTCTTCATCTCCTTTCAATAAAATTGAGCAGAGCTCTCTGTTTCTTCTATACAGACATAAGCAGAAAGCACCTTTCCTGCCTGGGAGGGGAGACATCTACCTGAGTTACCAGCACCCAAGGCAGGCATGGATCTCCAAACCCCTTCATCCAAGAGGTGAGCCGACCCCAAACTCTGCCAAGTACCAGTTCAGTTGATACTGACAATAAATTTAGAAAGCTGATCCCCTTTGTATTTTCATTTATCATACGAGATTTCTAGTTTCAATTAGCTTCTCTTCCCTTTTTATTTGGGGCAGAGGGAGGAAGAAAAAGAAGGGGAAAGAATCTTACATCTATCTTTCGAGTCATTATATGATATTGCATTTTAATTACATTATGGGCTGAACTTGGCTGTCTCTTTAGATAAATCAATATCAAAGCAGTCTTTCAAAAGGCAAAGGCTTGTTTGAGTTTACTCTACCATGGTATTACCAAGACTTCATTAATTTTTATAGCTACTGAATTTGCTTTATCCTCATTTTTATTTTTAATGTTTATTTTCCTTTGCTTCCATGCATGGAATTGACTTGAAAAGAATTTATAAAATTATTCCCAATGTATGAGTAATCTTTTCTTTTTCTAATATTTTACCATTTTCTTTAAAATGAATCACTCGAAGAAAAACACAACTTCTTTTTTTTTTTCTAAGACAGAAGACCTCAGTGCTCAAAATCCCAATAAATTTTGATTTGCACATCCTGAACGTGAGACTTCAGACCAATATCAGGGCTTGTGATTCCAGTTCATCAGAATAACAGGATTAAGCAACAGGTGTGATTCAATTCAAAGCCAGAAGATAACACATTAGTAAAAAAGACCATTTCCTGAATTATTTCTGAGACACTCTAAGGCCTTTGACATGTTCATTTAAAGATTACAACACGGTGGCACAAATCCAATTCACCTGAATGATAACATAAACAGACCTTTTCTAGAGACCTTGCAAGTGAAGTGACAGACAGAACGCGATAAATATTAGAGTTTTAAGGATAAAAGTATTTATTTTACCAAGAAGTCTCATGCATGGCTTAACCTGCCTTTCAGCATCAAGCTTTGCAAAACTATCATTTTTGAGAGTTCACTTGAAGAAACGAAAGAAAATTGAGTGCAGGCGGTCAACCCGAGGAATAAAGCCCAGTCCCACTTAACTCGAGGAGTTGCCATTAGCAATGGCTCTTTCCTCCTCTGATTTTTAGATTGTTTCTTGATTGCAATTTAACTAGTTAAATGTGGAAGCCCCTAGATAAAGAGGGTAGGTTGTCCTGCCTTGAAAACTAACCAGCTACAACCAGTGGTGCCCAAGGGTATTTTAAACTGATTTTGGATAAAAGAAAAACAAGGAAAATTGATTGCAAAAAGTTAACGGGGTAGGTTTTTGTTGGTAGGCAGAGCCTATGAGACTCATAGAAGACTCCTTCCTATTTTGGGGGAAATCCCTGCCTTCCTCTCCCTGCTCCTCCTCCTCCATGGGGCCGATGCCCTGTTTAATTCTAGCACTGGGAGCTCTTTTCCCAGGATCAACATCCTACTTGTCACTGGAATAAGACTGCTTGTTTACTCATTTCCTGAGTAATTCTGCAAAATGTAAATCAGAAAATACACAGAGTGTTCTAATCAAATATCCAAATATATCCTAGGTCTGTGTCAGTTTATACTCATTCTATACTGACTATAATCCTCCAGTGAAAGTCTTCAGGAATAAACCAAAAACTAAAAGAAACAAGCTCCATTAATAAATGCATATATAGTACCATCCTATTCCAAAACCAGGCAGGTATAAAGTGCCACAATTTCCAGCACGATAGCCAGAGTGACTGGATGGACCAGCAGGCACCTCTATAAAAGTTTCATCCCTTATTCAGCCATTTGATTGACAACTCTGATTTCTATCAGTTTTGTGATTTTCTATTGCTATTATTTCATACTCTAATAATATTTCTCTTTTTTTCTTCTTCTTCTTTTTCTTTTTTTTTATGAACTATAAGGTAGGTTTTTTCTCTGAACTTTTAAGTGCCAAAATTGTCACACAATGCAGCCTCCAAAAAGGCACAGATGCCTTGTTCAGGGAAGAAAACCTCATATTATGCCTATGATAAATGGACACAGCTGCTGGGACTATCTTTAGGTACCAGACAGCCTTCTGATTTCGCCCGATAATTGACTCTTTAATGGCATTTTCCTACATTCATATTAAAAAAAGTGCTTTTTGTGTAATTATTTTCCTTGGAAAAATATTAGCCACATTTTGGGGGAAGAGGAAAGGCAGAAGCCAGGGAAGAGGAGAGTGGGAAGGGAGGTAATATCTCTGATTCAAGTAGCAGCTTATTTATTACGCTTGTTCGTACCTTTTAAAATCCTGTGTTCTTCCCAATCTATAGAACAAACTTGAAAAAGCAATCAAGTACTAATCTGGGAGCCTCTGAAACATTGCACATTTCTATAGCTGTTATATTGAATCTACCCCTTATAAATGCGGCTACAGCTGATCCCAGCACCAGCGTCTGCCTCAAGTTTGAATTTTACTATTTGCTGTTATTTTCAGGTTATTGCTACCAGCAGGAGATAATAAATTGAGTTCTAAAGTATCTTGTTTCCCTGTATATTTTTACTGAGGTAGCAATTTGAAGGAAGAGTGGAAGAGGAAATCAGCTCTGATATGATTACTTCCATAACGTAATTTTAAGCCAATAAATAAATTATCTATGAATATAGTACTTGCAGGAGTACATATCAACACTCCATTAAAAAGTAGTGTTGACCAGACAGAGGGAGAAATGTATAGGACAGCATTTTGGTTGCAGTGATTCCTTTCAAATTCAGTTTTTCAACTCCTCAGGAGGTAAATAAGACTTTTTTTTCCTGGATTTTAACTTCATTTCATTTTTACAATGAGAAAAACAAGTACTTCTGATATTAACACCTAAATGAGATATTTCTGAATATTACTAACATAGCTGGAATACACACAAACAATATTAGGGCTGTCTCTCACCTACTGATGCAGCCATATTTTAGCTAATATTAATTCTCAAGGCAATAAATCCAGATGTTTACCATACCTTTTGGCAAAATTAAGCCAAATTAATGATTGACAGGGTACAAGAAAAAGACAGCACATCTCTGTAAAAGTTCCACTGCCTTTGCCAGGATTTATAAACCAAGGACATTTGGATCAATACAAAGGGAAATTACTTGAGAAAATCACAAAGGAATGAGTTGCATTATAAAAACACCTACATGTGTAAAACATAATAGGGATAAACCCAGCACAACATTTGTAAGTAATTGCTCTAACCTGAAAGACTCGTTTTTAAGCAAAATCAGAAAATTAGACCAAGGAGAAGTGGTGGATGTCATTTAACTAGCCTGGGAACAGCACTAACCCTAGTCTGGTGCATCCCTCCATTACAAACCCTAATGCACCCCACGCCTGCAGGAGAAGGGGCCTTTATGCTTTTAAGAAGAATCAATTAGTTTTGAAGCCACAAGGCACAAAGTTGAAGTCCTATTTTCAATTAAAATCTACTTAATAGACAAGAAACAAAGTATGAATAGAAGGCTAATCACAGCATGAAAGAGGGTTAATAGCAGATTGCCAAGAGCAACAACAGTTTAATGTATTTCAGAACAATAAAGCTCCTCGCAATTTTATTAAAGTGACACAGACTATTAGCACTTCATGGAACAGAAAGGTTCCCTGTGTCCATATCCTCTGCTGTTCAACGGGATCTCCATCTCAGCTGGGATGCTGTGTTGTTTCACTACAGAATTTGTGGAAGGCATCAACAGAAACCACAGACTGAGTTGGACTCAATGATCCTTATGGGTCCCTTCCAGCTCGAGATATCCTATGACTCCATGATCTGGTAAAAGATCAGAATGAGCATGTGCTTCCCACTGGCACACGACTGAGCAGACCAGAGCTGACAAGTTATTAAGGAAAACCAGTGGAGGCAGCAGGGATGCTGGGATGCCAGCAAGTGCAATGATGAGAAAGGAATAGAGAATTCTCCAGAATGTTTGAAACTTGCTGGCTGTTGTCCAGAAAAGGCCATCAGATGCTGGAAGTCACTGTGACAGACCACTGAAAGGCTGAGAGAAGCCACATGGAAAACAGGGAAGAAAACCCAAAGGTAGGGATATACTTCATGAAAACCTCATCAGAGTTTGAACTTTGCCATCACCACACTTAGCATTCACTCAATAGGAAGAAGCACCAAGGAGCAGGAATCTGTTCTGTGAATGCAACATCACTGTAGGACTCCTGATTCTAGGAGAAAGGCACCACTATGGATTCATCTATGATACCAGGACATAGTACAGGTGGCCCAAAGCTCAGCTAGTCCACTTGTGGCATAGCCATGCCAGCTTGGATCCTGAAAGCACAAGGGCTTCCCCAAGCAGAACTGGCCCAACTTCACCAGCTTCATTTATCTCAAATGTCTCCTATTTCAGGACCAGAACAACCACCACTGGCTTCATTATCTCTCCCTAGTGTCCCAGTTTGTGGTGTAGCCTTATACATACAAATATATTAATTTTTTCATCTGACTCAACATTATTGTTTGAACGCAATGCATCTCCCCATCCGCACAACACCAACAGCACAAACCGACTCAGAACAAACTGTCCCTGTTTTGAATAAAATTAATCCAGTTCCAGTGGCAATAATCATGACAAAAATACAAATGCAATTAAAATCCTAGCTTTCAAAGATAAAACTCTGAACTGACATATAGTAGCTCAGGTGAACTGACTGGGCACCATATTATTTGCTGTGTATCAAAACCAGCTGTATAAAATAAAGGTATTTATAAAAAGATAAATATTTCACGGTCATATGAAGTAGCTTGTTGAAAGTCATATTCTACAAGGCACCTTTTAAGACGACACATTTCTTTCACTGTCAAAGTCTGTGTGTACATTATTCTCTTAATTTTACTTTAATTAGTTTCCAGACACAAAAGAACTGGAAATATTACACCTCTAAAAGACATCAGGGAAAATGTTTTTTTCCTAATGGATTCAAACTAAAATTTTTTAAATACACATTTAAACACTACTGTCAAGCACCACAACAACCTGAATAAAATCATTTCCTTTCTTGCTTCTAAAGGGTTTCCCCCAAAGAAGCCAGCTGTTACATATTTATTTTTCCATTATGTGAGTTGTATCTCATAAATTCTGCTCAGCGTTTGGTGAGCTTACAGATCAATAACTCGGCATCCCAGCAACATAAATCGGATGCAGGCTTGCCTGGATATATTTTACACTTCAGAGGTGCATTTCTCATCTTTTCAAGCCAGTTTGGTCATCCTAACGATAAATGACTAGTTTGGGAAGAGGAGGATTCTTAGAGGTTTTTGTCTCCACCTGAGAACAGGGTTTCTGTGAATCAGGTCAACTAAGCCACAGGCTGGATGCTCCTGTTGTTGTACCAGGAGCCAGTCAAGCAAAGCTTTTTTCAAACCACTGCTGACCATCAGTTCTCTCCCCCCTACAGTCCTAGTCAAGTTTTCTCATTACTAATATATGCTAACCTATTCCTTTTCAATTTTATAAACCAGACAAGGACAACAGGATTTAAACATCAAAGTCCCTAAATTCTAATTTCCATTGAGTAAGTCAATCTTCTCATTCCTGCAGCTTCACCAGCATAAATTTTAAAAAAACCAAAAACACTCAGTGTGCATCTAATATAGGACTCATACTTCACACAGGGTTCATCTCCATTTCAACAATGCATATCCCACACCAGCTCCTGTGGGTAGGTTATCTCCATCAATGCAGCCTCTTCCCAATAAATATGCAGGATGGTAACAGCCATAAATGACAACAACATGCACAACCAACTTGCTGTCCCTCAAGAATCGAACCCAGTGCCTCCCAGGACAGCTGCCACCCAAGGGGATGATGGCATATTCAAATTGGACTCTTCGTTGGTACTTCTCTCTTTCTGAAACCACTTTTATAGGGTATTGAACAGATGCCCCACACACCAATTTGAAACACTAATCCCCCAGAAGACACGCACTGGAAGATCATGATTCAGAGCAGAACAAAGAACTTGCAGGGAAAAAAAAAAGTGGCACCCTTATTAGGAACCTGAGCATACAGAGCAGAGAAGGCAAAAAAAAAAAAGCATATTTTAGAGCTAAAAAAGACAAAGGGGAAGAAAGAAAGAGATGAGAATAAATATAGAATAATACAAGATGCGAAGGAAAAGAGTCCTCGAATTCATCTCTGTGCAACTACAAGGAGGCACTAATTTCTGGAAAATAAAATACAGGGCCAAAACATCTTCCACATGGGAATTAAGAATAGTCTGGAAAGTTTACTCCTCAGATAAGAAATGATTAGACATCTCTGTCTACCAAAAGTAGGGAGAAAGCTCAATATTTTGTGGAAAACAAGAAAAGATAAAGGCCATAAAAATCTCATTTTGAGACATGTATAAGGAGGACTTAGATGAAAGTGCAGGGAAACACTTTCAGATCATTTGGGGAGTCAGTAAAATGGCTTGTAAGACAAAAATACATATGGGAACACACACAGGGATGTATCAGAAAGTAACCATTAGAACTGAAAAGGTACTTGAGTATTTACTAAGTCCTAAATTGTAAACAGACTAAAGGAGTTTTTGCTGCTACAGCTGGTGACACACAGGTTTATAAAAAAATGTGATGCCAGGTGAACCAGGTAGAACTGCATCTTAGAAGTAAAGCAAAAATGGGAACAGGGTGGTAAACCACAGTGGAATAAGTCAGTCAAGAAATTATGTCTACTAACAGGTGAGAGTTGAATATCTCTCAAAGGAAAGAGGGGTCTAAAAGTAACAAAGACTTCTGTAAGAAAAAGCTTTGCAGGGTAACACCGAAAGGTATCTGAGAATAATGAAGGCACAACTACCTGACATACCTACTATTGAAATCCAAGATCAAATAAAAATAAATATATGGAGAAAAATATGATGGAGGCACTCATTAAGCAAAAAAAAAAAATTGTAAACTAAACTTTAGAACCTTGCACAGGCATGAGAATTTAATGTGTATTTTCAGATGGAAAAAATCATTGCAGGAAGCTGCAATGATTTGCTAGTGAGATGGTAATAAGAGATACATTTTATTAGCCAAGTTTACTGTGCTGGGTAAACAGTAAAGAAGATTCAAGGAAGAACAGCATTTCACAAAGGTCTTTTCAGTCCTATAATTAAAACTTAAGCAGACAGGTTCCAAAAAACATTGTAAGAACATTCTGAAAGTGAGAGGTAAATTGGATTTCGCTCAAACAAGTAAAAAAGAAAAAACGTCAAGATATATAAAGCACAAATTTTACATAAGAATGACAGGGCAGACAGATCCCTAGTTAGAAAGCTACAGAAAATATGGAGAGAACAGCAATTCCAGGCACTAGGGACAGGAGGTAACTAGTTCAGAGAAGAGAGGAGATGCTCCTGGAGAATTTTACGAAGGATGTCATCCACCAGACTACAGATAGAGAGTTATAGTCTCTAGATAAATTCAAAAAGCAAAATCTAATTCGAAAACACAAGGATGCTCCCTGGCTTTCAGGAGAGAAGGTAAAAAAAAATCCTCAGGAAGATTAAATGTAGTTATCTCATATGTTTATTAACTGTTTAAACATAAACAGACACCATCCTTAGAGTCTAAGAGGAATTTTAATTCCCATATTATTGGACTTACTTCTTGTGATTGAGAGGAGAGTTCTGCTGCCAAACAGAAATTTCATAAACTGATCATTCCATAATGTTCTTTCATACTTTTACCACCTGTCTTTTTTTGTTGGTACACTAGGGATTGTTAGGTAGTGATGTTTGCACAGAATAACTAAAATTTATTGTGGGAAAAAACTATTGTAGGAAAACACATTTCAGATAACATTTTATAAAACAGTCACAAAAATCCTATCTCAATCCAGAAAAGTCCACTTATAAAAGAGAAGAAAACATACATGCCTCGCGTTAGCAGTGTCTGGCTTTGATAATAAGCTGAAGATTTGCATTTCTGCTTTATTTAAAAGAGCTTCCATGTGAGCGAATAGATTTACATTTAAAAAGAGGTACAAAGAAGGGTAACTACCACCATGTCTACAGTTCGTTCCAGACATGGGACATCTAGGAACAGGGATCAGGGAGAATCCAGAGATGAAGGGGAGAAAGAGCAGTTCGAGGCTGCACTGTAGGTAGCTCACTTGCATATTCTATGCTACTTTTTGTGCAAAATTTGCCTCCTCCCTAAAAGCAACAACATTTCAAACATGAAGATTTGCTGCTTCCATCTCTTGACATCAAAAGAATAATGACCACCTCTCTTTGAAAATTAAGCATTATAAATTTAAATGTGTTAAAATTCAATGAGATACTTAAATAAAAAACACAAGGATCTGTTTAAAACTAATTATGTTAAAGTTCCATCTAAATTAACAGAAGCCTCACAACTGAAGAGAGATGTAGATTCCTTGGACAGAATAGCTAACATTAAAAATAGTGCAGCCTCTTAACTTAGGTGCCTATACATTGCCTTACTTACATACACAGAAATAGAGATATCTGAATGACACAACACTTCACACATTTACCAAGCATTCCCTGCCACCTTTGTCTAGATATGAGAGTCTCAGAATGCAAGAATATCACAAAAGACTTCAAAGATTGGAAGACCTTCTGCTTCCAAGTACTCATTACCCACGTTAGAAGTATGGACTTCCTCCTTAAGGCCTAAAAAATATATATAACTTCACTTGGATCAAGACAGAGATATCTTAGTTAGGTCACCTCTTAGGGGAGAGGGATATGAAATCTCACCAATGCATTTCTGAAAGTAATACCTGAGTGAAAGTTTTCCACTTCCAGTATCTTCAAGCTGGAATTTTATAATCAAAATACAGAAAGATTTCAGCAGACTTAACCTTCTGAACAACTGATATACAGAGACTCAAGAAAACAGAGGCTCCCTTTCTAAACAGACATACTTTAATAAAATAAGAAATAGATGGGAAGACTAAGCAAATGAAAAATGGGAAAGATATCCTTGGGGGATAAAAGAGCTTTGAGCAGTATGTATAAATACATCACAGATGGTACCTGTCTCCAACTAGGATTCAACATATTTTATCCAAGAATGCTGCTGGAGAGACCACAGGACAAAATCTTCTTTCACATATGTCATTGGGCCTAGGTCCAAATTCTTATTGGAAGTAGCCAGAAGAATAACAACTGTGATGGATGGTAATATCCTATTAGACTCGCTTGTTTGACTCCTGAATGATCCCTTTAAGGATACTCAAGAGGTGAAGAAAGAAAAATTACTGTACTTTTGATAGCAGCAATTAGACTCTATATTTGCTTATACACGGATTAACTTCCCCACCTTCTCCCCATGGCTGAAAAAATGGTACAATAAAATATGAAATGCCCTAGTGATGAATAAAAGTATTCTATGAACTCAGATCACCAGAAGAGAGGGCAGAAAAGATGTCATTCCTTATTTATTCAAAGAACAAAAAACTGATCAGCTAGTAAATGAGACAGGCTGAATATTACTGGTCAGGGAGGGATAACAGGGAAGGCTTTCCCTCTTTCTATTTGCATGCAACTATGTTGACAGCAGAGGGGGTTCTCACTTTCTAAGGACTGCTGCAAGTCTGCACTACTGCCTTGGAATGGCAGTAATAATTTGTGCCTTGTACAATTGCTCTGCACATTTGGATTTTTTAGTTGCCTATATGAATTATTATTTTTTTTTTGAAATGGTAAAACCAAGGAAGAGGTATCCCAGTGTTTTCTTTTTGTTGAGGGGAGGGCTTGCAATTTTTAATTTGAACTGAACTTTGAACAAGGGAAAAGCCCACAGATGATCACACACTGGATATATAGCACCAATTCTGATAAGAAATATGTTGGTGTAAAGGTCTCAGATGCACTCCTCTAATCTTCCTGACTAATTTACAATACTGAAAAAGACCAAAGAAGTGTAAATAGAGTCAGTTAAAGCTTGCTGCCCACCAACTTTCCCTACAATGGTTGCATGGACCACAGATGGTCAGAGGATGAAGCCAGTCAAGAAATGTTACACACCTCTTAACAGCAGCACTTTTCTTACTTTGAATGCCACGTGCATAGCACAGTTGTGCAGAACAACAGAGGAGGGTTTGTGTTGGGAGAGCTAGGTAGTGCCAGATGTTTGGGAGAGGTGAAGCAGCAACTGAGCACGTACTGAGTAGAGATTAAAAAAGTTCTGGTTTTCTACCATGTCAGAGTCTGTGTGAGATGCTGGGACACGCTGGGTGTCCAGGAAACATTTGCTTTGCCTTTGTAAGGAAATAAATCTAAGATATGGTATTGTGTTCTTATTATCTTACATCTCTGCTCAAAAACATATTCTGCAAGAGCACTACATAGAGTAAATAAAACAGCCTAAAAGGAATTATTCATCATGCATCTGTATCGACTCATTACTCTTCTAAAGGAAAAATAACTCACTTCCAGAGTCCAAAACCCCTCTGTCTGCTCAGAATTTGTGACAATATTATTTCCACTTTCCCCTTCAGATCACAAGAAAGGTTGTGTATCAACCTGAAGCAAAGGCTAAAGCCATATCCAGAATGAAACAAGACATCTTTTTTTATACTCCAAACAAGGACTAAAACCACAGATAAATGGATTCAGCTACCAAGGGGCTGGGCTACCTGACACATGAGAGAAGAAAACTCAACTCCAAGCAAAATTTAGCTCCTTCATCCTTCAAAAGCCACCATACAAGTACACCTACAGAACTGGCATCAGTTCACCCTGGAAGGTTGTTGCTTCTGGCAGTTCCTCAGGACCCTGAGGCCCATGCCCTCCTGCTCCCTCTGGTGTTGAGTAACATCCCTACGTGAGGATGGATATGAAGGCATTAGCTAGCCAAAGTCTGAATGTTATCTTTTCTTTTTTTGCCCTCCCTTGTTTCTTTTACTCAGACCTCCTTAGGCCAGGCAATTCTGAATGAGCCTATGCACGTACCTTCCTTCAGTCGGTGCATCCCAAGTTCTCGGGTAATCTGGACACAGTAGACCTCCCGAGTTTGTATGCCACCTCCGCAAAGGCCTACGTGCTTGTGGTGGTGAGGGTCCTGCTGGTCAAGGAGAAGAGACACTTGGCAAGCTTTCCATTCAGAAGTCCTCCAGGCAAACCTTTGGAAATAAAACAAACCAGGCAAAACAAGATTTTGACAAGACTGTGGGTGAGGGAGTGGTACTTTATTAGATGACAAAATACAATTGGTTTAATCTTTACATCAGCAGTTCTCAGTTCAAAACAGGGAATGGTCTGAAATGCTTTGAATGTTAAATTTACAAAGATTAAGTATTTGTTATTTGTCTGGAGTACTTGTGTAAAATTTTCCACATAGCACTAATCTCCAAAGTGTTTTGAAACACTAAATCATCCTGACAAACCCTCTGAGCAGGGTGCAAAGACAGAACAAAGATTAAGAGGTTCAATTAAGTGCAAAAAACATGTGGCTCAAACCACTAAACCACCTCTCTCTGCCAAGAGCTGAACACCTCACTCCAAAATGCACTTAGAAGTGAAAACCCTACATACATCAACGGAGCTCCAAGCACTGGGCAGCTCTCCTACAGATGACAGCTTTACAAACACCTAGGGCACTACCAATTTCTTCAAGGGATTGGCTAAAGTAACTCAGTTCTCTGATTTTAGTTTCCAGAAGTTGTAATACACAGCAAGCTCCAGATAAAAATATTTTCATTCTATATTGACTTCACACCTACAGAGCCTTAATGGTTTTCAGGGGAGGATAATGTTCTTGGGCACAGATATGTGAATGCTGGACAATCGTCATCGGTATGTACCAGCTTCCTAAAACTATTGGGAAAACAGTATTGTGTGTCAGCAGAAAGCACAAATTATTTCCTTATCATGTCTGAAATGCAGAGCATATTTCTAATACAACAGTTTTCACAGGCGTAATTCATTTTGGTTCACAGGTCACAGTTTCAGTGGAGTAAACAAGAGCCCGAAGTCCTTCTTCAGCTTCCCAAACACAAATCTTAGGCAATATTGGTTTTATATACAATCTGTTCACACTTATGCTGCTTTATTCCTTTGCTCCTCTAAATTTCATAGCTTACTTTTTCCATACTATCTTTGTTGATTTTGTGTAATGTAAACTATGTAAAATAATTTCCTTCTTTTATCCTCAAGACAAATGCTCTCTCCTCTTACAGCCGATCCATGGTTGTTAAAACTACATATGTTTGTTAACCTGCTGACTGATCACTGTAAGCTCAATTGCAATGGGGCACCTCTGGAGAAAAAGCCTTCCATGCTGTAATTCTGTGTGTTCTGTACAGTGAGTATCTGTTCTTGACTACAGCTATGGCAAGGAAACACGCATCTCAAAATTATATGAAAAATTAAATACATTAGTTTGTCTGAGCACACATCAATGTTCTCTTAGCTTCTTATGTTGTAAATATGGCATAAGAATGATTTCCAGCCACAGAGCACTTATAAATGTTGTAACATACTCATGGAAAACGTTTGTGAATACTGCCAATTACTTTTAATTTTTAGATGAGCTGTCATGCTCTCTTAAATAATATACAGTATCACATGCAAATTTGGATGCACTCACAGGGTTTATTGCCAATGGAGAAAACAATAAAGAACACACTTTTTCACATGACAAGCATGAAATACTTGAATACCCATAACATATAAAGCACAGCCATGAATTTTTTCTTCTAGTAGTTCCTTTTGGGAATTCCTAATCACATTTCTTAAACGCAACCTTCCTCTTCTAATAAAGGCAATGAAAAGTGCTCTTCATCACACGCCGGGTGAAGAGGATTTCTCCTCCACACTTCAGGATACTGTGCTCTGCAGGTCTACACTTTCAAAACTAGAAGCTTAAATATAGAACACCCACATCTTTCTGCAGCCATGGAAATAGTTGGTTTAGGGAAGTATTTCTTAAAACAATAATTGACTCAAGAAAAACTGATTACGAGTATCTGGCTGAGGGAGTCAGCTGTGAACTCTGGATCTTAAAGATTCATTTCCAAAGGTGTGAGCAACTGCCTCTCCTATTCAGCAGGAGCTGTGGGAGTTAACACCTACAAAAATTAGGCCATAGGTGATTAAAATTATGCAAAATAACTAAATCTGAGTTCAGAGATAATTAAAGTTCATCAGCCCTTGAATCTAAAAAAAAAAAGAAAGAAAGAAAATCCCTTTAGACATTTACCTGGATACTGTGCTACGCCGCAGAGCAGCCTTTGATGAACAGCTATCAGGCTCTAGCTGGTGCCTGCTCTGCTGTGAGCAGCTGAAAGGCTCAGCCCCACCAGCCCACCTTGTTTTCTCCCAGCTGGACATGCCCTCAGCAGTACAGAGTTTTCTGGTGACAAACCCTGACCCTCAAGTGTTAGTTGTTTAAATGGTACACGTTTGCACAGCCACCAACAAGCTCACTGCACCAGAAATGTACCCAAGGGATTGCTGTCCCACTGAGTGCAGAACCTAATGCAAGACCTTTCCACACGGATGTAGTGGCCTTGGACAGCTTTGTGCCAGACTCTTTGCAGGGTTCTAAGCAGTGTGGCCAACACTTGTTATTAGTTTGCCCATCTACAGTCTAAACTAAAGACAATGAGAATTAACATTACTTAACGAAAAGAAACTGACTGCATAATCTCTGCTTAAATTTCATCAGAAGCTTGTTAATAGCCATTAGTAAAGAACAGAGACTACTGGCTGGCAAAGACCTGGGGGCTTTTTGTAACTTTGGCAACCTCAAGCCAGTACTTGCAAATTATTAGCAATATCTACAGTGGTTTTACCACACAACTGCTGTTTCTCCAATTGCATGAAGATAACCAAAGCTACCAGTGTCACTCTGGACATTCTGTTGTTAGAGCAGACCATACCAGAGATGCACTGTACTAGCATTAAGCTAAGGGTTCCATAGCATCCAGCCACCTTGTTCTCCATCCCCAGAGGGTGAAGACTGTGATAACTCAGGAATTGGAAGGGACATTATACATTTAGATCATCAAAGTCAGTCAGCTCCAGTGTACTCTGGTGATCCCTATGACAAATCCTGTCAGTGACAACAATTTCAAATGTCAACAGATTTAACATCTCATTTTAAGTCCTACCAATATTTAGTTAGATTGACACAAACTCAGTATAGTTACACCCTAGCTGTGACCCACGTTCATCTATAGACCTTTTACTATAGCTAGGAGTATCTCAGCCTTTCCCTTTGGCTTCCCAATAGGCTTGTTCCACTTTTTGACAATACTGTTTGAGTTACAGGAGGTCTAGCTACTTCTGAAGATTGACAGACTCCATTGCCAATGGTTAGAGGGCTAACTAGATAATGCCCCAGATGGGGACCTCCAGAACCCACGGACAGTTATATCAGTCTGCTGAAGAAAATGGGCAAATAAAACCTGCTGGTTTAGAAACAGTGAAGTAAGTGCTTGGGGTACCTAGAAGGGACCCTAGCTGGTAAAGCTGAACAGCTTTCCACATTATCCTACAAAGACAGGCTGAGAGAGTTGGGGTTGTTCAGTTTGGAGAAAAAAAGGCTCCAGAAGACCTTGTAGCACCTTCCAGTGCCTGAAGGGGCTACAGGAAAGCTGGAGAGGGACTTTTCACAGCAGTATATGTAGTAGTAGGATGAGGGGTAATGGTCTTAAGCTGAAAGAGGGGAGATTTAGATTAGATATTAGGAAGAAATTCTTTCCTGTGAGGTTGGTGAGACACTGGCCCAGGTTGCCCAGAGGAGCTGTGTCTGCCCCTCCCTGGCAGTGTTCAAGAAGGTGTCCCTGCCCCTGGCAGGGACGTTGGAACTAGATGATCTTTAAGGCCCCTTCCAACACAAACCATTCTATGATTCTATGATCACAAGCAGTGCTCTGAATTTCCCTGCTAAACAGAGTCAGTTGAGGAAGCAGAAGAGCAGGTCCTATGGGTGTCTGTTACTATCAAGGCAAAGTGTGCTCCCACACTGCAACATCCAACTGCGACTGCAGAAGTGTCCAACACAGAGCTGGAGAACCAAAGCTTCACCATGGATAGTTCCTGACCTGAGAATAGACAACGAAGCTGCCCACCTGAATGGAGGTCACTGTATGCCCAAGACCAGTGAAGGTCAAAAGGCTGAAGAGTGATGTTGCTGCTGCTCCCAAAGAATAACACCAGCAGCCTACCAACACACTTCTCTGCACCTCCTTTCAAGTCTTTCCTGCTTCACACTGATGCCTTATCTTTAATTGGGACACATAACAGGCCTCATTTACAAAGTGATATCATCCCACTCATATCTCAGCAGTAGCCTCAAGCCTTTTGAAAAAATCAGGTCTTAAAACTTTCCCATTTTCCATTATTTAACTTTTGAAAAGCTTTGAATTTTCAACAAAGAGGTTTTTTTTATTAAATCCCTTCTTGTAACATAGCAACCACAACCAAAATGAAAGATTTGAAGTCATAATCATAATTCTGGAAAATCTATCTATTCCCAGTGAACATGAAAGCTACACATCCAGGATAAAAATGATATAATACATTGTTTTAAAACTGATGACTCAGTGACAGCTACGCAACAAACAAGTGCTCAATATCTTTCTGATTTATAGTAACCTCTTGGTCTCTCTAGTCTATAGGACTTACACTTTTAGCACTTACACAAGTTTTATACCTGTATATACCCATTCACTTTAATGAACTACCCCAAATTTATATCACAATAAAAGAAAGCAGAATCACGTCCTATGTATTTAAGCTTCAGAACAAATCCCTTCAGAACAAATAACTGAAAGTAAAACAAAGCACAAAGCTCTGGAGTCCTACATGCAGTTAAAGTGTTTTATTTACTTGCATTTAAACTATTGATTAAAGAAGTTATTGGTAAACTTCAGCCGTAAAATTAAAAGACCTTCCCATTTAACAGCCAATTTACACTATTTGCCATGTATCTGTGATGGGACCTTTAGCTTGTAGCATTGCCATGGACACAAAGATAATACTTAAAGCACTTTGAATTTCTTTCCCCTCTGATCCTTTTCAGAGGCTGGAATATAACTTTACCCACCTCCCTCTGCTAAGTACAACTCCACAAGTGATACCTCTCCAGGTGCAGCTTTTGTGTGTTGGTGGTACATACCTTCATTCAGTCACAGGGCGCTCCCTGTCCCTGCATTAAATCACAGCCTCTAGAGAATCCCCTTCCTTCTCCTGCTCAGAGTCTCACTCTCTTTCTGGTCTATGTCCTCACCTGTTTTCATTGCTGTGCCCGGAACGTGCTTTGCCCAGACAATAAAACTAAAGGAAAGGTTACTTGCCCTAAAATCAAGTGGAAAAATGACAAAGAGCAGATTTTCAGGAACTGAAAAGTAAATAGGATTCTCTCCTTAAAAGATTTTAAGACTAATCTGATTAGGCAAACACAAGACAGAAAGAAAGAATGAACAGTTTGTGTTGAGATCTGACAAATGTAGGAGAGAGCCTTTTATTGCTGATACTGAATTCCCTTAAATTCATCATCTTCTTGTAAGGGGAAGGAAGAAAAGATAACTGGTAAACCCCAGAAAAGCCGCAGATGAGGCGGCCTAGATTTAAGGGGAAAAAAGCATAATCTTTCTAGGTATTACACTGCAAAAGAATATGCTCAAATAAGGAGAACAGGAGCACCAAAGACTTCTTATATTGTTTCAAAGGTATTAACTCCACATCTTTCTGTGGCTGAAAGTTACTGCTTTCCAGTCTGAAGTACTTCCAGTACTTTTGGTCACCAATTCCCAAGCACCACCACCAAATCACCAGGCTGTAAACTATAACATGGACCTACCAGGTGCTTAATACTTAAATATTAACTACTAATAAAAGACACTTTAATAATATACTTTTAAATGTTTTACTTCTGTTCATTAATACAAAATTCTGGCCCCCATGGCCTTATGTCCAGCAGACCCATAGCACATATGGCAACGGTAACAGATTTTCATTTCTGCTCATTACTGCAGTACCCGAATGGAAAAATCAAAGTCTACAACCCAGACACTACTGTAAAATTCTCTCCAATGTTGTGTAGCATGAGCAGGTCATAGCCTACCCCTGCATCTTGAGATATTACATTCCTAGAAATAACAATTAACTAAATACCAGGGTTGTTGGGGTTTTTTTGCAGTATCTTTAGTTAAGTGGCTCTATTAACCTCTAAGTCTGATGTTATTTTTCTGGGCTAGCTCCTCAGGGAGTTTTATCCTAGCTCATGCAGATACTTCACCAGAGACATCGCCTAAAGGACTCAAGGTGTGCAGATATGGCAGGATGGGGAAGGTCTAAGAGTTCATAAGCTCATGAAAACCAGGGCACGGCAGCAATATACTGAGAGAACAACAGGTTTCCTTCCATATCAAGAGTGGCACCACGAGAAAACTATCAGTGTTAGGCAGGTTCTCACCTTTCGGGCTCTCCTGGCTCTACACCAAGCAAGCTACAATCGTTTGCACTTTCATACGGTGTAATGTCAAAAAGTAGAAGAACTGAGAAACTAGGGACAGATACGTGTCTGTTCACTCCCTGATTAACCACCAGCCAGTCTACCACATTCAGGTGTCATCTGCACCCACGCTCCTACACAAAAATCAACGAGACAATGTGTTAATCTATTGTCTTTGAAAGTGATGTGCGTTTGGGCAGGAGCAGAAATCACTCTGTAAGAGCCTTTTCGTAGGATGCAATCAAGCAACGGAATTTATTATTTATTTTTTTTTTATATTTCCTCCTTTCTGCTAGCAGGGTGCATAAAAATGATCAGCATTTGATTTTGAATGAACTCAACAATGCAGAGACATTTTTACAGGCTACACTTTCATAAGAAATGCATCTTGCAAAGGCTTTATCAAAGGTTTTGGCAGCACCTGGCAAAGCCCCAGAAACTCATGACTTGAGCAGTGAATAGATCTCCTATTAAACACACTCGTTCACAGACTGATTTTTCTGCATGCATATAAAATTTTATCAAACTTGAAGATTTTATAGTCAATCTCAGACCATGCCACGTGAAAAATTAAGCAAAATTTCATTTTCTTTGCAAAGCAAACTAGTAACCCCTATGTTAGCCTAGCCAAGCATAACGGCACGGATTTGCAGACCAGAAAGGTGAAATCCTCACCTTCTGCCAGAACAAAGATTGTCACAAACCAAGCAAGGACTCGGGGACTGAAAAGTTTCCCATTTCAGGAAGTACCTGGAAGGACGCCAAGTCAAGTCCAAGCTATTACCTCTGATCAGTTCCCATTTTCCTCAAGGAGGACTGGGATATTTCTTTTTTGAAGGGGAATTGTTAAATCTTAGGTAGAAATTACAATTTCAAAGCCAATGGAAGCACAGCCATGGAGACCTGCCCAGTCTCTGTGCAGCTGAGGGAATCCTTCAAAACAGCAATGGGTATGAAAGCCCCTCCAGAGAACAAGAATATCTGCTCTCAATTTTAAAATATGAAAATATAAACTGTAGCAGGTGTAATTTGAATTTATTTCTATATATAAGTGTAATTATTGTAACAGCAATAACGATAATAGCAACAATTACAAGAACATTACTAACAGTAAATAATGCCACTAATCATAGTTAACCATGATCAAACAGATCTTTTAGACGCAGAGAAAGCATGACATGAGATTCTCTCCACACTGAGCAAGGAAGCTTTGCTTTGCACAAGGCAGTGATCAAACAGGGGTTTCTTTACTTCAGAAAACTGGGCTGAAAGCATTGCTATACCTGGGGCAAGGCTGCAGCAGCTCCTTCCCTCCTGCGCTGCACGCTTCCCTCTCTTCCAGCTCCGGGCACTGCTTCCCAGCGCCCACTGCCACGCTCCGCACACCACGGCTCCGGCTCCGGAAGCCCGGGCCGAGATCTCCCCAGCTGCAGGTCCACGAGCAGGAGCTCCACGGGGACCACTCAGATGTTTCACAGTCTTTAGCAATAACACAGGACTTGAAGATCAAAGGGACAGGATCTTGCACACAGAGGCTGCAATAAGAACAGAGTAAAACCACTGAGGAGGCCTTGCTTAATAAACCCCCTTTTTGTTTTTATTTCAAACCAAAGCCCCAGATATTTCAGCCTAAGTCAGGGTCTGGCCTCAGACTGGAAGAAATCCATGGTCATTTGGGGTAAATCAGAAGACCTGCATCAACACCAATACAATGAAAGTAAGAGGAGCTGTAAAGCAGTGCACATAACACATTTCCAGGGATTTCCGGGTGCAATCTTGCATGCAGGGTCATTTGCAAACAACATACCTCATTTATTTCAAGGAAAAACACATGTGAAAGGCATTATATTTGCTTCTGTGCAGTTAGAATTTCACAGATTATCCGGGATGGAAAATAAAAACCAGGACCAGGAGAAATGCTGCCACTGGTAACCATTGCCATCCCCCTGCACATAGAACTAGCTGTCTGACGTCCGTCCATCTGTCCAGATGTCAGCACCTCCTGCTGAGCAACTCTACTCATTTAAAATGTAATTAGTCACATGTGGATAAGAAACGTGTTGCTTCTGTGAGGTTGATTTGTCATCAACCAAATGCTGTCAAACAAGGGGAGAGGGTTTCCAAACCTGACAAACAATTCAAGACCCTGGAATGATGCAACTGTGTCTGTATTTTGGGACACAATTACTCCTGCTGACTTTAGGACATGATCCTCATTCATTTTGTAACATATCAAACCATCACACGAGACCCAATGCAATGCACAACCAAATTTTAAGAGCTGCCAGCTGTTGAGATACAAAGTCCCAGAATAAAACTGTTAAGAGTTCCAAAGTTAGAATAGCTTTTCACAGTATAGAAAAGTATACCAAATGAAGCAAATACTTTTGAGAGGAGATGAACCTCCAGATGAAGGTCACCATCCTTCCTTGCTCCTCTGCTGCTGTCTCAGCCAGCTGATGCCTCTCCTGCCAAGCACATGCTGGGATGGACCCTGCAGAGGCTCCACCTCATTCCAGCAACAGATCAAACACAGAGACACCACTCATCTCCTAGAAAGGGAGAAAAACCTTTCTTGTCTCTCAAAAACCTTAAGATAGCTGAGGTAGCAGAATGGGAAAGAATATACCTAAAGAGGACTGAGGTACATAAGAGCAGAGACATCACTGGAGCACCACAAAGGATGGGATAGGGCAAAAAAGATGAAACCCAGAAAAAAGGAGTTACCAGGAGAAATGGAACCAAGAATTCCTGCTGATGAAGTAAATCAGTCACTGAAATTAAGACCATACATGAACTCAGTGTGATCTCTCTCTAAATTTGTCCTCTCCAGCCTCCAGTTGCTCACGGTCAGGCTTTTGCCAACTGTAAGAAGCAAATACATGTACACTTAAGAGGTGTGAAATCCAAAGCTGCTGCCAGGGAACCAGCCATTAACTCACTTGGTATTACCTATAGCACAGTTTGACTAACCAAACTTTAGAGAAAGAAGACAGACTGGAGCAATCATTCCAGGATTTCCTTCATACAGGGAGCAGCAAAGATAAAGGACATTCACTCGCTTCTCCTCCAGGATAGAAATTCATCCCATTTTCACAAAGGCCAACAGGAATATTTCCAGTGATATCTGATGAAGTTCAACTAAGCCCTTAACTACCAGCAAAATACAGCATTTAGTGGCTTAAATTTATACTTCAAACTAAAAAAGTGCAACAACTTTTTGTCTCACTTTCTTCACCCAGAATAAAACTCATTAACCTCACAGGTGCTGTGAGGAGGAATTTACTAAGGTTTATTTTAACGACTTCATAAAGTAGAAACAACCTGTGACGTAGCTTCCCCAAACCAGAATTGTTTGAAACGTTAGGTTAGGTGGAGTCACATGAATGGTGACTTTCTTTCCCTTTTAATACTTTATCAACAGTTAATGAGTTGAGCCATCCCTGCCACAACATTGACAAGAAACAAGAACTCCTGATTTTGAGTAGATAAAACAGTAGCACATGCAGATCATGTTTTCCTAACTGACTGTACTAGAAAACTGGAGCTTACCTAAGAGCACAGCACAGGGGATAACCGATCTCACAAAGAGGGACCAAAACTTTGCCTTCAGATACCAGTATGAAAACCCAAATCCAGTATTGGGGTTGCACCACTGCAAAGGAGTCTCACCTGATCTTTACTGAAATACCAAACAAAAAAGCCTTCTAAAATCTGCTTTGGGGTCTTCTTTAAAATTAATATTGCTAGCCCCAACCCTTAGTGAGACAATACCTACGATACCACTCCTAATGGATTCAAACCTACGCCGGCACTCCGGCCACAAAAGACATCTCTGCCCAGCAATCATCCTTGCTATTTGCAAAAGCCTTTGAAGCATGCAAAGATTGAATAGCTGCTTCTTTCCCTGAAAATCCCTCCAGCGTTCCTACTACAAAAGGCTAAAGAGATAACTTTGTTGACCTTAAGGTGAACCAGACGTGGAGCTGGCAATTTCCATCCTTCTGCTCGAGTAGATGTTTTTGAGGGAGAATTACATGCAACCGCCCAACAGAAAGCGAATCTAATTAACTTGTACCTACTCATTCAGAGCCTCAAAGCCAAATTAATTGTGACATCGAGCAACACAAAGACAAATGTAAAAACACGCTTTTGCATGAAATTCAGACAGTCTTTCATGTTGCAGATGTATTTAGGACAATCTAATACAGATAAAGCCCAGACGTGCGAGACACTCACGGAAAACCAGACATGTATTTGTGCTGCTGTGGATGTATCTGAACTGGCAGGGAGGGGAAGGAGGTTTTGGGCATGGGAGATAATACATAAGCCTTGTTTTTAAACTAACTTTCCATGTATTAATGTATCAGGTTAGATCTTCTTCTTGGGAGTCAATGTGACATAGTAGGGTACTCATGTGATTGATGGTTTTTCCTGTGTTACACACTTGGACTGACACTGTAAAGCTCCAGGAGTTGTTTCACAGCCCGTATTACGTTGCCTAGGGTGTAAGATGGGTCTGTCAGCAGCCAGCAGCAGCACAAACCCTAACCTGCTCAGGTGGCAGAGAGCCCTCTTACTCTCTTGCCTACATTATAATAACCACTGAACCAAAGGAAACCTACTCACGCCTCTTTTACACTCTCATAGCCCTGCACCTACAAGCAGAAAAGGAAGAAGAGAAGGAGAAGCATTCCTGTGTCCCACTCCTACTGCGCAGCTCCACGCCCCCGTGCCGGTGTAACCACAGGCTGCTGCTGACAGAGCAGCACTGCAATCCTCCTCCAGCTCCAGACACACTCACTCCCCCAGGATACAGGAACTGTGGAGCCCCCAAGCCGAACCACACAGCTTTCTGCTCTGGGCAAAAACTCACCAAAAACCAGCAAGTTTTCCAACAGCTCAGTGCATCTGTACTATGTGCCTTATAGACATACAGACATCACACCCACAGCAAGGGAATGAGTGGAATTGTGTCTATCACAGGAAAAATGAGCAAGACCATCTGGGAGCAGTGCATCATCAGATCAGGTTGGGCACAGCACAGAAACAACCCCTGGGTTCCTTTCCCAGCTGCATCAATGCATTTAAACTGAAAGGTGAATGTGTTTCCTTACACAAGAGGATGAGATGAGTGGTTATTATTGGATCAATTATACTGAAAGGATCATCTCCAAAATTATTTCTGACACATTAAGAGGCTATCCCCGAGCCCACGCTGCTGGTGCAGAAGGCAGTCCCAGGAGGACAGGGCATGGCTTCGGCAGCCAGGTAATCCCCCAGCAGCTCAGGACAGCACCTGGGAAGTGCCTGGTGGGGAATGCATGCTCAGATACACACAGTACAATGCAAGAAAGTCCTGGAGTGAGCTAAGCCACACTGATAACAACACATTTTATTTTTTCCTTTTTTTCTAACATCGTCTCCTATTCTTTAATAAATGACCCAACCTTACAGGCTGCTGAAATAAGCACGACCTGCTCCTTGCACCTGGCTAATAATATTAGGGTCTAATAACGGACACAATCTTGCCATGTTTCTAACTGCATGCAAAAAACACCTTTTTCTCTTAAGAAACTGGCATATTTTCAAGGATTCATAATAAATTTTAGGGTCCTCAAGGGCTGCCAGGGCTAATGTGAATGCTGGCGATACCACATACTCAATCTGTGCAGCGGAGGCTTCCTGGGCAGAAGAAACACCAGCCCCTTCTGCACCAGAGAGGCAAGGAAGATGGGGAATATTGGTCTGCCATACAAATGACCAAAGGGAAAGGGAGCTGGGAGTCCTCTGATCCAAACAAACAGGACTTTGGTGTCTGAGATGCCCAAGTTTTGGTGTTTTCAAAACTTAATGCATCAAATCCCTTGCTACAATTCAAAATAAACGTTGACTTAGATCTGGACTACGTGGGCAGACACTGAAATCCTAGGGCTACAGAAGCAGCTTGGGTTTCAGCACGACTGGAAAACAGAAGAAAAAAGACCAGTTATTATTGGGCACTATTTCTATTACTTATTCAAATAAAAAAAGCGGTCACTGTTCCTTTGTTTCATGTGCTTTTAATAAAAGCAAAGGAAATGAGACAAAAGTGTTTAAAAGAATACTAGAAAACAAAATCTCCTTCTTATCCAATAGCTGAGGGATTTTATTTTCAATGCTGAGCTCCAAAGCTTAATTCTTACATCTGCTGGGAAGAATGTGTACACACATCTCCTCTCCCAGGTCGGGATCATAACCATCAAATTGCACATTACAACACAGCATTTTCACCTCCAGACTGCAAAATTTTGTATTCATCCAGAAAACAGAAGAATGCCAACACTAGAAACTGCAAATAATTTTTCTTAAAAACGTACAACACTACAGTGGTTAAGCAAAATCCACTAGGACATGGATAATGGAAATTCAAATTACAGAGGCAAACAGAAGAGCTGAATGCTGCTCTACCTCAGCCTTGATGGATGGCTTATCCCTTGACTGAGTTTGACCTGAATTTTCACTTACTAAGGCAAAGTAAACCCAAAACCAACTCCATTATATCACTGTTGTCATCTTACACGTAGAATGAAGAGTTTAAGAAATATGTACCTAAGAAAAGAGTCCTAATCCAAATAATAACAAAGTAACCCTAAAACTGTTTGCTCTTGACTTGAACTTCTCAGTATGCTTACTGAGCACACACATCATGCTGGAAAATCAGGTTAAATTTATTTAGGATTTCAGTGTCTAGCTGTGGGCACTCATTTCACTAAATTACAATTCAGTGTCTAATCTAAATAACTTTTATTTTTAAAAGGAACACAAGTGCCTTTGTCTTACTATTCAGTAGATCTTTACAACTGTGACAATACACAAAATCAAAAAGAGCAGAAGTTCTAGCACGTACATTTCTTGCAAATTTTTCAGAGATTTTTTTATAATGCCTGGAAGTGATTATTTTTGAATTTGTTACTGGATATGACATTTAAACTGGAAGTAAAACTTTTTCCTGAAGTAGAATGAAATCTGAATTTTAGTTGAAATAGAATAAAAAAAAATTTCAAACTTTTTAAAATCGTCTTTAAAAGCTTCAAATCAGATCCATAAAATCATTCTATTTTGATGTTATTCCTTTTATTTTCACAAAGTTTCCACACCAAAATTACTTCTGAGCAGAAATTAACCTATCTCAAGGTCTACTGATGTTCTGCTGCACAATTGTCTTCATTTCCACCATTTCTGTTCCTCCCTTTCCTCTTCCTTTCTCCTTTCTCATTTTGATAAATGTAGAAACTCCAAAGTGATAAATATTTCACCAGAAACAATCCCTAGCTCTGTTTCCTTGATACAGCATGTCCAGTCTTCCACAGGCTTGTGCTCCTCTCTCAGTAAGTCCTGTTTAGAGTTTCTCTCTTTTTGCTTGCACCTTTAAGGCAGGTACAGACACACAGAGCTTTGTAGGACCAATTATTTAAATGAAAAAAAGATTTTCCTTATAATGCACAAGGAGTCTTCAGCTCCTACCTGACGGTTCACTGTAAAACCAAAGGATCCTTTTTGCAGGGTCCAACTGCATAACTTAAGCATCAGTGAAGAACTGAAAACAAACATCAGGCACATTTCCCACCACTGCACCCTATTGCTCAAGAGAAAGGATGCCCCGTCGGCCATCCCCATCAATCACAAACTAGTTAGTGAGGACACCAAAATGAATCTCCTGACAATAATCCGGCATCTGTAGGAAGTGAATGCGTTCAATGTTTTGGTCTTTAAAAACCAGCCTGCAACCAAGTCCACCAAAATCCAATTTTTGGCCAAAGACCATTCTTTCACACCAAGGAGTGTACCCAGTACCCTTTGTCCATCGCTGCACAGGGTGGCTGCTGCTCGCTGGCAGCTCCACAGCCCTGAGACCAGGCACCAGTAAATTAAACAACCTTGATAATAAATTAGGCATCTTTTCCATTGCATTATAAATTAGGAGGCGAAATGAGTGCACGGTTCTTCTCCTCACGTGGCCTCTGAGCAGTCGGGGCGGTTAGCTGCCCGCTCCCATCATCTGCTGTTTTCCCATAAGGAGCAGGCAGCGGCGGGAGGCAGGGGGGTGACAAAGCCCAGGCAGACCAGCAGCTCAGAGCCTGCCACTAAAGCACATCTTAATTCCTCTCTCCTGCCTCAGTTTTCCAGAAATTTAACTTGTATCTCATTGGTACTCACTCAACGACATTAGTCAAAACAGGAAACCCGAGCCAGGAAAATGTGGAAGCGCAGACCAGGAGCCTCTTCCCAATTTTACAGCAGAGTCCTGGCTGCCTGCCAAACCCCGCCATGGGAGTTATGCAAATGCCTCTGCTCTTCTTTATCAGTAGCCAAAATATCATCGCTCTTGTAAAGCAACATCTGCACGATCGGGTCCATTGTTCAGAAGAATTTCAGCAAATATGTCACACGACACAACAAGGAGGACATGACATGGGGGATGCTTAAAGCGAGGTGTTGTCAGCGGCACTGGGTATCAGTGACACTCCAGACTTGGAATTAGACATGCATTGGATTTTAAGCTGGATTTTTAGGCTTGGATTTTAGGTCCAAAAGGAGAAAGGAAAAACGTGTGACTATCTGGACACGGCAACATGACGTGACCTTTTGTCTTCTATTCAATCAATGGGCTTTCCTATTCTATTTGGAGTAGGAGTACAGGATGGGTCAGGCTCAGCTCTCTGCAGTAAATCCGAGACATGGACTCAGCAGAATTAGTCTGCCAGAAAGTGGCTAATAGAGTCACCAGAAAAACAGAAAGGAGCAAGGAAGAAGACAGCTCAATCAGGGGTAGAGTCACTAAAACTGAAGCTCCCAGGACCCTCTGCAATGTGATCCAGAAATTCAATGTATAACTGACAGAGTAGCAATAGAAGGAGAAAACATTAATAGGAACACTGTCCTCCATTCCCCATTCTTACAGCTAATACAGCAGAAAGTGTGTGAGGGCAGAGAGAGTGAGATTTTAACAAAGTCAGGATCCCTTTCCCAGAGCCTCTGATAAAGAATGAGATACAAGAGGCAGAAGAACAGCGAACAAGTGTTAGCAGAAATAAACCTGCTGCTGGTTGCACGGCAGCATAAATCACAAGTGACTCCATTAAAGTCAAGCAGCTACATGAGCATAAAATCTGTATATTTAGAATCAGCATATATTTAGAGACAAGTAATAAAGTCAAGATGTTAGGAACTGCTGGAACAGTTCACAAAGCTTGATTTTTTTTCAGCCAACAAAAAAAATCCGTACTTTGCTACGGATGTAATAGGAGGGGGTAAGAAAAAGGCCAGAATGTATATTTTCACCTCAGTATGTGTGCAAAACCACTGCAGACATTAACAGGGGTAGAGAATTGGACATAAAATAACCCCTTCTCTCTGCAATTTGAGTTTGCATAGGTGCCAGGAGCTATAGATTCCTGAGAAACAGATTGATTTCCACAAAATTCAGAAGCAGGCTTTTTCAAGAACTTTTAATATCCTTGAAAAATAGAACACGAGAAGTTCTCCAGAACTCCTGACTTTCTCAGAATTCAATCCATATCTCTGTCATCTCTAGCTCCTGGCACCTGCCCAAGCCCAACCTGAAGTCACACGGCAGAGCTTAGACAGCTTGAATTTAAATGCAAGAAATGGAGAGAATAAATCTTTCCATTATTTGGTGCACATTACTGCAATCTTCACATTCAAACTACAGCAAAGGAACCTACACAGAGTAAGAGAAATTGTTAGATAATGTACACAAGGAGAGAAATCAACCTCCACTACCAAAGACAGACATGCAAGTCACCTATCTTGTAGCAGCATCCAAGACTTATGGACGGGAAGGCTCCTTAATAAGTAGGAGGACAATCACAGGTTTGCTCACTGATCTATCTTACCAAAAATGCCTTCTAGTAAACTTGCAAGGCCAAACTTTTCAGACTTATTTTATCCAGTGTTTATTGGTAAGAATGAAGGAGTTTAAGCTGGTGCAATTTTACCCTCTTCTGTCAAATATATGCAATACATGACTGAGAATGAAACAACCCTTTCCCTCAGCCAGGGCTCAGCAACAGCACAAAGTGATATAGAATTCCATTTCCTCAATGTTTTCCTCAAAACCACCAAAAAAACAGAAGAGAATTATTAAAAACATAAAATGAATTAAACAGTCACAAATCGTAGAAGAATGCAAAATATTCAGCATATGCTAGCTTTACAAGAAGGGAATTAAATCAAAACAAAGACCATAAAGAAAACCCATAAAAATTTGCATTTAAAACCCCAGAACGGGAGTGCTCATGCTGCGGTAGTGCCATGCAGAGCAAGCTCTCCATCAAACAAATCCACCGGGGATGAAATGAAAGACGAAGCACCCTTACCTCAGCGCCGCGTTTTTTCCATCGCTCCTCACACACCTGACCTGCCTGGTTTGGTAACCGATCTCCACCTCCCCGGGAGAGTGCTGGGCTTTAAAGCCTTGAAGTCCAGATGTGCTTTGCTCTCCAAAGTCCGAACTCAAATCCGGCATAGTCCTCCCTGCCAGGTCGGCGTCCCTAGGATGGGGCAGCCAGCATTGGCCCCAGGCCCCCACGCGGAGGCTGTAGGTGTGCTCCTCCTCCCCGAGAGGACAGGCAGGAGTGCTGCAGGCTCTGGATTCAGTCAGATTGGGGCACGGGGCACCCCCGTAGAGAGGAGGAGCGATGACCGCCCGCGTCCGATGCTGCAAGCTCTTGGCACAGCCCGTGCCGCACTCGGACCAGCTGGAGAACTCGGAGGCAACACAGTCCCGTGGGCAGGGCACCAGGCAGGCTTGTTCGGCAGGTGGCTGTGGGGTGAAATACTCACATATTTCATTGGCGACCACGGTTCTGTTCAGCTTCTGGAGGCAGCGGACGCTCCGGCGCTGCAGCCCGTGCTGGGCGGTGACACAGGCCCTGGCTCCCACCTCACCACCAGCCACAGGGACCAGCCCGCACCTCTCCCATCCCGACACCTCCCACTCGAACAGCTCCAGGTGCCAGTCGCAAACTTTAAAGCACCTCCTCTGGCTTTCGGGTTTGTCCTTCTGGTCGCAGTTGGCGTGGTACGTGGTCCAGCCCTCGGCGTGGGTGCACCAGACGGCCCGGCTCCGAACACCCCCCAGGCCGCAGTCCCCTACGCACCGGCCCCAGTGACCTGCAAAAGAGGTGGTGTTGAGAAATGCCATGCGATACCTCTGCCATGGACCTGTCCCAATGCCCCGTGGCACCCAAACCACACCCTGCCAGGTATTACAATGTGAATAACCACCACCCGGTCCCTAAAATGGTTTAGAACTTTCCCAAAGGCTGCAAGTCATTTCTCCTCCCAGTGCACCCCCATCATGAGCCAGCAATGTGCCCTTGTGGCCAAGAAGGCCAATGGCATCCTGGGGTGCATTAGAAGGGGGGTGGTTAGTAGGTCGAGGGAGGTTCTCCTCCCCCTCTATTCTGCCTTGGTGAGGCCACATCTGGAGTATTGTGTCCAGTTTTGGGCCCCACAATTCAAGAAGGACATGGAACTGCTTGAGAGAGTCCAGCGCAGAGCCACTAAGATGATGAAGGGAGTGGAACATCTCCCTTATGAGGAAAGGCTGAGGAAGCTGGGTCTCTTTAGCTTGGAGAAAAGGAGACTGAGGGGTGACCTCATCCGTGGTTACAAATATGTAAAGGGTGAGGGTCAGGACGATGGAGCCAAGCTTTTTACAGTAATGACAGATGATAGGACAAGGGGCAATGGATGCAAACTGGAGCACAGGAGGTTCCATGTGAATATCAGGAAGAACTTCTTTACTGTGAGAGTGCCAGAGCACTGGAACAGGCTGCCCAGAGAGGTTGTGGAGTCTCCTTCCCTGGAGACATTCAAACCCCGCCTGGATGCGTTCCTGTGTGATGGACTCTAGGTGACCCTGCTCTGGCAGGGGGGTTGGACTGGATGATCCTTCGAGGTCCCTTCCAACCCCTAGGATTCTGTGATTCTGTGATCACTAGGCCACACAGAGAAACTTGCAGGGGAAAAAACAATGCCCCATAACACCTCAAATTAAAGCCAGTACATTTCTGTAGCAGTAAAACGTGTCCCAGAGCCTGAGGAAACATAAATATTTAATTTCATTTGTACAAACGAATATAAATATCATCATAAAGGAGCAATAATCTAATAGGAAAAGAAAGTCAAGTTAGGTAAGAGGAAAACAGTCTTAATAGAGCAATTAGTCAATGGAATAAACTGCACTGTGAAGCAGCTGAATCATCACCCGTTGTGATAAAACAGTGAGGAAAACTACTGTGAAAATAAGAACACACTCTTATTAGGAGTCAGAAATGGAGGACCTGACGGGACATGCCAGTGTCTGTGCTCAGGGTCGGTCCCACTGGGTGCTGCTCCAGGAGCAGAGCTCCAACAGCAGAGAAGGCACCTCACGTGCATCAACTTCTCAATTACCCTGGGATGTACATCCAGCAAGTCATTTCCAATTGCAGCACGTGGCACTGTAAGAGGTGGCAAAGCTACCCGTTCAGGGAGAGAAATTAAATTAAAATTAAACCCAGCAATGTCATCTTTAGTTCTGGAGCACATGAACTTCTATATGTAATCGTATGAATCTTATTTGAGGATTTGCAAGTGAACTTAATCAGACAAGGCTAAACAGAGAGATTTTTCTGTGGCAATATTATTTGACAAAAATCCACCAAGCCAAAAAAATAATCCGAGGGCTATAAAGTACAAATCTGCTTGCAAACTGAAGAGAGAAGGTAGAGAAAAGCACTCAGGCCAAATCTTAAGATATTAAAGGGATTTTGATGATCATGTCTCAAGTGGGTTTCATCTCATTTCTAATTTTAAAAACTTTCCAATGCCTTATAACAGAGGCATTTCGCACAGTAAGAACACTGCATGTGTAATTCTCACTTGAAAATACCCTGCAACTGCTCTATCTTTTGTATTTTTTCAAGGTAGAAAATGAACTAAATATAAGTTGATCTATTCATTGTAACAAAAGTTACTCCAGTCAAATTTTTAAAAATTGATTTTAAAACTACCAGAACCAGTTACACGCTTATACTACAAAACCAAACACACACACATGAAAAAAACAAAAACAGCCCCATAATGGTAGAAATTATACCAGGTATTTCATTCAGCTTATGGTGGTTTTGTTGGTAACCCTGTTGTTCTTTCTTCATGAATAAAAGGAGGAAAAGTATTTCACACCAAAAGATCTCAGCCCAAGGTAAAGACTCAGCCACGACACGTATCCTGAATGGGAAAAGGCAGCATCAAACTACACACTGCTCTGCAAGCTGTGCTACACTGACTACAGGCTTTCAACAGCATTCAGTGTGCTTAAAAACTGAATACTCAAAAAAATCCCCAAGCTTTAAATATGTTTTTGAAGTTCAGTTACATAAAGAGGTACATTGACAATTTAAATGTTCATCCTCGACACCTCACCTTGATTTAAAAGAATATTCCTGTACCAATGCCAACACGATTCAAAACCAGACATTGCATTATGTACATAGCTATCTTACTACATCGAACCTCAAGTACTGTGTTGCTTTTTATTAAAGGGGAAAGTAACTAGCACAAAGGCCAAGAATCACAACACAATTGTATCATGAGCTCATTGTAGCATCTATTTCTTTGAAGCAATTCAGCAATGGCAGTTTAACATTTTTCAGGTGAAAATTTCAGCAGAGGAAAAGTTTGGCTTTCACTATTTTGTTTTTAAAGCAAAAATTCAAGAGTTACATTGTTTCACTTCAGCATAGTGCATAACAGTACTGTACTCATCAATAGGAGCTTGAAATACTTTACACCAATCAAGGATTTACTACATATTTCTTACGATAGCAAATAGCATTAAAAATAGCATCTAAAACCCCCATGGAGTAATAGAAAGCAATTGTAGCAGAGGACTGGCCAAATTACACTCATCAAACCTACCACTACTGCACAGAACTCATCTCATTAGTACTTTTTATAAATTTCTGGCTCTTGCTTGTGAACTACTCTGTGTAATAGCTGCAGGTTTACCAATCCCTGCATTAACAGGATAGAGAAGCAGTAGAAGCCTTAGCAAAAAGTGGCCATTATTTAATGTCAGATGTGAATTTAGAATGAAAAATTACCCATAAAAGTAAGCAAGACCTCATAAGTAATTACACTATTGTTAGACGCATCACAATTTGCAATTATTCTCTGGCAAACATGCTGAAAACGTAGCCTGCTCTTGGCATACCAAAAAGAGAAGCATGAAAAATAAGGTTAAAAATCAGATGCAAATCCCATTACTATAGATTTTTTTCACTTCCTGATGATCTCTTCAGGACGCTGCAGTAAACCTATCCACAATGTTTCACTGCTTAGCTAAATATCCTGTTCAGTAGCTTAGATGAGGAGAAGGATGTAAATACTTCCCAGTCAATAGTCTGCTTTGTAATTAGAATTCAATTATTTTAGAAGAGTCATGTTAAATTTACACTTTCCTTGAAATAAATCTGAGTCAATTAAAAGAAACACCTCAGCACAATATGAATAATATTATTAGCTACATTTTATTAAAAGCCCACTGGAATTTAGGCATCAAAAGCTAGAACTTCAGAAAGATGCTTTACAGGAGACTAAAGAAAATGAAATATATTTCACAGTGATCCGTCCATTGAAAGTACAAGAAGATTAAGATAAAGGACAGATATCATCCATCTCCTAACCATTGTAACCTCATCAGATACTGGATGGCTGTTTGATCTCATCACAGCAGGACACAGGTGGAAGAATGAGAGACATTGGACGTATGTTGAAATAGGCGACCTCCCAGCTGGATGTAAGGAAAAACCTCATCATTATGAGGATAACCCTTGGAACAGGTTGTCCTGAGGGACAGCAGAATCTCATCTTTGGAGGTTTTCTAGATCTGACTGAACAAAGCCCTGGGCTAGGTGGTGTGAATTCAGTGTTGACTGTGCTCTGAGCAGGAGGTTCAACATGGTCATTTGTGATCTGGATTGCTCTATGAAGGAGCATCTAACTGAAAGTAAGGCTTTCTCCACTAGGACTTACTACCATGCCAAAAAAAGTTTTTCACTAAAGTGCCAAGGAACCTGCAATAGCACAAATAATTCCATTAGTCAACCAAAGCTAAGAGAAATTGAATCAAATCACTATTTCCAAAAATAAGAAGTTAAGAAAAACTTGCCTGGCTTGTACAAAAACTTCAAGAGACACTGGGACGTCTTGTTTGTGAAAAACTGCAAACAAAGACATCCTCCTGTCTCTTACGAGACAGCTACAACCCTGTGGGTAATAATGACATGAAAGGCATTAATAAATCACGTCAATTGTTCTGTTTGCCATCTTTTATTGAACAGAAAGAGTACCATATTGTCATCCTATACAGCTTCTCTAATCCTGTTAAAAGCGTGCAGTAACACTGCAAGTGTAGTTTATTTGATGTAGTGTGCACTGATTTGCTTTTCCTGCCTGCAAGACCTACATACAATTACGCAACAATTATGTCTGAAAGGATAAAGGGACATCTGCTCTTTGACACATGGGTCACACGAGCATAAGGGGAGCAGGCTATTCAGACAATAATTACATATTACAGACAAAATGAAACACCACTAAACATCAAACCTAAAACAGGAATCCCAGTAAGAGCTGCTTAGTAAGTATGTTATTGCTTAATAAGGATTGCTACAATAATTATGCTCTGTTTAACGTGACATTTAGCTTAATTGCAACCATTTCACCATCTGAGAATTCACTCAACAATAAGCATCTTCCACAATTATTCTGTCCCTGTAGCTATGTACTGATTTGCAAACTTAGCACAAGATCAGCACTCAGTTATATAGAGTATTGTGTTAGTAATTTATTTCAAACAGGTAATAGATATTCTCCAAGCAACACCTGATAAATAAAACAGTGAAGAAACACTAAAAAAAGCAAGGGACTATCACTGGAATAGTCCTCCTATTTTCTATATTTTTTTTTATTTTATCTATCAGTTTAAGTATCAAATTTAGGAGCAGTTGTTCTAGACCTTAACAATCTGTTTTTAAACAGAATGTACTAATTCTTAGACAAAGATCCCAATATTATAACAGACGTTCAACTTCATTAATGCCTGGCTGAGGAGCAACTCCACCAGCCGTGACCATAACTCCAGAAGTTCACCACAGTGTAACTGAATACTTCTGCCTGAAATGTCATATATCCACGTTGGATGTCATTTTACCATCCTTCTACCGGAGCATGTTCATATGAAATGGAAAGCTACAATTCATTGCATTACTTCTGAGAACAGATAACTTACACAGACAACCCCTGAGCTTTATTCCTAACAGCATTACAACCAATTAATCTTAACTGTTAGTAACAGTGGCAAAACACAAGTTCCACTGAACTAGATTCCTCAGAATTGGTTATTTTATGGAAGTTTTTATGCCATTTTATGAGAATTATTTATTTATGAGACACGGATGTGTATTTATGTATTATGAACCAAGCTGTTAAAGATCATACGAACTGCCACATACTTTCTCACTGCTTATCTTTTATTTTACTGCACGATACAGAGACATTCAATAACATGCCAAGAAAAATACTTCCAATGGTTTGGACAAAGATCTTGCCATGTGGATGAAAGTCCTACCACTTGCGTATCATGCTCTCTCCACATGAGTGCACTCAGTCCAGCCACATCTTGCAGACTAAACAGACTAAAGCCTTTGGGAGCAGCTCCGTACAGAGTCTAGGATACCAGACATGCAGGTATCTTATATTACAAAGTAATATTCATACAGCTGCTGTTAGCATAACTGCCCACTCCTCTAACATTCTGGAAGAGCCCTCCTTGATGCCTGCCCTGCTTCTACTGCCACATCTCAGCCAAAATACAGCTTTTCTTCCTTGCCCATACTTAACTGTCTCAATTATTTTGCTATTTATTATTAACAGCAATTCACTAACACACTTTCTACTGTAATCTGTATGAAAGATGCTATACAAAATAAAAGACTACTGTACTATTTGCAATCTGTCACAGAGGGCATATAAAATTCCTCTGATTTCTGGGATTAATTTTAAATACCTTCAGCACTTTTTTTAAACTTTCATGACCTACACAAATGAGTAATTCAGCAGCTTAGTTATTCATTTCATTTTAGATCTGAATAAAAGTGAAGTTTAGCGAGTTATAGCCATGCAGCAGTTTGTTCCAATTTTACATTTCAGTTTTTCCCTCATTATCCACATGCGGTTAACGCTCAAGACACACTCCAGCCAGACAGACTTTCTGCAGCAAAATGTAATGAACAGTGCTGTTTATGAAAATTCAGTGATTTACTAACCCCTTGGCACTTGAAGGCAGGACTTCTCAATATTAAGCACTAATATAAACTGCATTAGCTGAGCTACTCAATCATGTGTCCACACCCTGGAGAAGACCCAAGGAAAAACACTCTTTTCTTTCAACATTCAGTTAAAAATTAAAAAAAAAAAATGAAAAAAAAATAAAAACAACCCACACTTCCCCAAACATTGCTGTAATACTCATCTGCCACATTCTGAGAGTTTGTGAGAAGAGATTTCTTGCCTTGATACTAACTGACAGTCGGAGACGAGGCCATGATGCAAATAAATTTAGGTATACTATAAAACCAAAAAGTATAAATAGATGCTATCAACAGATTACAACTATGAGTAATATAATGCATGTGAGATTAAAAATATCTCCATCCTAGATTATAGATAGTTTTAATCAAACTCTGACCTTTCAAAAATTTTAAACATCTATGAAAACAAATTTCTTTTAAAATATAATAGTCTTTATATGGTGTTTGTAAATGTAACCTTAATAGAAAGTGCAGCTCAAAAATGTTTCTTCAGTCACTCCACCTTGACTTTGGAGCTTACATCCGCCTATGGGAACCGTTATTTCCCTGTGAAAAACACCCAGAATCAATACAACAGTGGTTATGCAGCATCTTCTGCAGCTCATACCTCCAGCTTACCAGCAGGGAACCAGAAGGAGACCCAACTCAATGTTACCTTCTTCTGATCCCCACCTTACTCTCTAGGTATGCTTAAATATTCTCTCCAGTCCACAGAAAAGCTCAGATCCCTTCAAGCACAACCAAGTAAGAAGTAAAGGAGATCTGTTCCAATGTTTGCAGGGAAGCAGAAGGGAGAATTGTGCAGATTTGTGAACGGGGCGATTTCATATTCGCCTGCAGGAACTGGGTGATTCAGAAGGCCCACTCCAGTTGTATACAAGCCCTCACATTGCTGGTTTAACACCAGTAACCTTTACACAAGGCTTTTCCTGCTTTTCCACACAGTGTCTTCCCCTTGTCACCCTTCACACAGGCAGTCACTCCAAGTCACTTTTCCAGCATGCAAAGCCCAGGTTTCACCCCAGGTCCACCCTCCTGCCAAGAACCCAGTAATGGGTAGGATCCTTGCAGAGGTGATACACTCAGCTCTGGATGAGACCATCTTATCAACATCTCCCCAACAAACTTTACCAAACAACATTAAAAGCGGCACTAATGAGCTCCTAAAGGAACCACACAAAGAAATTCACTGTCAAAGGTTTGATGCTGTGAGAGAGGGCCTGGGCGGGACCACGCAGGGGAAGCACTGGCAGTGCTTCAACATCTGCCTGGTGTTCGTGCTCCAAGACATAAAGACAATTCTTGTACTAGTTCTGCAATAATTGGTTACCTGGCAAAGACAAAAAAGCTGCCATCCCTTCTTCCAAATTGTGACAACAGCGGTTTCTAATTTTCTTACTCTTTCATGAAGCTTAAATTATCTTTGTTCATTGAAATAATAGCAACCTTCCATTTTTCCACTTTAAACGTTTAAATCCTTTTGTTTTTTCCACAAAAAACATCATTTCACAGGAAAATCTGTGAAATAATACCCCAATCTGCACACCTGCAAAACCTTCCTGAAGGATCACAGTTTACTTCACATGCACACAATCACAGAAATGGGAGCATCCCTCTCCAGACAGCATTTTAAGGGAGAACTACATTTTTTTTCTGCTCAGCTTCAAGTTATTCCCAAGTTACATATTTTATAACCCACTACAGCACAGAAGCCAGCACACTTTTT
Source organism: Aegotheles bennettii (assembly GCA_013398125.1). NCBI lineage: Eukaryota > Metazoa > Chordata > Aves > Caprimulgiformes > Aegothelidae > Aegotheles > Aegotheles bennettii. Next base: position 42,244 of record VZRW01009658.1, read on the forward strand.
CAGATACTACAGCAATCACTATGCCATGGTAAAAGAATCCCAACCCAGAGCTGCACGCAGAGTCTGGCTGGAGTTCAGCAGTGGAATTGCATTAACTCTCCCTCAGCCTCCAGCAGAGCTGATGGGCACAGATGTGTTCCCGGGGGATGCTCTCCAGGAACAACCTCTGCAGAGCCCCAGCTGAGGCAGCTCCCCTCCCCACGGGTACTCCCCTTGTTCTGGAGCAGAAGTGGGACTGCCTGAAGTTCTTGGAACAGAAGAGGCAGATGGTAAAATACAGACACCATTTATTTGTACAGAAATACCTTCTCAACCTGTACAGAAATACCTTCTCAACCGTAGGTGCCAGACAGTCATTATTCTTAATAAGCATTATAGAAGCACTATACAATGGGCAGGATTTCCCATGGTGCCCAAACTGTTAGTAATTAGCATTTCTGAATAGATGGAGAACACCAACGATAACAATTCCCTGGCAACACATAGCCTAATTAATTCATGTGGAAAGTACTATTTTTAAATACGTGCACAATCAATTTATAAAACCAGGACAGAGTTTATTGTAGAGTTTACTTGGCATTTTCTCTTTTATTATTTTTTTTAATTGACGGTCCATATTTAATTATTCACTTTTAATTATTTCCATTTAAATTTCCATTTACTCTAAACAGTCTTCTTAAACACTCCAGATTCTAGAGGAAAAGTATTTTGGAAAAGCACAATTCTTTGCAATACTTGGAAATAGATTTGCAGGCATAAACAACCCGAGCAGCTATGCCAAAGTTTAGAGTGATAAGTGTTCTCCAGCAGTAAATCAATCTGCTCGTCCAGCAGATGCTGTGAGCACAGGCTGCTGACAGGAGGAATGGCTGAGCGTTAAGCAGCGTCTAATCAATCCAAGAGGGCCAAGAGCTTAAGTTTGCAGACAGCACAAACCAGGATGAAGGGCTTTAAGATGCAAGTGGTTTTTACCTTTTTACTTCAGGAAAGAGTGACAGGCATACAGCAAATACTAAAAAAAACCCAAACAACACCAAAAAAAACCACCACAACCACACACACACAAAAACCCCTAAACAGCAACAACAAAAAAATAAAACCAACAAAACAACCAACCCCCCAAAAATTCAATTTAGAGGGAAAAAAACTGATGTAAAAGGAAGGCAATGACAAAGACATTAATTTCCAAACTGAAATGATTTCCCATCACATCATAAATTCAGCTTCTTGATTGCAAGGTCCAGAAGAACAGAATAACTAAAATACTTGAGTTTGCACTCGGAGAACGTGATCACATTACCTCAGAACTGCAGGTGTTAAGATTAGAAAAATCTTGGGAATTTTGTGACAAGAATTACAAGTAAGCGTGCCATACCTAGATAGGTATGTGAAGACAGAAAAGTCTCCATCCCATCTGGAGGCAGGCTTTGCCAGGCATCATTCCAAATAACTACACATGCAGGTGAGTGGAAGCAAAATACTGCCAGATTATCCTGTGATGCTTTTGACTTTTTTTTTTTTAAATATTAGCATATTAAATACGTTTAGTTGCTGGAGAGCACAACGTGGCAAATGAACTACAGCCATGAAGAGACAGTCCCTCTGCTGCAGAGCTTCACTGCAAACCTACCTCCCAAATGAGAAGAACAAAACCTAGAACCAGGGCAACAAAGCGTGACAACAAAAATAGCAATTTTCTACTCATTTTATTTTTTCTTTTTCCAGTTGAGTTCGATTCCCGGGGCAGAAGCCAGTAACGCTCTAAGGATAAACAGAGAAGAGACAGTACTGTAGCCTTGGCCATAAATCTGTGTCAGTCCACTAACAGGAGCCCAAGCACTGCAAGTCCTGCAGCAGGCAGAGTGCTGACCCACGGTCCCATGGTGGCAACGAGCAAGTCTAGGAGAAGGGACAGGGTTTGGAGTTTTTTTCTTTTCAATACCTACACTGCTGAAATGAAGAAAACTGAAAACAGAACATCAGTTCCAACAATTCAAAGATGGAAGTGTTGAAACATTAAATCACACCCCAAAATTATCCAGAGTTCAGCCTCCCAATATTCCACTACCTTTTTGGCAGATAGTTTGCCCACATTATTCTGAATTTATAGTCATTACATATTTCTGAATAGTCTTCAGCTATCACTGAAATACTAACAGACGTGCACCTTTACTTACATTTTCATAAGTTTCAGCAGAAGGAATAAAACCATGTCCTTCAAGATGTTTTAACAGCTGAGAATATAGGTCCTGAGGATGACTTTGCTAGCACAGACCTGTGTTTCTTTTGAAAATCAGTAAGAGATGTGGCAGGGTGCAGGGAGCGTTCAGGTGTTCTGCTGGGGCTGTTTGCTGAGCAGAGATGAACAATTTTGAACTTGGAAATCTGGTCACTTGCCAGAAAAGATATCACACTGATTTTTTTGAATTAAAATGATGGTAACATGGAAAAATATCAGTCACAGATGCGCATATGCTGTACACATGTTTTACATCCAAACTTGGGCATCTGCTTTTACAATGTTAGTCCACACTTTGCAACTGAAGATTTTTAGAAACAAGTGTTCTTATACCTAAGTAATCATTTAAAAAGGTCTCAAAAATTGCAGCCCTTAATAAATGCAATTAACAGGTTAATGATGTGCATAGCATGCACGTTCTCAAAAGCAAAGATTTTCACATTAAGCTTGTTTCTGTTTCACAGAAGCAGCTTTCTGTAGAATATCTGCACTAATGTAATTACACATCTGGTGCTTTCAACTGCAGAGATATTTATAAACTGCGCTACTAATTTACAGAAGAGTACCTAGCTGTTCTAATGTTTTTACACTACAAATAAAGATATTTGCATGGAAATTCAACTGGAAAGAGTAGCCTTAAGTGGTTCTACTGAATATATAAAATGATGGCTCATTTAGCCTTCACAATACACCTAACACACTACTGTCATGACCACCTGTGAAACCTGGATAAACCAAGCATGCCTCAAGTTCACCTTGATATAAAGGGGTCAAGTACACATCTTTATACTTTTAAATTAAACAGCAGCACTAGCAATCATCTTTGTTACACTGTGTCACCAACACTGCTAAAGTAATGTTTTAAAATACCATTTCTGGGCGATGTTCATTCATCATCCTCACTGTAACTGGGAAATGATCGAAAAACAGGCCAGAATAATGGAAATCCCACATTATCTTGACCAGTATTGTTAAGAAAATGCAGTGGTTTTTAATTTAAATATGCTTCAAAGAAGGATCACAACTTCAAACACGATTCAAGAAGATAAAAAGCCATTGCTGCCTCAAGCTGCTTTCAGTTCAATTTAGGTCACATTTAGATTCACCATGATAGTACCTGAAATCCCCCAACTTACTAAACATTGGCAGAAGATGCTGCTGCCCTAAATGTTTCATCAAAGGAGCGGATGAGTCCCAAGCCCTGACAGGGTGTTACTGAAACAAGATGCTATCAGAATAACCTTGCAACACTCATGTGTTCAAGCTCAGGAATGGCTGCATGGGAGAAAAGACAAGCCAAGACAAACACCCCTTTTTGCTTCATATTTTAAGGCACATCTGATTAAAAAAACCCTCATACATTATTTAATAACAGGAAAAGAATATGTATGTGTGAATGTGTATAACTTTGTCATCGAATAATATACATACACACGTACATGTATACATGCTATGAGATATTTATATCCAAATTATCCCATTTTGCTCACATTTTGGAATCAATCAGTGTTTTTTCTCTCAGTCTGTACCTGATACAACAGAGGCAAATGTAACATGTCATGATTGCTGTATTTTGAAGCACTGGACCCAGCTTCTAATCCTTCTCTGAGGAGACACTTCCAGTGTCTTGGAGGTCACGATGGAAGCTGTGGATACTTGTGAAGATGACATGATGACAGGCAATGGAGAAAACACCTAAATCTGCTCATCTAATCACTCCGAACCCCCTGACAGTAATCTGGATAGGCAGAATGAGGAGTGATTTTGGGGAAACAAAACCACTTAGCTAATACTCCTGAACCACAGATTTCAAAGGGCTTTACATTTTGTTGCTTTTATATGAGTAAGCTGTTTCCATATGAACAAGCTTATTTGCATGTCCCAGCTGGTTCATTAACCAGTACATGGAGATCCAGTATCACCATAAGGAAACAATGAACTGCTACAGAAAGAGCTCTCTCAAGAAATGGAGTGGGCTACCTGGCCCCTTCCAGAAGGAAATCCAGCTCTGAGACTTCTCCTTGGGCAGGTTTAAAGGATTACAAAGTTCACAGCAAAGTTGCTGTATCCATCCATGAACTACAGCACTAATAAATCTGTCTACACCCTCAACTGATGGACAAAGCTCAGCTGCAGATAAATCAGACTGGTAGTTCTGTGAAATAAGAAAAATTGGTTCTTCCACAAAGGGTACTGAAATAACTGCTCCTAATTGAGTTTTCATTCCAGTGGGCATTCTTTAATTCAATCAAGCCACTTGGAAATAGTCTTCTATTAGAAATGTCTATTCTTTTTATGATTCCCCTAATAAACATTATTCAGAATATTCTGAAGTAAACAAAGCCAATTTGATTTGAGATCCTTTTAACAGTAAGCCATATATTTTGTACATACAAATAGAAATGACTGGTTGACTGGCAAAAATCAATGAAGAAAGGGAGCTAAGAAAATGTAATCCATATTAATTAAATGTTAAAAACACAGACTGTTCTATTTGAAATTTAGAAATTCAAGATATTCCTCATCTTTAAAAATTGACCTTCAATGACTCAAGTTCTTTCTCAGATGATTAAGAAAGATTTTTAGTTTACATCAAAACTTGACATTACTTCAGATGTAGTAAGTGGGTTTCAAAAAGTATAAACAGAATGCACATAATATGACTAATAATGTGCATAATCTTCAGGGTGCTTTTTTTAAAAAAAAATAAAAGTCAGATTTCTAAATTTAAACTGTTTGCTACTTTACTACCTTAAAAATAAAGGAGAGGAAAATATCTCCTGGACCTCTCAGTTCAGTCCCTAAGAAAGTTATGTTGGCAGGTTTGTCATAGATTCTTCTACTTAAAGGTCTCAAACAGCTCCATCAATTAGATCAGTTAGGTTTATGGTCCCATTACTCTTCCCAAACCATTTCACTGCTCCATCTTCCCATTCTCCCAAGTATTCTAACATAAACCAGTAAAACTATCTTGACAGGCAAAGTAAGCAACTGAATACTTTCCTATATCAATTTTTACACAAGCAAATACATATTATTAATGATTACACAGCCAACTTTTCCATTCATCTAAATTTGTCTGGTTACAATAGCTGCACACAGAGCAGCAGCCCGAGCATAATACCAGGAAAGATGTAGAAGCTGGGAACTGTGTGTATAACAACTTTAATGGCCTTACTCTTCTTCCTTTTTCTGTTACAATTAGATCTGGACTAATACCAATTAGACTCTTAGGTTTTCAGTTATACTAACAATAATTAACTGGCTATACTTATACCTAAGGTGTGCTTCCTCCTTGTCCAAGAACAAGGAGATAAAAATTTACCTTAAGGCAAACACACTCTGACTTTTATGGGAGATGGATTCTCTCTTCTCAGTCCATACAGATCTGTGGATTTTCATTCCTGCAACTGCAGTTCCAAGTCCTATCACTACAGCAATTAAACAAGACAGAGAATTGTGTTCTCCTGAACCAGATCGAGCAGAGCACTCTGCCAGAATGCTGGTAAAAATACAAGTGCCTGCTGTAATGCAACATACTCAAATAGCTTAGCCTTGGGAATAAATCAGCTTCAGGTATTTGTGTAAGTACAAACAAAGCTGTTTCGCATCAGATCTCTTAGAAAGATTCTTTCCATTTATGAGATGCTGCAATGCCTTGGAAAAACAAGTTCACTGTAGCTCTCCAACTGCAGCGTTCAGAATCTCAGGTATTGCAACAGGCCTTAATCTTTTGAAATAATTAATTTCATTTCACATATAATAACTGAAGAACACTATGCATGACAAAGATACTTACGATAACAATTGCCCTTAATCTTTTTAAATACCAGCTAATCAGAGCATTTTATAAACTCTTCCTTAGAATAAGGCTGTATTAAAGCCCTTCTTAAGTTTCATACGTGAATAAACCCATCCATAACAAAAGTCTGTAGGGTTTTTTACATTCATAATTTAGGGGCAACCAGATTTTCCCCACTGAAATTTCAGGAAAGCTCAGAAACACCTTTTTTTGGCCACGTTAAACTCCTAAATCATGCAATTATAATGAAACTGCTTATACAAGCTACGTTCAAATATTAATTGAGCATCAAATATATACATAAACGGCACCCAGCAGTAACAGCAGCATCTGTCATCTGACCCACAAGGATTACAGCATTCAACAGCTGGACTGTTAGCACGAGTCACTGGGTGCCAATCACACCAGTAAAAGATGGGGGGTTTTACTGATCATGATGCACATCCTTTGCCCCAGGGAGGAAGAAGAACAGCTGCTCTTTCCTGTGAAATCCCTCATATTTCCTCACTCCAGGGAATTCAAGCCCCAGACAATGAATTGGTTGAGCAGGCAGGAGAATTCATTAATTTCTTCTGGTCTACTTTTATGTATGTGTTTGCTAGCTCAAGGAGAAAAACGTTTTTACAAGATCAAATATCTCCCCCTACTACATCCACGTTCTCGAGGGGTTATGAACACCAGGACCTGCAGTCACTTGACAGAAACAGCTATGGCATCATCTTCCAAAGGAGGAGACAGAAGGCCAAATTCTGCTCTGTTACACCAGAATCAATTCAGGGTGAGCAGACTGAGCCACATTCCTGCTCTGTTCCTCGTTTATCTCTGCCCTACATTTGGGATGTCCAGCCAATTGCCGAGTTTCATTGATGAAGCTCAGTTTGCCAAGAAACAATTTAAGTAATGTCTTTGAATTTCCAAATGGATATCAGACTGTTAAATAATTTCTTTTAAGATGTCACAGGAAAGAAGCCAGTATCGACTTGGACTCCCTTCCAACTGATGTCTAATCCATATTACAATAATAATGTAAATTATCACTAAAGGGTGGTTAGCCGTTGTGGTCAGATCACATGGCAGGCACACAAGCTCAACCAATAAGTAAACTGTGAGGGAGAATGGTAAATGTGCTGATTATGTAAATGCAACTGTTTGAAGTTAAAGATGCAGGCCTGTATTTCACTGATAAAATGTGTAAAATAGAAAAAGACACTGCGTAAGCAATTAAATTTAACTTTTTAATCAATAAAAGGGAAACTGGGACCTAAATCCACTTTATAGGATTTAGCAATCAAAGTCTTCCTGCAACTCAAAGACAGCTGTGATGCCTGTTTAACTAGAGAGGAACTTATTGTAAGACAAAAATGTCACATTCTATCTTGATACCACACACAAGAGAGTCATCTGTCATTAGATCAAGATAATTGGGTGGCAATAATGTTCCCGATCTTTAGTTCTGGTTGGCATTCTTTGTAAATAAAGCTGAGCTCGCCACAGTTTTGATGGCAGCATCTCACAAGAGTGTGATGGATGAGTCCACTTTGGATTTGTTTCTTGTAGGTCCACTATTTCTCCAAGCATTCCAGAAAGAGGAAACATACTGTGCCTTTAAACTTGCACTTCATTGCAAAAACCAAAGGTTGGCAGAACTTGGGTTGGTACCAAGGTGTCCTCAGCTGCAAAGCATCAATTCTTCCACCTTGTCCTATGAAGAGGCAATCCAAGCTATTAAATACAGTGGCCCAACACTCAGTCAGAGAGCCAAATACAGAGTCCATTTAATTTTTCTCTCTCGTCACTGATTCATTTCCCTATGTTGCCACTCAAACATGGCACAATCTGCCACCAAACATTGACTCCTCCTCTTCACAAAACTCAAAAAATTCAGCAGTTTCTACGGATGCTGCTTATGCCAAACTTCTTCCACTGCCCTTATGCACAACTGCACGTGAACTGCTGTTCTCTATTTTACCTTTCAAGAACTGCAGCCATATCCATTTATCTGTTTTGTGAAGTCCTGTACAGTGCTACAGTCTTATTAAAACAAATACCCTTAGTGATGGTATTTCCATGTATGAAAAGCAACTGAGAATATGTATGTAGCAGATAGTATATGTATATATATATATGTATACATATACACATATACAGGGGTATTTACTGATGCAAGAATACCTGAAAAATAAATTTAGTTGAGGCTGTGGTGGTCAGGCTTCATTCTAAAAAGCACAAGACAACTACCATCTGCAACGCCTTTGATACTTCACTAATTAATGATCAAGAATGCATTTGCTTCAGCATAATTTTACGCTTTTATATGGATATCTTATTTGATTATAATTATCACAGACTGTAGAAGTTTATTAGGGCCAATCATTTCTTAATGCAATTAAAATCCCAAAGGAACAATATGAAGCAATTGGTGAAAATGAGAGCTTGTAACCAGGAGGGAGACTACTAGTCTACCACAATTATTCTAAAATATAAAACAAACTGTATGAATTTTTCAATACATTTTCATGGACACTCAAGTTAAAACAATCAGTAGGTGTCAACAGTTGCAGAATGAGCTGATCTTGGGCTCCTTCCAGCTCCTCTATATTTTGCCCCTTTGGGGGATGGATTATTGCAGCCTTTTCCTTCTCCTGGATGAAATCACCCACTCTCGAAATAGCTCTCTGGGTTATTGCCTCTGCTTCCCAACCCTGTTAACACAACACTTCTAATTCTTTCTCCTTCACAACACTGTGACACTTCCTATTAAAATGACTCTAAAAACCATTTCTTCACAACACAAATAATTATGTGTTCTTTCACCCAAAGGTACCAACCTGAAGATTGGAGGGTAAAACAAAAAGAAGTCTCTATGAGTGGATTCTATATACATACATCTTATCCTGCTCTTTTATACATTTTTAGAATTCTTGCACCTTGGAGCTGGTAAAACAAATTATTCTCTTTCCCATTCTGTCATTCTCTCCCTATTGTCATCCTAAAGGTGTTCCTTTTCTTTCTCTGCCCAGGCAAGAGCCTTTCAGGTTTTAGTATGCTCGTTACCCCACGACCTGCTTAAGAAAAGTAATACATAGCCCACTGATGGGTGCCAGAATGTGATTTATTTCCCATTTCACAGTTCCCCCACAGTTTCCCCTGAGAACCCGAGTAATCACTGCAAGAACATCTCATCACTGCCCCTGCTTTAGTCCCATTTGCTTCCCCTTAAGAGTGCCTTTTGATTTAACACCTTGCATTTAACCAAGATAATATTATAGTATTCTAAAAAGTGCTGAATTTTGAGAAATAAATCTTTAGTGAGTCAATCTACATTGGATGGCTGTTTGTACAGCTGTTCCCAAACAATACAAAGTTCCACTATTCCTTACAGTATTTTCTCATCTATTTAAGCGTTCTGTAGTTCCATGGACTAAGACCCCACTATCTGATAATGCCAGACAAAACCTGGAGGGAAACTAAATTTAAAAACTCTGTTTCTAAAGAAGATAACTTATGTTTCCTTAACACACACAGACCTAAGAAAATCATTTGTACAGGAAGAAAACGCAGAGCAGTCAGCATTATCTGAAGTGAATAGCTCCTTGCCCAGGCATCAAACCAAGCATACAAAGCACCCAGAGCCAGGACACCTTGGCTGCCATCAGCTGCTAAGTGGGAAGGCAGGAGGAGAAACACCAGAGAGGCAGAGTGGGACAAGGTTGACTTCAATATAAACCAGCTTCCTCTGACTGTTCCTACGTACTGCATAAGAGAAATGTCATAAGAGTAAACCATGACTGGCCATGAGCTATTTTCCTAATTACACTTAACAGCACAGAACGTACGCATTTCTTCTTGTGTCAATATTCCTCTGTGATAGCTTTTTCCCAAGGCTCAGAGAAATCCTTCCTCCTCTAATCCTGTTTTCCAGTGACAACTTAAGAACTGCAGTGGCAACCATTTCCCCTTCCCAGTGCTAATCCACAGAATGCCAAGTTTTTGGGTTTTTTTTTCCCCTGCTGCCCTACTCATTCAGAAGCACTCAGAATTTTCCCAGAGTACGAGCCTGAGTGTTGAGCCCAGTGGCTCCTCGAGGGGTAGCATAGATGGGTAGAGAAGGATAGGGAACCACTTCTTTTTAAATTATATGCTTGCTGATTTTTATTTCTCTTCTTTGAAATTAGAGTCACCTTACATCACAGCCACTTAGCTCAAGGCAGTGATGCTTAACCTCTCCAGACTGGGCACCTAACCCAAGACTGGGCACCTTAGTTTCACAGAATAGCAGCGTACTCTAATTTGAAATATATATAATTGCTAGTAATTTCAAATATTTCTGCTTGTCTGGGAAAAAAAAAGAAAAATCACTAAGAAGCAAAGACTGTCACTAATAAATCAGCATTGCCTGTATATGGCAATTTATTTGCGACAGTTATTAAGCCAAACGAGTCCATGCACTCACAACAGCATCTGGAATAACCACTGTTGTGTTGTTAATTACACCACGTGCCAATTAGGGACTGAAACAAGTCATAATACTATTTAATGATTAAAATGTTTCAGAACTGATAAATTAGCAACATACATACCCTAAAAGATCTAGGAACAGGATACACACTCGCTTCAGACCTCACACATCAGGTAATGGACCTTTTTTTTCTTCCTCTTTGTTTTAAATGACTGGTACAGTTCCAAAACAGAGTACATTTCATCCCAAACTGGAATACTATACAGCCTAAGCCAATGTGTGTGAAAGTCACTGAGATACTTAGATACATTTGTTCTGTATTTTTACGATAAAAAAAAGAAAATTCTATGCCAGCAGTATGACTCAGTGCCAACTAAACATTAACACCTCAGGCATTTTCCTTCTGGTTTGATACTCAATTCCACAAATGTAAGTTCAAAGGGAAGACTTTTTTCAAGCCCACATTTGGGTATATAACATGTTCTCTATGAAATGGAAATCACTTGATCGCCTCTTATTAGTGGCTAGTGTAGAAACTAAAATGAACGAGTGTTTTCAAAAGGCAAAATATTACATTTAAATGTTCTACATAGATATTCAGGGATTTGCATCCTACTACTACCCTGCAGTTTCACAGCATTTATTTTGCATATTTTCTGTGAACTGGCTTATGTGGGAGTGCAGATACATGTGGAGGAGGAATCACACATAACTAATTTGTATTGGCTAGGTGTCGGGACTTAAAGACAAATCTATAATAGATACTTGGGATATTTCTGAAAGAACAAAACATTGCTGCTAAGAGGATGGTGTGAGTACTCACACGCACTGACTGGCCATGAAGGGCCATAAAGGGACGAGCCCTCTCCCATTAATGAAGAGCAATAGGATTCTCCAGTAGCAAACTAGGAGCACCCAGGTCTTGCCCACACATGGACCTGCTCCTCAGAGAAACTCCTCTTTCACCAACACAGACAAAGGTGAGGTTAAAGCTAGTGTATCTGAATACCCCTGAATTTTCCAGCTGTTTCAGTAGGAATCTGTACCTTTAAGTCACTCCTAATCTAGGGCAGAATTTTAAAAAAATATTTTGTAGGCACTAAGTTTATAAATCCTTACTTTTAAGGATGAATATTCCATTAATTACCTAAAAAGTTTTTAAGCCTCCAGCTATCCTTGAGAAGTAGATGCTGAAGTGTCCTATTGAGCCACAGAATGCTGAAAACTGAGGAGATTCATGGGGACAGACAGGAGAAGACTTCAGTACAGGATGGCAAATTAGGTTAAAGAGGAAGAGGAAAAGGAAAAGCACACACATGCCTTCCACAGTGAACATTTTTCTCAGCGGAAACCGAACTGTCACCTTTGGATCTGGGTTTCAAATGCGATTTGGACCTCTGCAACCTCTCCACTATTCACCCACACCAAATATTAAGCTTCTAATTAAACAGCACAGATTTCATCCACGGTCCTGCCCTGGCAGTACTATTCTCAGTCTCTCTTTACCCCTTAAAGAGAGTACACTAAAATTCAAGTATTTCTAAATATTACTGTCCCAATCTTGCAAGAAGTATTATAACAGGAAAGGTCAACTGGGTGCATCAGAATAGCAAAATCCTTGACTCTCCAATTTAAACTGATTCTTTTCTCCTTCGTATGTACAATGTCTTAAGCCCTACATTCAATGTTTTTGCACACCCCATAATGTGTTCATAAGGCAGACACAGCAACTCCTAACTCCTTCCCTGCTCTTTGCCATGAAGTACACTTCAGCACAGAGTAACAAGTATCTCATTTTAACCGAAGACCCTGAGAAAAAGGTCCTGTCTGTCCGTGGTTGCAGCTGACTGCCTGCAACTGAAGACCTCCCTGCCTGCCTCAATAAAAACATCAGTCATACACAACTTTCATTTTTTCTGTGTCCACTTCCCTTAGTTGAAAAAAACCTACATAACATGCTTTCCAGCCTGAATACGTTTCCCCTTTCCCCTTACCAACACTGTGCATACTCCTGGTTTCCTCTGAGTTAGTGATCACTACACACGTAGTAACAAGCTTCTCCCAGGCTTTGGTGGAACTCAACATAAGCAAAGGCCCTCCCCTCTTCCACTTAAGTGAAGAACAGAAGTATGAGGGGTTCTCCCTTCCCTACCAAGAGAACCCGTTCTTAAGGGGAAAAAAATTGTTCTTGGCTATGGGGGATGCAATTCCAGAAAGAAAAAACTCAGACTGAATTTGCAACATGCACCAGTCATCTAACTTGAGAAAGAAATTCTTTGAAAATATTTATGGCAAAGTAATGATTATGTCCTTCAACTGAAATTATAGCTATAATAAAATTAAGAGATCAGAAAATATTTAGTGACTACCTTACTTTGATTGCTGTTTAAAATTTTCTGAATGCAAGAAATGACCACCAAAGCCCCCTTTAACCAAAAAAAGTAATAAAACTAACACCATGCAGCAGGAAATAACTCCATCCCCAAAAAGGTTTGATAAGCTTTATGTTTTTCCTCCTGTTTCACTCAATCCCAAATTCTTTTGCAATGACAGGCGTCACAAGAGGAAAAAGGAACTTTTTCTAATTGGTCCTCTCATCCTAGAAGCAATTTTCTAGGTGTGGAGAGCTTTGTCAGACAGCATTTTCATGTATTATACTTTCATCATTTAAGAAGGTCTTGAATGTTGTGAGGATCACTATTACACAACGAAGAGCATTAGGCAAAGCTTTTTATCTTGATTGCTATTAAATGTCCTTGTATTGCTGTATCAACCCACTAAATGATTTCCAAAGTCAGGTGTAAAATAGCACGTTGGCAGAGTGGGCAAAGCTGACAGTGGGTAAAACTAATCTGTTTACAGCTTTGGACTTGATGGCTTATCTTGCTGGTGTGGCATTTTCTAAAGTGCTCATTATTGTAGTGACTGGAAGATAAAATGAAAATGAGTAAGAGATCATCTGGTGTGCATATGACTCCTTGAATATTTAGAAAACCAAACTGCTACAGCACAAAAAGATGGCCCATAAAAACAGTGCTAAAGAACTTTTAGGTACTTTAACTGTAGATACGGAGAAAAGAGACAGAAGGGAATAATTTGGGAACTAAACAGAGCAAAACTATGATGATGCTGATGGCAAGGAACCAAAAAGAAGATGCAAGGAGGATAGAAGAGTAAGATTCTTTGTATGGTTTTAGTACATTAGGTGAGAAAACCTGGGTTTTGAGTTAAATACTTCAGACTTGAAATTCAACAAACATAACTACAGCTATTTCATGCTAGTACCATGGCCCAGCATTCCTTCCCTTTAATTAGGCACTTTTATCACTGACTTCCCGCTGAAGCACAATCAGTTTCTTTTATTAGACATGGTCGCTTTCTTTCTCTAAACCTGAGCGTTCACAGCAAAATGTAACCAAATGCCATTTATTAACACACACTGTGAAACATCACAGTGCAGAGGAAAAAAAAGTCAGGTGCATTTCCTTAACAAACTGCATTATGCAAAACACTGAATTTATAAATGCGCAAGCAAAGCAGCAATTTGAAACAGATGGGTCACTGTTTATAAAAAGGCTGCTACGGATGTAAATTAGTACAAATACTTTGCCACATCACATTTTGATCAAAACTTTGCATAAAGTACAAATAATTTTATCTCGCTATATTGCTTCATTCTTAAAAAAGACCTTTTTGCAGTTGTTCTGCAATGTCAGAAACATTTAATTCTCTCAAGAAATGCCCTGCATATACTAAAAATGCTAATTTCTGTTGAAAGCTTCCCTTTCCATGAAGGGAAGAACCTCCAGGATCTTCCATACCTTGCTGTTGTGTCCAGATATGTACGGTCATGCATCTGCCACCATACCTGTATGAGCACAAGCCCTTCCGTACAGCAAGAGTTTGAAGTAGCTTAAACCAGCTGCTACAGCACAAATGATAACAAACTCCTGCTGTTGCAGGGCTGCCCTGGTCCTACAACCAGCACATGGAGCTACTCACTCCATGGCAGCAGTATGGAGACCTGGTGATGTCTGTGAAGGGTGCACCATCAATTCCATGGCTGGAACAAAGGCTTCACTGTGGGATAAGTTCATCCTCAAATGGGGGACTGGCCCTGGGACATCGACACTATGGAGCTGGATCTCTCCAAAAGCTATTTCCTTGATCTAAAGCTCTGAGTAAGGTGATTAGGAGCCCTGAAGCGTGCAAAGCCCAGCTGTTCCTCACAGTGCGGAAAAAGCCCTCTACACAATTTTACAAGCTATTTTTTTTTATCTCTTTCCCTCATATATATCGCAGACTACATGTTGCTTTTCATCAAGTGCTTTTCATTAAGCCTACCACCACTTTTATCAGTAAATTTTACCATATATAAAAGTTTACTATATATATATAAACTGTACTTCACTGTACAGTTATTTTGTATTTGATTTTATCTTTAACTAGATAGGTTGTCAAGAAAATTTCAGCTCAGGCACCTGCTTTATAAATGAATTAACAAATAGCAATAGCTTTGGAAGATAAAGTTAAAACAATAAAATATGAGACTCAGAGGTCCACAGTTCTTTTACTCCTCCTGAAGACAACTCATACTCTTCAGGCAGGGGTTCAACAGGCTGTTCATACGTCTCTGAAGTATGGAGGACTAAATGCCTGCCTTTATTTCCTGGGTTTAAATGTCATGGAAACAGAGACAGAAATGATAGCATGTGCTTTCATTACAAAATTATTGCAAAATTACTGAACTACAGGTTATATCACATGAAACTGGACTCCATTACCTTCTCGCACTCACGATAAACCAATTTTACAAGAGCTTGTAACACAATAGTATTTGTATTAAAACACCTCTCTGCTACACAGAAGCACACATCACTCTCCTGAAAGTCAAAACTCAAGGCCAAATTTCACTATTCATTAACTCCAAATTATTCCACCAGCTGAAAGAGCATAACACGAGTAGATTCACATTTACCGGGAGATTCAGCAGAAGTATTGAAGATGTGAAAAAAGTGAGCAATATTTCCACATCAGTATCACTCAGAAGGTATCAGTCAAGTTTCACAGACTGCTTCACAGGGCAAGCATGGCAATACCATGACACAGGATGACTTTACTGAGTTCCTCCAGGAACAGAGGCATGTGCAAAGACAGGTGAGAGATGGACATCTCCACCCAACTGCCCTGCCACAAGACTCTGAGAACAGAGAGGTGGGCTGGTATCAGAGGTGGGTATATACACAGAGGTTCTCTCTCCCTCATTCCTCCCCCAAAAAAATCACTCCTAGAGGCTGGGAATACCAGTAACCTCCCGAAGGACATGGCACTGCAACAGGGCAAGCAGACCCCAAAACACCCCCAGGGAGGCAGGAGGGGTGATGCACTCCTACACTAAGAAAGTTTCACACCATATACGTGAGAAAATTATTTTTTCACTATCATGTATGAACATATAACACCAAACAGCAGTAAATCAGTAAACATTATTTAGATTGCCAAGCTCTAACAACTTTCATCCCCTGAAAATGTACTTCAAAGCCATGTCTGCACAAAGCAGCAAGGGCAAGGGTACAATGGTGCA
This sequence comes from Aegotheles bennettii, assembly GCA_013398125.1. Classification (NCBI taxonomy): domain Eukaryota; kingdom Metazoa; phylum Chordata; class Aves; order Caprimulgiformes; family Aegothelidae; genus Aegotheles; species Aegotheles bennettii. The sequence goes on from VZRW01009658.1 coordinate 58,328, forward strand.
TTGGTGAACCTGCACCGGGATGAGCAAACACGGTAAGAGAAACTACACTTGAAATACTTTCCATAACATTTGTTTGAATTCCAGGATAATTGGGATCGTAGGAGGGGTTTTAAGACATCTTGTCAAACTTTCAGCCCAGGTTCACATACAACTGTGGCCTTGGTAAAAATAACACATTCACCATAGACTTTGGCTTCAAATGAGGAGGAGTCTGTAAAGTTTCACCCTAATAATTGATTTGCAATTCTTATACACTGCATATGTATGTATATTAGTACTTCAGCTATTGGGACACTGAAAACATGATTAACTGAAGTTACAAAAGGAATGATACAAGGCAGACTACAGCTGGCATCTCAGATCTACCCCTAGAAACCAATTCATCTGCAGATAGGGTTATTGAGATCTGTTGGAGTGAAATGCTTATGGACTGGATTTTGCAGCATGCACGTAAGCTGCATGAAGCAACCACTGAGTCTCTTTTAAAAATACATTTGTGAGACTGGGCTGTTACAAAACTAAGATTTTTAATAAAATATTCTTATGGTCATTGGGTCTCAAGCATAATTTTTGGGGGTTTTTATGGAATAAAGGTAGAACAAATATTCTAAAATACATAACTGCACAGCTTTCAATTCTTAGGTGGTGAAATTATTTGGGTCATAAAAGGTATTTTTGGAAAACGCTAGTGAAGGCTTCCCCAAGTCAACAGTTTTAGCACATATTGGGCACCTTGCTCTGCCTGACCAGGGAAGCTTTGAGCATAAAACTGCTAACAGATGGCAATGTTTTACTTTATAAGATCGATTCCAGTAATAAAGAATGTAAATTTTGCCCCTTCATTTCTGCTGATGCAAATCCATTAGAAACCCTGATATAAAAAAGAAGCCCACTTCTTGTAACAATTTAAGCGTGACCACTCAAAATTTGACACAGAGATAAACAAGTGTTATCTGGGCTTCATCTAACCTCAACCAGATTTGCTTGAAGAATTAGCAATACTTCACTCACATCGCTACTCTCCTTTAAATAAAAATATGTGAGATTCTGGAAAAGAGAAAGTTTACATTGTATGTTACTCTCCATGGAAAACAAACGAACTACAGGTATAACATGTATAGTTAACCATCACACACACATGCGAGTGTAGTATGATATTGATTTTTTAAATATATGTGCTTTAAATGGTAGCTTTACATTTACGTGTGTATTCTATGACTTATGGTACACACAAGAGATTTTCTTTATTACAATAGTGCTACCCATCAGTCAAAATTTATTAACTAGTATTTTTTGACAATTCAGTCAGTCAGTTTCAATTATTTATTATTCAGTGTAAAGCAGATGCTTTTCACTTTTTCTAAGATCGTTTTTTTCCTGTCTTGTCAATAGGAAGTCATATTTGCTATTCAATTTACATAATGTGTAGGCTCTCCTGAATCATCAAAATAAGCTGAAGTAGTAGGGAAGTGACTTACATAAATATCAACTCCTATTTTTCACTCTGGGTGACATCCATACAGAAGTCAAAGTAGGCCCAAGGAATTGAAAAATAATACCAAAAAGGACAAGGAAAGAAAGGTAAGAGGGCAGACAGCGTGATAGGAGAAACACCCAGCAGTCAGCAAAACAGGGCATGAAAATGGTAACTAAAACAAGGGGGGATTTTCCTTGGAGGTCCCATATCAAGCCAGAGTGATCACCAGACTAAAAGCCAAGGAAATAAGAGTGACTTTTTCCATCACTTCTCTGAATGATATTCTCAACCTCATCATTCTTACCCCAAATTTTTGTTATTAGAAATATATTTAACCACAGAGAAGGCAAGTTAAATCGCTCTGGGAGGCAAAAAAATATTTTATGCTTCTCCAAATTTGTCAGGAAATAATTTCTTAACGTAGTGATAAAAAAGCACAGTTATCCTTGCTTAAGTGTAAAACAATACCAGGCATAAACGCATCTCCACTGACAATGAGAGCATGTTCCACTTTTCTGCACAACTCATTACTGACAACACCCAGAGAAAATCTTTATATTATTCTGTTTCTTATTCCATGAATTTTTACAGCTAATGTGCTCTCAGTCAAGAATAATGTAGTGATTAGAAGAGAGCTCAGTAAGAATATCTGGCAATGTAATACCTATAGAATTTAATGAATTTCTCTCCAACTAGGAGAAAGTTATTGATCAATTTTTTTTCAAGCTTTAGATCAATTTTTACATGATTTAGCATAAAGTTTCTAGAATTAATTCACGAGAAGGTACAGATAATAAGCTTTGAAGGTAACAAGATATTGATTTGTGCAACTTTCTATGCTAATTTCAGGATTTGAGCACAGTTAATTTAATTTGACTAGTGCATTTTTACTTTTAGATACCTACAAAATAACTTGAAGATGAAGATTCCCTTTGACAATAATTTCAGAGGACTTCATCAGAAAATAAAGTCATGAAAACTTGGGGGTTTTTGTACTCAGTTCTGCATGAATACACACACTAGCTTACTTATTGACAAAAATATTACCTGGAGTTCTCAGACAAGAAAGGAAGCAAGAAAGGTCTCAGAGTGTAGCTACTGTTTGATCAAGAGTCTTCACTTTAAGCATAATCTGAAAGGACTCAATGGCAAAATATGTCATTTTACTTCATTCATGTTTAACATTATCTCATGTTGAATTGTTATGTGTATCAAGCATTTTGTGCCAAATTAATGCAATTTCCACATTTAAATAGGCTGAGCTGTGATTTTACACACTGGAGCTTTCACATGCCTTGGCACTACAGCTCCATTTCCCGGGACAGCACAGAACTGGACCAGTCTCTCGGACAGGGATTTGTCAAAAGCACAATTCCTGATCTAGGGTAGTGTGTGTTTGGCAGTCAAATTAAATAAAATCTAGAAACCATCTGTTTTAGAAACTTAAATGATTAATTTTAGAAAGATGTTCTAAAAATGAGGTTATTTTTGGCATAGCATTTATTTATAAGACATATCACTAGCAATCCAGCATTTTTCATACCGGGCTTATAACTACATTTTCCAGTTATCCATCTGGGCCCTTTTCAATTCAGTGGTTTAATTAAAACTCAATGGTATTATCAATCTGTTGCATTTTTCATTTTGATGGTTATTACATTTACTGTACAGCAGGAGTACAAATTAAAGTAAGAAGATAAATCTCATCTAAAAATTTCATTTCTGTATCTTTAGTAACTTTCTTTGTCATAATATTTTCTAGCTCATTCACGTTTATAAAACAGTTTTAATGATCTATTTTTTATGATTACAATAAAGGAAAACAGAAAAAAATCTTTTTCAATAGCTTTACACATCTCACAGGGTATCTCTCCTCATTTATTCCATCAGTCTGGTCAACAGATGGGCATTACACAGCAAGGTTGGGAAAAGGTCCACGACGGAGTTGATATTAAGAGTTTTCTTTTCACCTCTTAAACGTGTAATTTAGCAGTGAGTAGCCAAGTACATATCTAACAGAGAGAACCAGAGAGAGATGTAGGAAAAAAATAAAATATTCCCCAAAGAAGAGAATGGTGAAGTGAAAATTGCAATGTTGCAAGTTACAAGTAATTTCAGTTAATAATAAGGAAGAACATAGCTGTGCCTTCAAACTACCTGTACAGTCCTGGAGGACTTGAGCTTTGTTGCAGTATCCAAATGAGTCTTAAATTTCAGGCCAGCGATTTTTTTTACTAGTGGACATTATTTCAGACATTTTGGTGTTCTTTTCACATAACAACAAAACCAGCACACACTCCATTTGTTTACAATTTCCAAGTTAATTATAGCAAGAATTATATGGTCAAAAAGAAGAAGGGGGGGGGAGAATTTTCAAATCACATAGCTCTCAGTAAACTTCCTAAAAAAGTAAAAACAACAGCCTCAGCTATTCTTTCAACTCTCCTTATTGCTCCTACAGAAACAGAGACAGGTATAATTGACCTGGACAACACGGCTGCCCAGATATGCTACTATCAAGGTCTTCAAAGCTTTGCACAGCTTACAGAACTTCAAGAAACACAAACACCAGTTTGACACCGGTGTTGTCAATTTGTCTAGCAGCTTCTTCTATCTTCTTTTTATAGCAGTAAACTCCCTAAATTCTGATCATAATCAAGAGGAGACATCCCTGCAGATGTCAGAAATTGAAGAGACACATCAGGTCCCCTGCTCTGTGACCAAAGACTTTAAGGAGTCTCTTTCCCACCTCTTTTCCCTGGCCTTTGGGCAGCATTCCCAGTGCATTCACTGTTTCCCCAGGGAGATGATTCTCCTTCTCATTTCCCAGCTCCAAGTCTTGCAGCAGAGCTCCTACCACACCAGAGCTGCTTGTTTGGCTCTGAAAATGGCAGAGCATTTGGAGCAACACCAACAAAGAGTTAGTAAACAGAGTTTTAGAGATGGTTTCCTGCTTGTGTTTGCAACCCCAGCTAAACAAAAGGGAAAAGCAACTCCTCTGGGTCACACATTCAAGGCTACTGAATGCCTCAGGTATTCAAGAAGAAACATTTCAAATACTCCCTACAGAAACAGCAAAACAAGGATAACTCCAGCAGACTTTAACAAAAGTACAGGAAAAAAAACTAGTTATTTTGATTCGACAGTAAGCAGAACTGCTTGCAAACAATGTTACTTTCTTTCAAAATCAGAAAAAGGGTTATTTAATAGCAGTGGTCATAGCAGAAGTGAAAGGACTTGCAATGCTTGTAGAAGGTCTGTTAGGATGCACTGTAAAGGAATAAAAAGTTACAGGCTTGGGACACTCAAAAACAGACAGACACATGCTTGCCTACCTGCTCCTCTCCCTTTTCTTCCCCTCTCCTTGTCCCTGGTTCTGAGGAAACACAGTTTAAGGAAATCCATCACCTAACTGATGTACGAACTTCCACTTTCATCTTCAGTTCATTGCAAAGCCAGGAGAACCACAACTTAATCAAATATTTAAATGGGTAGAAGCTATGAAATCAATAGAATAAATAGATACGCATAACTATAAGGGGGAAAAGTCAACACAGGTTTTATAAAAATCCACATTTCAAAATAGTGTCTTTGGAGGAATCAGAAAGCCCATAGATGAAACTGCAGCTATTGACTGCATGAAGTGGGACATTAATAAATGCACTGGCTCAGGTTTGTGCCCAGCAGCAGTCTAATTCCTTTAACTAGAGAAGAGTCAGCCTTAAGTATACATGACTAGTAACACTTCAGAAAAAGATCTTGGAGTCATTTAAAGAGTGGCAAGAAAACACAGAACAACCAGCTCCAATTTAAGAGACAGCAGAACATCAGGAATATTGGAGCCCAAAGCATGCCTGGGCAAGGGTATGGCACATGGGGTAGCACACCCCCATTTAGAAGACTGCACATGGTCTTATTCCCTATTTCAGAAAAGGATGGCAATATTAGGGAAAGTCCAGAGAAGGGTAACAAGGATTATTAAGGCTTTCTATCAAAAGGCCTGATCATCAAACTGGGGAAAAAAAAGAAAAAATTACATGCATATAAGAAATGTATGCAATATGAAAATCAGGAAGAGGAAAGGAAAAAAGAAAAGGAGTATTCATCACTCCTTATACCATTAGCTGACAGGCAGCAATCATAAAACCTTATAAAAATACAAGGCGTAATTCCCTCAGAAAGCAAGAACTGTAAGGAAAGGAATATAATTTATTAGACTAAAGGATACAGTTACCAAAACCAAACACATTTCCAGCAGGCTTATGAAGAATTAAATTTTGGACCTTGTTGCTCTAGGATGCTTGGATGCCAGAAGTACAAATCATTTACAAAGCAATTTAAACAGATGATTGCAGATATGTCCATCAGGGCTATTAAGGTTATTACCCCTAAGGTGCAGGCAGCATCTCCACAGCTCAGGGCTTCCTAAAGCTTCAGGCTGTCAGATGTGGAAGGGGATGCAAGACAGCCTCTGTATTTGCCCTTTTCTTATCCCAGGCAGCCAGCATGTCCAGCAGTGGGGTCAAGGACAGCCTCAGTGGGACTGTGGGGTGTTCACTGCAGCTGCTCTCATGGTCTTACTTGAAGAAATGGGAAATCAAGGTTTGCAGAAAGTCAGTTAAGAAACAGACATTTATCCTCACACACATCATCTTCTGGTCTTACACCGGAGACGACACTGCTAAGAAGCATTTATCTGAATAACGTTTTCCAGCAATCAACCTGCCCACTGGGACACCATTCGTTACAAGCTGGGTCTAGATTTGTGGTGTTCATCGGGGTTTTTTTTCCGCAGACCTCACACAAAGTCAGTGGAAATTCCTGCTGACTCAAACTTTGGATCAGAGCCAGCGTTTCCACAAAAAGAAGTGGTTGTGCAGCTTCGGAGAGGAAAAATTATGTAACTGCTTGGTCAAATAGATTCCAGCACAGGTGCTGATCTTAGTTACTGGGAAACAAAGAACACCACCGTAAACCCTGATAGGCATCAGGAAGAAAATCATGAAGTCCAGAAAGCAGCCTGTAGCATAACAAGCAGTGTCATCTATAATAGCTTTATGTCTAAGGCTTGATGTCTGGCTTTTCCTTTTACTGTCAGCAGAGGGTTCCTTTGGCTAAATAATTATAACAACACTATTTTTAAAAAAGAAGTTTAGGTATCACTCTTTTCAAAAAAACATGAAATCCTAATTTTGCAGCTGATGGGTTTTGACACACCTGGCTATCAAAATGTTAAGCCTTCTATGAAAAGACTGTAGTTAGCTGAGAGGAGTTTCCCAGGAGAACCTCTTCAGTTGACACTCCCAGTAAAGGTTTAAAATGTACCTAGGCAGTACTTATTGTACCCATCGCCCCCAGCCAGCACCCACAGGAGACACATCTTACTCCACACACACAAAAGTGTCACTCACTTCAGCCAACTCACCTACATTTAACTTTGGAAAACCGCTAACAAAATAGAAATTAATATTAAATGCACACGTAACTGTTACTGGGTCTTATAGTGGGAGCACTAACCAGTTACCTTTCTGAATGAGATATTTAGAGGCACGAAAAGGGCTTGGCACTCAACTTACATTACCTTGTGATATGAATCAGACACCCAATTATCCTTTGTGCTGCTGAAAAATCCACCCTCGTCTCTAATTTTTATATTTCCATAAGAGCTGACATCTATTTAAAATATCATTAAGTATGCAGTCAAAACAATATAACACTTCAAAAAAATACTGGTAGTCATAGTTAATTGTAAATTTTTTCTTTAAAAACTCAATAACTGGAGTCAGCATTTCAGATATCTCTTGCATATATTTTGGGGTTGAATGTTTACTGGAAGTGTCTGCTACTGGTATTTACATCAGAAGGAAGAAAAGGAAACTAGAACACAGTAATAGCCTATGCTTTACGAGTAGTTCTGACTTAACTGCAAAATTATAATTAAAAGGACTGAAGTACCTATCAATTCAAAAGATATTTACTCTGTTCTTTAAAAGGGTGATATCTATACTGTTGAAACAACCCAATCAAACAGAAGTCTTTTTTACAAGAAATGTAAATGGTCACCGCAAAGTACTTAACGAAAAACCTAGAAAGAAGCACAGGCTTGTTAAAAAAGATCACAGAAGTCAAAAAATGCAAAATATAAAATGATTAAAAGATAATAAAAATGAATACAGATTAGCCTCTAGGATTTATTACAAAATGTAAAGAAAAAGATATGAAAGACGGTTAGCATGAATGCCAAGAATACTATGAGGTTTGAAGAATATTAGGAGCTAAAGGAATCAAGTCACCAACATGATTAACTGCCACATGAGTCCTACTGAAGTCTTCATTAGACAAACTCATCCCATCCCTCTTGGACGATGAGTGATACAATTCTTGACCTGAACTGAACGCTGTGGTTTCCTGTGCATCTGACAGACACCCACACAGCCAACACATGCACAGAAATAAAGTACTTCTCACAAGCACCTGGTTTGCTGCCCATTCTCCAGACGAGGCACTCTCACACGTTTCTTGCTGGGGAACCCCAGATAATCCTATACTGAATGCTTTTTAAATATATTTTTCTCTGCCCCCATTTCTGATATGGTCATGTGTAACATGACCTATATGTAATATAGGCTCTGGCAGCATCAAATTTGGCAAAATACTCTGAGAATTTCGGTCCCATGCTTCCCATCAGCAACAACTCTGAACACAGAAGCGTGCTGCATCTTAACATGGAGGATAAAAGGGAAAAAAATGGTAAATTTGCAACAGTTCCATAATACGTGAAGAAAAGATCTCTTTCTTTAATATGCCAGAAATATGAACTGATATCCAGAACAGTGTTTTGGCTTGAAAATGAATGAGAGATTGGAGATGTGGGCTGTTGGATTGAACCAAACAAAATACCAAAAATGTGTCTGAAATCACTGCAGACAAACTGCCTATTTACCCCAAGGAAACCAGCTGTGGACATGAATTAATATTTCTTCTTTGTTAAAATAAAATAGCATATTCTCTCTTAAGACAAGGTATAAGAAAGCAAAAAAACTGCAAGTGTTTTCTCATCTGTCCCTGTATCCCTTTATTAATGGAAAGGCCACTTAGCAAATAACAGGAATGGATGCAGCTTCAAAGGGAATGGAGATAAGTAGGGAGATGTGCAGCCACAGCTGCATCATGCTGCCTTGGTACATTAAGTTATGAGTAAGAAAGTCTGTTATCCCAAGGTAATCCCACGGCTGGGATTTAAATATCACCACTGGAAAAAGCTGTTCTAAGAAACACTCCAAGCTTATCACACTCACAAGCTTCTCACTCCAAGTTTATCACAGCTTTGTCTGGTAGTAGGGGCACCCAAAGGTGCCCGAAATGGTGCCTGCCCCAAACTGGTCAACGCTAAAGAGGATGGCCCTGAGCCACACTGAACAGCAACAACCAGGGAACTGCTGAGACTTTTGAAACAAAGCAAGAAATCAGCATGAAAAGTATAAAATAAGCACAATTTCTTTTCTTATAGCAAAGGGGAGAGAGCAGTGGTGCAGATCTCAGCCCAGGGAGGCAGGAGTGGATTCCACATGGTTGGAGATGGGGGGATACGNTATTAGAAACTTTGTGAGATTAGTTATAAAAAGGTGTTTATAAAATTACACGAAGCATCTTGTACTGTAGGTGATCTGGTGCATTGCTGATATTGGTCAGGAACAAACAGTTCACTGATTGCCAGTTAATTACGTCCCATTAATAAATCAGTAAAGTGCTTTGATCCTGATTTGATTTATATTAGATTATTTGAGCAGCTTCTTGCAGGCATCACAGCTTCCCTGCCTATCTTTCTGAAAAACTGAGAAACTTAATACTGTCCACAAAATTTTACTTTCAAACATTTTATCACTAATTCAGCCACTTAAAGGAAATTATTGATTGATTCAAGAACTGACCAGGGAAAAAAGGATCTCCCATGATTTTAGAGGGAGTAAAACACCTTTGCTTAAGAACAATAATGCCATGTCGACTTTAAGCAAGCCTGATCACTCTAAAAATACATAAAAAGTCGCTATGGTTTTAGGCAGCTAATGAGTTTTAATAAAAAGTTTATTACTTCTTCGGTTAAAAAAAACTTATGTTAGAATAAACAGAGCCCTGACAAAACTATTAAACCATAGAGATTCTCTACTGCCTCTGTCTGTTCATTCACCTGTTTTTCCCCCAAAGTAGACAGGCACTAACAACAGCACAGAAAACAACTGGCAGGTCACGGAGCAGGAGAATGCTTGCTACAACAGCAGCAGTTAGCATCTCACAATTCGTTATATTGGATTTTATTGTTTATTTTTCTGCTGCAAATTCTGCTTTTCTGCAATTCCTCTAAGTTTAGGTAAACTATATACCACGCACCAGAGTTTAATTCTCTGCTGACTGCTCCCCATAAACAGCACTTGGTGCCAAAGCAATCAACTCAGAGAAATGGGGAAGAAAACAAAAAGTCTTGTAAAAGAAGAGTGACAATTACATCCCTTTTTATTGATGACTGAGTATGGTAAGGTGCTAACAAACGCCCTTCTCCCCACACTACCACAGCCCTCAGCACAGTATCTCCTCTGCAACCACTAACCTTCATTTTGCCATTTTAACTCTTCCCAACTGATGCAAAGTGAGAGGGAGGAGATCCAGGCAAGAGCAGGTAGGGAAGGGGGCTTGGGTTAGCAGTTCAGGGACAAAAGAGAGAAAACAGATCGCAGCTCTTAGAAGCCCCCACTTTTACTTTATTTTAAAGTACCAAAAAACTAGGTGGTTTCATTAAAATTAGGAAAAATTAGGATGGCCACCTGCCTTCACTAGTTAGCAGCACCCTTCAAAGGAGCCACTAAAGCCATTTGGGAGCCATCTCTTTCTGGAAAGAAGGTTCACAGAGAAGTCTGTATGCTTAAGATGGTGGAGCCCAATCTGGATGGCAAGAAGTTGACTGACAAAAGATATTCCCTGGAAGGTAAATGTATTTATTCATACCATGGCCTTTCAGCCTGGTGTTAAATTTATGAGCTTTTACCTTCTGTTGTATTTTCAGCGTTCAGCTCAGAAAACCAGAGTTGTGGCACAGAATGAAAAAATCCCATAAAGTCAAAAAGCATAAAAAGAGATTTAACTGTCTCCTCTTAATTTCTTTCTTCTCTCTGGGATAAATCTTTGATTCAGACCAAAGGGCTCGGCTGCTCTTTGGTGGGGGCAGGGGAAATGCACACCTCCTAAAATCACTGCAGGCTTCAGGGCTGTCACCACAGCCCAATGCAAACACATCCCAAGCCCAGGGCTCAGAGACAGGGATGGTGTCTAGTCCCTGCCCACCCCATCAGTGACTCTGCAGGCAACAGAGACACCAGGTTCCTCCAGAGCCTGTGCCGCTGCCAACCATGAATGCCCACGTTGGTTCAGTACCAAAACCATACCAGCTCCATCCAGTCCACATTCCATAGCGGCAAAGTGCTGAGCCCCAGCACATGACAGTATGGTGGTGGAAATTATTCCATTTTTGAGCTATCACACACACAAAAAAAAGTTTTTGATGAGGCCAGGCAGATCTGCCAAACAAAATCTCTGTCTAAAAATCTTCTCAAATGACAAAAAAACCCCTCTACTTTATTTAGCTTTAGTTGTTCCCTTTCTGTCCAAAAGCTGTGAGCTATAAATCTCTCCAGAACAGAGCCCATTAACGCAATCTCTAACAACCTGATACACGGGCAGTACCAGCCAGCTGTCACCACCGCGCCTATTCAGGCTTTATGCATTGTTCTTGGAAAACAGCAAGAACACAGTACCTGGTTTTGTTCTTGTATCAGAAGAATCCAAGGCTAGAACACAATTATTATGTTTAGAAAAATTATAAAAGAGCTACAAAGTAGATATTTTATCTATCATCCCGCCTGGTTTCTGACTGAAGGGAAATCAGCCAGCCTTAAGAAGAGACGCCAAGATGGGTCACAATAAACTGAACAGGAGAAAATGAAGCTCTGAAAATGAAGCTTTAGAAGTTTGCAAAATTCAACTACGAGACCTAACTTCATCTTTCCTTACTCTCACAATTTTATTCTAAGCAGCTTGATATTTGGAGCAACTCTTTAAACCTACATCTGAAGCCACACAAACTTTAAGAAAATGCATTTCTGTTTCATTTATAGATGTAGAATATAGGACATAGAGAATATATATTTTACTTGGGGTTTGAGGAGAAACCAGAAAACAGTGTCAATATTTCATTTTAATGTCACAAAGCAAAACTGTCTTTCAGGGAGCTTCTCAGAAACTCTTGCTCTTCAAGAGGAGGATGCTGGCAGCATCAAAACTTGGAAAGAGAGTTTTAAGTTCCAAAACTCCATTCTTATTCTATTTGTCACCTGTACATGGAATCATTTCATTTGGTTCTGTTTTACAAAAAATGCTGCTACCCCGATTTCTGAATAGAGTCACTAAAATACTGATTAGCCATAAGATTTTAAATTGAAAACATGACTTAAACAAGACAGAGTATATACAACAGGAACTCAAAATATTTTATTTCTTTTTTTCCCCCTATTTAATTTTTTGTCTCCTCCTATTGCACAAGAACCTCTCTGATCATGCAGGTTTTCTCTCAGTGTTGTATACAGCCCATTCCAGCTTTTGCTAGAGGATGCTAAATTTGGTGCTGAAGGTGCACTTGGCAGCATGGACTGACTGTGAACGAAGCTGGGCCAAGAGCATCCCAGGCGTACGGTGCTAACGTGGTGAGGTCTTCACTGCTGTGAAGCAAATGGGAAGCAACAGTTTGGGGCATATTTGAATGTTCCTGACTCTTAAAGTGTCATACAGCAACACAGACAACGCCGTGAAACCCGCAGCCCTCGAGGCTGGCAGAACAGATGGAGCCTTAACCTTTACTGGAGACTCCGGTTACACAGCTTCTGCATCTTAAATAATTCATTCGCTCTGATCATATGGGAGCTTCAGCTGTAGAAACAGATGATGCTGAAACAAGATCTGATCCAATCTGTTCACTCACCACTGTTCAAAAACTGGGAAAGGTGAGCAGGTCACCTCATGACCCTTAAAAGCGCGGGACTTTCAGTCCCAAATGCTTGTTTACTATTGGTTTACTACTGGTTATTGCATTTAACATCACTGAGTGTAGGTTCATGGTGCACCACATTTGCTTCAGCTAACCAACATTAACCCAATTTTGCTCTAAAACTGAGCAAAGGTTTCCCTAAATTATAGTTCAAATGCTCTGCAGACAAAGATTTAAGTTAGGCAATCACTGCATCCGTTACCATACAAATATCTAAGTAACAAATTGTAGCTTGCTCTTAAAGTAAAATATTTACAAATGGGTAACAGCACTGCAGGGCTGGAGTGGTAAAACGGACTCCAATTTTGAGAAGAAACTTTGGGCTGAGAGCAGCATTTGCATGGTACAGGCATGGCAGGACTGGGGACACCCTGAGCCCCAGCACCAGAGCAGAGCAACCACGCAGCGGTGCACATCTGCATTTACACAGAGCCGTGGAGTGAGAAGATGCAAGCAAAGATGCAGCATGAACATGCTAACCAAATCAGCCCCAGAAATACAAATAACATCCCATTTCTAGCACGCCTTTTTAGACAGCTGGGGCAGTCTGAAAGCTCCCCCAAAACCATTTAGAAGAAGCATATTTAAGTTAACCAGCCCTGGTTCAGCTCACTTTAACACTCCAGACTAAAAACTGTTTTATAAAAGCTGATTCATGAACATACCAAATACTGCTGCTCTGGGATGCCCAACAAAGAGCGGGGCAGATGGTCAGGGGTGGCAGCAGCTTCACTCATCTGAATTTAATCCATCACCACAACTCTGTCAGAGCCCTCGGTCACGTGCGTTTCACTTACTCGTTTGCTTCATGCAAGGCATCCAAAAAAAGCCCACTGAACAAGATGTACAGCTCATATTTACTACTCAACCCTGCCATCATTCCTGATTTTTTTAAAAAACAAGCTTGGAGAAATAAATTTGCTCTTGGCTGAGAGAACCTCTGCCAGGTTTCCCATCCAAAGTGCGTTTTAATCAGGTCGCCGCTAAAACTTTTCAAAAAACAGCACTTAATGAAAACAAACAGATGCAGAACTGTCGAATGTCACTGTAGGATTGTTAACATGTGTCATCACCAGGTTTTAATAGCAAAATTAAAAAAAAAATGAGAGTTCTAACAGGGAAATACGATTGCTATAGAAGTCCAGTTTCCACAAGCACAATCTCCCCAGCAGAGAGGAGCCCCAATGCCCAGAGCCAGCGCCTGCCTGCACGGTCCCTGTGCAGCACCCATGGCTGGGCTGGTCTCACCCCCCTTCCCCTCCCAATCCCACAATATCCTCTTGCCCTGACATCACTCATTCTCACCACATCTGATGCAGGGCGAAACACTTCTCAGACAGCTGATTCAACAGAAAACCCTTAAAAATACAGAGAAAAAATACCGTTCCCATCACATTGGCTATCTGAATCAACCCGCTGAGCAGGGTCACCCAGTCTGACCTGCTGAGAGTGGGCTACGGGTGCAAACCTCTACCCAGGGGAGGACACAGCTCCCTTTGGCAGCAGTTCTGCAAGTCCACACTATCACCTCCTGCATAAATACACACACTTAAACAAGTTCCGAGTTACCAGCTGAGGCAGCTTTTCCATAGGATAATTCCACTTACACCCACAGTGCTGCTCATACAAATGAAAAGGAAGAGCTGGAGGAGAAGAATATGGGAAGATTTACTGGGGGTGAACTCAAAGAGACCACAGACACCAGATCCTTTCACCCAGCCACATTCATGCTGCAAAATACCCGCATCAACATTATGATTCCTATTTCTAAGAATAAAGCTGAATAATGGTTTCTCAATGGTTTCTCCCTCTACTTTTCATGGAAAGCAAAGCAAAGAGCCTGTCTAAACCTTCTTCCCTTCCTTAATGAAACTCTTATTGATTTTTCATCCTTGTGAATCATTGCCTTGGAGCAATTTCTTTTAGCCGCAGGTTCTCACATTTAATTTGTATGTATGCTTAAGGGAAAGTTTATCAACAGAGTCTCCAGAGAGGTACTAAAAGGGGCTTACGAGAAAGTTATGAAATTTTACATACAGCATTTACCAACCTAGTTAAAAAAAATAAATAAAAGCAAGCCCAGAATAATTCATGACATTAACAATCATCAGTTTCATGTAACATCCTATGCCACCTCCGTGCAGCTGTCAGTGCATGAAGACAACAGAAGTCAGACTAAATAGTTTTATGTTGATAGAGAGTAAAAATAAAAAACGTCAGAACAGAAAGTCATTCAGATGTATGGATCTTCCATGTGTTAACAGCTACCCAAAGACAAGCAGAGCAGAACACGTGTATGCGTCCATAGGATACCAGGACAGTTATTGGCATTAAAATGTATATACAGGCAAGGCATGAAGAATCACAATAAATAAATAAAATCTATCCACAATACATTAACAGACAGCTAGCTTTGTCAGTACCAAAGACATAAAAAGAAAGAAATCTCTGATAATATATTCTTAAGCTAACATTTTCCAGCTGCTTCAATTGCTATTTACATGGGAAAAGACTAAAATGCTAAGGACCTTTTAGTTCTCATTCCTGCAAAATATGCTAATTTTACTAGTCAAAAAAGGAAACAAATTTATGGCCCAGTAGGCATCATCCAGAATACAGTAATTCAACTAAAAGTTAGCCAGGTTCATATCTAAGAGGAGGAGATATCCTTTGCTTAAAAGTCAGTATTTTGCCTTGTGATTAATATTATCTGAATGGCACTGTCCACAAGCAAAAAGCATTGACTAGAACTGGCTCCAGAAAACCTGAAAACAAGGATCTTTCACAAAGTAACTAAGCTTCTAGTTGAGAGAATAAAAGGAGGGGGGGGGAATAAAAGAAAGAAAAGTAAGAAAGGAAAAAAGGCAAAAGATCAGGCCCTATAAAACTTATACTTTTAGAAAAAAATTAAGTCTGTTACTTTATCAGTCAAACATTCTGTCTACCTGTTGTCTTGATGTAAATCATCTTTTCCCATTTTCTCTTGTGTCTGCCTTTTTGTTCAAGTGTCCAATTACTAGTACTATCCTAATGGTGATAATATGGTGATAACGTTCCTTAACTATTTCCTAAATTACCTGATTAAGAAAGGAATTAAATTGGGTTAACTAGCAAGTATCAATTAGCATCTACTAGCAGTGAGGTACAACAGAGGCTGCATCCCAGAACAAAGCAAAGGAGAGAAACCACTGTTGGTCACGAGGATAAGGCTGAAGAACAGACTCTGTGAGAAGGTCAGACTCACAATCCAAAGTGTGCCAAAGTAAAGAAAGTCCTTAAACTGCACAAGCCCTGGATGAAGCTGAATGAGATTGCTTATGTAGGATGCTTATTCCACCACAAAGCAAAGTGGCAACACCAGCACAAGGAGTAAAAAGGAGATTTTGCAGATTAAAAAAAGTCATTTGCTGCTTGTGACAATTTGGTCTCTTACTCAAAAAATGCCTAAGAACTGCAAGAAGTGATATTGGGATGAGAAAAGGTGTGGGGAACTTTTAAACTCCAACAAAATAGCCAATACCAAAATACTGAGATTAAAAGGAAGAACATTTATAAAATCCTACATGAAGCAAACATGAAAAGGTTGCTCAGCTGCGAGATAACTGAGTAATGTAACCTTTGAAAGCAGCAACAAAAAGCGATTAGACCATTCCTTGGATTGAAAATGATTGATTATTACTGCTAATATTGGAATTGAAGTTGACTGTAATGCTTTCTATGTAATTGCTTTATTGAATGCTGCATAGCTTTATTTGGTAATATATTCAGAACACTGCCGAGCCTACCATTTCTTTAGCTCCTGATACACTAAGACACACAGACATATAGTTACAACATATTTATCCCAATGATATTGTATTAAATGGCACACACTAAGGTTAGCTCCTGACCTTTCAGTTAAGGTCTATGGGGAATCTTCTGCCTGCAGAATCATCTAGTAGATTTGAGTACCAGCAACTCTCCATCCCCAGCATCTGTTCACTGGTTTATTCCATAAACTGCATCAAAATACCTTAAATATGATTTGGGTCCCTGTGGGCTGTAATAATTAAATAATTTTGAGGACTTTGAAAGCTGGCTCATCTATTTACAGCACTCAATCAAGGACAAGTAAATCACAGTGAAGAAGATGAATAAGTAAAAGTTGGGGGTTTTTAATATCAGAGTACATTAATTTTTTAAAATAGCTACAGGCAAAGCAGGGATTTTGTTTGTTTTTCACCTTTGGTTTTATTCAAAAAGTAGCCTTCAATATTTAAATGTAACTGCGTAGAATCACATTTTCTCACCTGCTTTGCAGATTCCTTAATCCCTGGTGTCACCCCCTGCTTTTTTGGAGAGAGTCCTGGCAAAGGTCAGTGGTCAATTAGCCATCAATAAACACCCAAGGTGAGAGTGAAAATTTCAGGCTGCCTGAGCAACACATTTGAAAGCTTGTAACAAAAAGCATAAAGTCCTTTAGAGTCTTCCAAACATAAATATAATGTTACCTCTAAAGCAATAAGTATGAAAAATATCAAAGAAAGTGTGTAATACCGAGTTTTGTCATCTGTTGCACACACATATTGACTTAACCAAGACACGCTCACTTATCTACAAAGCAAAAATTGGGTTTTAAGTACTGTACTTTGCAAGACCCTTAGGGCACAATAACATTACTGCCATCATTTACCCCGACTTCCCTGTCCCTCATTTGATCTCCAAGTCTTCAAAACATGGCACCTACGTTTCTATTTCTGCCACTGCACCAGTGTCCTTGGTTAAATGGCAACACAATTATACGTGGCTGACATATCAATACATGCAAAAAATAATGCATGAACATACACACACAGATATTGACATGTAAGGGACATATTGAACACTAAGACCCGACGTACAACTTCCATCTCATTGCTACACAAACAAGGATATATTTGGCTTTTTTTCCCCACACACACACTTTTTTCATGTTTGGAGCCAATTCTAAAAGTGAGGGTTTCTCAGCACTCTGCAGAGGAATGCAGAAGACAGAAGACTGATATTTCCTGAAGAATAAAGTGTGATCAATAATAGATAAATTTTGGATAAACCTTCATTATGAGATTCCTACAACTTCAAAATGAATACACGTCAGTTGCCTGTTAAGCACAGACACAACTTCACAAGCTCACTGCTAACAGTGAACAAAGCTAAATTCAGGAACACACGTCTGCAGAATCACAAATTTTCACATTAACAATGGTTTAAATCAAGATACAACTATACTTGGGTTATGAAATATTTAATGCCAGCTGAAAAATAGATGTACTGAATTAGTTTAACTGAAAATACTGAAAGCTCAGATGAGTTACTCATTCCAGTCATACACTGTACACATTTAACACACAGAGCTGCAAACAATTTGTTAAAATTCCTTTTTACTTCCACTTGAATTCAGCATTAATTTATTATTACGAGCAAGAATATTAAGGGAAGAACAACAAAAACTTTATCCAAGCACTACCTTATGTGCACCGTATTTAATAAAAGAACTTCTGAAAAGTTATAGAACCCTAGAAGTTCCTGGTGCTTTATCATTACGGCCTCCTTTTAATCCTTGTCTGTAAACTTATATGCAAGCTTGACACAGAGACACATTTAACCATAAACTCTAAAAGGTCTCTACAAGAAGCAACTCCAGAAGTCTACAAAGTGGTAGTCACCAACCAACATTTAAGGACCAGATCCTGCCTCTGGATTCACACACCACACTCCTACTGATCTCAGCAGGAATTCTCTGTGCAAACTTTAGCTCATACATTCAAAACTACAAGGTACAATGAAAATGCCCACTTAATGTATCAGCTATCTGAACGTGATTAAAATAAACCAATTCTGTATTCTATCCAGGCAGCTGCCTCAAAACTATGCCACGAATACACAGAATTTATTAAGTGTACCGAAATAATTTTTCTGTATCCTATGTCTCCACTGTGAAGATTTTCAAAAGCTAGAAGAAAAGTGCTTATTTTGCTTAAAAGCAACTGGGTGATATAAATCAATTTAACTAATGGGTCAAAGGATCTTAAAGATGTCACAAGTACTGAATTTATTTTTGTCTTCTACACCTTCAAACTTGTAAAATTTATGGTTATAAATGTCATACTGTAGAGAAGTAAAACATGCCTCACATATAGGTGGATCTTTTTAAACTACTGATATTTGAAGGTCTTTGGACCTCAGAGGTGATAGAATAAACCCCAGAGGACACCAATCAGTGAAAAAGTTCAGATGACAACACAATAACAGGAGATGGTCCTTCGCCTGGTATTTAATCACATGGCTGGCATCACCAGCCATGCTTCATACTTCTGTTGACCTATTCAATAGGTCAATAAAGTCCTAATAAAAGCTTATTAAAGTACCGACCTTATACATTGAATTTTTTAAGTATATTGAAAATTTAATACTTTAAATGTCAGAATTTTTCAGCAAGTCATATGGTGTGAACTATTCTTGCAAATAAAGCGTAGGAACACTTTTGAAGTTGCTGCTGACTATGCCAGGGAACACAAATCCTCTCATTACCACTTCATTCTGCATAGGGTACAAACATAACTCTGAACCTGTTTGCAGTGACTTGGGCTGCGCTGGTGGCATTGGCCCTTTCTTAACGTCTTCTGCTGAAGTTTGACAGCGTTGCTTTATAAAGAGACACAAAAAGCTTTTAAAACCAGATCCTGTGGAATACAGTGAGGTTGAAAAAAACATACATCAATGGGTGAGCAAAACCAAGCAGCAAATATATTGGGCTTAGGAGGAATAACAATGGTTTACTGGAACTTTCCCCAGGAAGAGTTGGGTACGACGTCGTGCAAGCTGTGGCACAGCAGAGACGTGGGCTCCACGTTTGAGGTGTTGGGCTGGCTCCTCTTTGAACATATGCCATTTCAAGTGAAATTAATCACTCTCTTTATCACTCCTGCAGCATCTGGAACCATAATCATTACCCAACTGCTGAGAAAGAAATGAAACCACTAATCGCACAGGGAGTAGGGCTTAGTGTTCAGAGCAGGGAAGTTTTTATTAAGTTCTCATTTGAAAAGTGATTTTTCATGGCTAGCCTTCCAGGACATGCCACACAAAAGCTGGATATTCTTCAGCAACTGTCTACAACTCATCCCCCAGCATATAGAACCAATAAATTTAGAACTGCTATAACGAGGTTTTAACATGCTTTTCCAAATTTAGTCTATAATCCTAAATCACTGTTATATGCAAGCTTGACACAGAGACACATTTAACCATAAACTCTAAAAGGTGTCTACAAGAAGCAACTCCAGAAGTCTACAAAGTGGTAGTCACCAACCAACATTTAAGGACCAGATCCTGCCTCTGGATTCACACACCACACTCCTACTGATCTCAGCAGGAATTCTCTGTGCAAAGTGAAGCTCATACATTCAAAACTACAAGATACAATGAAATGCCCACTTAATGCATCAACTATCTGAACGTGATTAAAATAAACCATAACACTATGTCTATAATCTGGATTACCATGAAATATTCTCACAGAATCAGTAAAGTTGGAAGGGACCACAGTGGCCATCTGGTCCAACCTCCCTGCCCAAGCAGGGTCATCCTAGAGCACATGGCACAGGATTGCATCCAGATGGTACTTAAATATCTCCAGGGAGGAAGACTCCACCACCTCTCTGGGCAACCTGTTCCAGTGTGCGGGAACTCGCACAGTGAAGAAATTCTTCCTCACGTTCAGGTAGAACTTCCTGTGCATCAGTCTCTGCCCATTGCCTCTTGTTCTATTGGTTGGCACATCTCCACCTCTTCCGACTTCTCCATTTCATGTTCCTGGCTTTTATCATTGAATTTATTTTTTTTTTTAAGAAGAAATGAAAAAAAGATTAGGTCGATTACGGCAGGACAATTCCCATATATGTCAGGGAAAAAACCAAATCTAGGGAAATACAGGTATCAGTGGGCAGACTACCCAAAACTAATGTCCCTAGAAAGAGTCAGCTCTATTATCTGCATACTGAGAACAACAACATGCACCTTAGGGATTCCCAATCCAATATTTTATATTTTCACCCACAATAATTCTGCTTTGCACAAGAGCCGAATGAGGAAGCGATTATCCCTATATTCTGAAATTGTTCAATTAAGTGGCAAAGTGAAACTCTTATTCTAACTAACTTAAGCTATAATTATTAAAAAAAAATGCAGGGTTCTTAACAAGGGCAGCAGAATAATTAAATCCAGAACTCTGCTGAAATCAGCTGAAAATGTGATCATCCATTTTTAATGCTTCGCCTATATGTAACAACAGAAATCTTTCCAACAGCTGCATTCAATTAAAAAAATATTAACCTCAAGGAAAAATTACAAAAACATCCCCATCTGTTTTTCTTGCCACTCACTGTGCTTCTTTTGTGAGTGAAATATGTACAACAATACAATCCCACAAAGTTGAATGAAAAGTACCACAATTCCAATAATAAGCTATCTTTTTATTTTTTTTAAGAACAATTTAAAAGAAACCACTTTTGCAGATTTTCCCCTGTGACCCGCAGTTCTGTTCCCATAGTAACTATTGAGGAAAGAAAAGGATAAGACGCCTAACTTATACTTTTCCCAATACCAACAAAAACCAGAAAATACCACCTTATTCTCAAAAACCATTATTCTCAGGAAGGGAAGAGGGACATTAAAAGATTAGTGTGAATCTCCTGTGTAATCTAGTTTAAACGACCACCTAGTGAACATTTGATGTCAGTTAGACAAAGATATTTGTTAAAGTGGGTAGTCTTTTTGTAAAAGAACTATTGAAATAGTTTTGCAAGCCCAACAATAACAAATTACCAGGCACACGCTGTAAAAGCTTACATCTGTACTCAGCAAGAAGAGTCGACACTCTACAGCCACGCTGCTGCACAGTACTCATCTCCACGGAGGAACTAGAACCCTGCCTGTTATCTCCAAGCATATAAAGTCTTAATTTTAACATATATTTCAGTGTCATTTCACTTCCTCCTCCGCCTGCTTTTTTTATTTGACTGATACTCCATGCTACCCATATTGCTTGCTGTAGTGCATTCTTCTAGGAAAAATACAGAAGCCAGCAATACTTTCTTTAAGCAGTGCCACCAAGAACCTTCCACCGGTGTCTTCAAGTTCTTTCAGGAAACCAGAGCTAATGAGAACATACCAGATTTTACAGACAAGGAAACAGGGCACCAGTTTAAGCATTTCTGCACCTTTGAGGAGGCTTCCCAAATCAAAACTCCTCCAAGAACAATTCTGATGTCTCTGAAACTGGATGGCACTCTCTGGGCCAAACAGGGCAGGTTCTTCAGCCATATCCCATACACTCAGCTTTTAGCCCTGTGGATCAAGGATAAATCCAGAAGCTATGGTGGACAGGACCCAGGTGCTGTGGCACCATTACCCAACACAGCAGCAGATCTCACGCACCTGGAGGACAAGCCAGGCTGGAAGACGAGCTTCCAGCACAGGAAGGGTTCTTGAGGAGAGACATGGAGCTCTTCCCACGTACGCTGTGCGGTTCCCTTACAAACTCACCAGCATTTACCATCTGATGACACAAGGTCTCCACCAACTCCGAAATGTCTCACCTACCTAAATATTATTTGTACCACCACTGCAAAGGGTAATCAAGTAAGGGAATAGATGCTTCTCCGCAACTCCAAGACAAGTTTGGATTCAACTGTTGAAGAAACAATACCAGATAAGGATACCATATCAGAACTGGAACAATAAGGGTGAAGTAGCAGAAGCATATGTAATAAAATTTAGAGGTTTATGAAAAAGAAAGGCGAAAACGTGGGCAGGAAAGGGTAAGGAATAATGAAGAGAGGAAAACAAAGATTTAGCAATCTGAAACAATTGCACGTCTCTCTAAGGAAATATGAAACTAGCTTTGAGGCCACCCTTAAATCTTCTTAATTAAGTTTTGCTGCTCATGAAATTTTGCAAAACAACTTTCTTTACAAAGTTTTGATATTATTGCTTTTTTAAAAAAGTTTTGCAGAAATAAAAATATTATTTATATTCTCTGTAGAGAATTATTTTAGACCAATTTAGAACTAATTTTAAAGTACTATTTTTTATATTTAAAATCAGGGTTTTTTAATGGATACTTAATGAAATAGATTAAAAACAACTAAACTACTTCAAATTAAACTGTTTATTACAAAACATTCAGAAAGAGCACCAAGTACATGATTCTGAGATATTTTAAGACAGGCATTTCCAATTCAAATTGTAGACTATCAGTGGGTGAAATCTCATCTGAGATTTGATGTAATTCTGAGGAGCAATGTTCACAAAAGATTTAGTTTGACAAACCAGTCCAAAGAGCATTTGTTTACTAACAGAGGTCCAGAATAGCTTGGTATTCTTAATTCACAAATACATTTAGGAGTAACTACCAAAAGAGTTACTTAAATTAAAGAATAGTCTGGCTCAAGTACGAAGGTATAAACTGATCAGGAATAAAGTTAAAGATGAAAATCAGAAGGTTTATCATTCTAGAACTTTTCAATCATCAAGTTGATAGCAACAATCTGACTAGTTTTAGAATGGAGCTTAGTAGAATTTTTTAAACTTATTTATTAATTGTTGCTGCTGCCAATATAAGATTGCAATCTATTACCCAAGAGAGCCACTGCAGTCCTAAACTCTTAGCATAGTGAAGAACCTTTGAATCATTCAGAATTTTATTAAATCAAGGCTAAATTTCCAGTTTAGAGTTTAAATATTTAAAATACCATCCACCAAGACAGTGCAAGGACAACCTACAATTAGAACATCTGCCACAAAAATAAGAAGTTTAGAGGCGTCAGGCAGTCCTAGAAGTATCATAAAACTTCCAGATACCACAAAGGTCACTAAAAAGACATCTGCACTTCATTCATGAATTGTTGTTTTATCAAATAAAAAAATGACTTAATTGGGAATAGATTATCATTCTTCACCTTGCAGAGCTCTTTGAAAAATACCACTTGTTGCATCGCTATCTTTGAATCTCTCTGCAGTAGATTTGAGCTCTACTGTCCTTTGAAGGTCTGGGCTCCTTTTAACACTTGGTGTACATAGGTAAAAGTTGGTCTTTTAAGATGCAAGGTCAAAGGCACTTCCAAACCACCACTTGGCCTTCCTGGATTTAAGATCTTGAGAAAGGGCATTTTATGGAAGTATTATCTGAGAACAGAGAACAAAGATCTTTTTCATCTCAGCCGTAACTGGCTCACCTACACTCATGAGCAGTTCAAAGGTTCCTCCACATTAGAAGTTGTTCTCCAAGAAGTTAATTTTGTACCCTTTCCATTACGTATTGTTTCTGAAGAAATATTAATGATCAAAACCCGTTTGCTAACCTTATTTTAAGGATGACTTTCAAATATGTGTAATAACTCTGAATTAAAGGGTTTTTGTCTTCATCTGGGGCAAGAAAACTTATGGCTTACCATACCTAACTCCCAGAAGCCCACAAACACCAGAAGATTAACGGTCCCTTCCTCAGATAAAATCTCTCTACTGTGATCAGCTATATTACAAGTCCATTTCCCAGTCTGATATCTCACTTTCTGTGCTCTTCCATTTGTAACAGGGAGCATGTCCCTGCTGGGCTAAATCCCCATTCTGATGCAATTTTTGGAGAGAATTACAGATGGAGAACTCACTGGGAACCCACATGCAGGCATCTAAGAGTCTACTTCCTCCCTTTTGTAGTACACAGAATATTATTTCCATGTTAAATAGCCTTTTACCAAAATTAGATAACTATTTTCCTAAATAAAAAAATCAGAACATTTTTGCCCTAGAAAAAAAATTTAAAATATTCCCCTTATTTAAAAAAAGCTACATCACTGCTTTAGCTCTGAGAGCCACCTTTATGTCTCTTATCCCTTTCATTTCTGTTAGGATTTTGGGGAAAATACCACATGCATGGGTCCTGAGGTATAGTTTATGGAGAAGCTGAAGACACCAGCAGTGATGGTGAGACTGCAAACTGCCCATGCTGCAACTGCAGGTGTCTCTGGTTATATTTTCAGCATTTTGTAATCCTAATTATCAGCCCCTCTGCTGTAAAGCAGCCAAAATATTTCCTGTGTTGCTCATATTTTATATTTCATTTAGAATCTAGAATTAAATTTTAGAGTTTTGCCAAAAAAAAAAGAAAACCAACTAGAATCACACTGTGGGTATCAATATTCTATTTACAGTTTTAAAAGCTTGAATGGCCATCATTAAAACATAGGCATGCTTGCATCACAGAAATTCCAGGCACTTTTAGGACCATTCAAGAGTTGAAGAAAATCAACATGGTGAAATATGCAAATTGCTAATTGGCTATTGCATTAAACTCTATTAATTTACAAGGATTTAGATCCAATTAAATTTTCTCAAGATTGTATCACTAAAACTGCTTTGTTAGTTAGCAAGTGTTAGAAAATTATTCTGCAATTTGAGGTTGCTGAGTAATTTAATTGGTATAATTATTGCTTTCATGTTTAGGCTGGTGGTCATAAAATAAGTATCTGACAAGAAATGTCTTGAAACCAAAAGATACCGTGTACAGATATTTAGACATTAATATATCAACTCTAGAAACCAAAAGCTAAAAATAAACGGTTTAAAGACAGTCCAGAAATAAGCAAAATGTAAGCACTAGCCTTTTGAATAGCTGAGGGAAGAGTAGTATAATCTACCTCAAACTGCCAAGTTCTTAAATTTTAAACATACAGAGCCTGGGCTTTTTGTAGATGCAGTGATTCCAATACCATTGCTTTCACCTTTACCAAGACTATCAAGCCCAGCATGAAAATGTATGAGTCTTTATTAGATAGAGCCAAGGATTTAGAGGAAAAAAAGCTCACTTTCTAAACTTCAATGCTGATATGCACCAGGAAAATTTACTTTAGTACATATAAATTCCTTCAGAATGGATCTGCTCCATTCTGACATTAAAAGCTACTTCATTTTGGGTTCACTGTGCTTTTATTTATTTATATATATATATATAAATAATATTATTTTATTTCATTTTTATTCTTTTTTTTGTATCAGACATAGAAGTCCTCAAACTATGGGATGACTTTTTTATTATTATACAAGCTACAGATCTAGTTAGGCCATGATCTCCATGACCTACATTCCAAAGCTATTTTATTATTAATATCCTGCTGCAACAGGTTATGTTAACCCCTCTACCTGCTCCATTCAAGTTACTATCCCTCTTCTTCCCAAAACATTTCCCCATAATCTTTGAAAGAAAGATACGCTGTTGTGTATAACTGAACCTGAAAAACCATTTCAAGCAAAATGAAAAAAAAAATGCATATAAAAGCAAGCCACATACGCCACCCTGACAGCAGACTGCTATTTACTGCTCATTTCAACTCACTGCAGCTTTGATATATATGCCTCCAAATGCCTCAAATTAAATGTGCAACACATACAGAACTATCAGAAGAAAGCCATTAGTTTAATTCCTATGCTCTGACACTGCAAAAGACATTAACTTCCTTTTTACCAAGCTTTTTCCCAAAAAAAAGTATCCATTCAAACTCTTCAGAGAAATCTCAAGCCACTGTGTTATTTCTTAGGAAAATTGCAAAAGACCGAGCTTCAGGATTTAGAAATGCTGCTCCATCACTACTACAGCAGAGAAAGTACAGGCTTCACACAAATCATACTTTGTTTCTTAGCAAAAGAAAGTGTTTTCGGTGAACATATTATTCATTTCAACCTAGAACCAAACATTTTAGGTTTAGATTTAACATTTATCTAATTTTCAACAAAATACTCCAATGAAAAAAACGAAAGTTTTGTTTACAAATATAAAAATATTTAACTAGAGTGCAAAAAAATGTTTTAGCTGAACAGGACAATACATGCGGCTCAAACACAGTTATTTTCATTCGGAAAACATTTCACTCAAAATTGTTTTCTACCTTAGTTACTACAAAGCAGATAAAGTGCATCAAAATCCTCTTAGCATTTATGGTTTTTTAAATGACTCTTGAGAGCTCAGATATTTCTAATTCACTGTGGGAGCCACAAGAACTGACAATTTTCTTCTGCACCTGGGAGGCAGACCTTTACTACGAGCTCATCACAGGGCTTTTGGGGCCCATCAGTCCATGTCCACGCAAACCTGTGCACCACCTTTTTTTAGTTCTTACTACATCTGCCTCAAATGCCTTTGAAGCATTGATAACTCTTTATTGTCAGCCGGAATGAACCAGTCAAATTAAATTTTTATGACTTTCAATGCACATCCCTAAAGACTGACGGTACAATACACTCCAGAACTGAAGACAGCATTGAAGGGTCTAATTTGTCTTAAGAAAACAACTCTACCTTTCAAAGCTTGTTCAAAAATTATGTAAATAACAATGAATTGAAGACAGTTTATGTTGTTGTTTATTTCCTCTTCATTTTACATGCAAGACATTGTGGAACAAAAAGTCTTTAGAAACATAATATCAGATTGTACTTAACCAGCAGTTCACCAGCAGTCAGCTTCCCATCCCAGTGGCCAGGGTGAGAAGCTTGCATTGATCCTACCAGAAAGACAGGAGCCCTCCCCGAATTATCATTTCACTATTAAGCTAATTCAGTCTCTTACCTTCTACAGAACTATAATTAAAAAACAGAAAAAAAAAACCAAAACACCCAGTAGAGAACTTCTCCAAAAAAAAGAAAGGGTAGAAATTATTTTTCTATCAAAATATCATCACTCTGTTGCTCAGTCACAAAAGGCCAATTCTTGAAGAGATCCTGGGCAATAAAACTCCTGGTTCAGTTGTACATTTTTGATTAAGTACTTGGAGTGAATGTTTCCCAAATTTACCAATCTTTCCACTTCATTGAACATTCTTTGTTGTTGTGTTGTGCTACAAAATAAGCATCCAATGTGCCATGCTTACTTTTACTCAATGGTATCATACCATGTCTTATTTATTCTCTCCCTCTCACTAGGAATCAGTGTTATCTTCACAAATTTTCCAAACACTGTCCATGCCCAATCTTGAACATTCAAACACTGCATGTATCCAGACTCACTGATGGACAGAAATAATTCACTTAATGCACCAATAAAATTTTCATTATGAACAGATCAACCAGGAGTATGGGTGAGTTCATCCTGAAAGACGCTGGTGTGCCCTTTTCATTCAAATGTGAAAAGAAAATTATCAAATATTTCAGATGAAGCAACATTAGGATGACAGTATCAGGATGCAGGAAAAATTTTACTCTTGGATCAAAAGCATTGAGGAGTCCAGAATTACACTCTAGGGTCACTCTGGTGCCTAACTGCAACAGACATGAAGATTATTAATTTAAAATGGAGATTAAATCCCCCTACTTTTCAGTGTCAAAAAAAATAAGAATAGAAGACATTATCAGGCTTTTCTAAGTTATTATTGAGTTAAAACAATGGAGAAAGGGCAATCACTCCATCCTCAAATGCAGGAATTATCTAGTATATAAACCAACATATATTTTCCTACCTGTTTTCCAGATAAACTGATGACCTCTCCTGGCTTCCAGATCAGCTGTTTGTAACATTAAGAAAACAAACAAAGGGAAGGACTTCCCCAGGCTCTTCCATGCCCAGTGAGGAGAAACCCAGTTCTGTTGTAGAAGCATAATTCAGATAATTCAGTCTCTTGTTTTCTTTGGTCCTAGAATTGACAGAGAAAAAGAAAAAGCGTGCTGAAAGACTTGAAACACCAAGACAACAGGTTCAGCCTAAGGGCAACCTGGTGGCTACTGTGCCATTTCCTAGTGCCTGTGTGCCAGACTGGTTGAGGACAAGTCTGTTATGGAGACTTCACTTGAAGAGAAACAGAGGGGAAAAAGAGAAAGGGGAGAGAGAGGAGAGTGCCAGGTCCCGAAGGACCTGCAGTCCCATCCTGCAGAGACAGCCACTGTAAATGCTTTTAGCAGGTTCTCAAAAAGAAATCTACCAGTGCAAATAAATGGCAAGGGATCTGATAACAGTCTGTGATGTGTCCCCTGTTTTCTCAATTTAATTTATCTTTATCTTGAATATTAGCATCCTACAGGCAGACTAAGCCAAAGCTGAGAGTAGATTCCAGGTGCAAAATTCAGCTCTGAAGACAGACTCCGTGTCCTACATTTAAGATCCATGAAAACTGAAATACCAGACAAGGAATTATTTTAGATCTGTATGATGTGTGAACACAGGATATACAAAAGCCATATGAGAGATGCAGTGGGAAAAGCAGGGAAGCAGGGGCTCCTTATGAGTACACGATGAACCTGATCTTTGAGCTCAACCAGCGACCGGTTACTCCGGAGAGGTCTCTCTCTGACTACGGGATTTTTATTAAGCTCTCCAACACTTCAGACAAACACCAGAGCCGTGTTGTGATTGAAACAGGAATGGATCAAGTCCTGTTGCTGGAGCAGTTTTACACTGTACAATTCATTAAAATAATCACTGAGCAGCACTGGAAGCAAGGAGGAACATCACTCTGGGTCTCCCATACAAAGCAGGAGCCCAACTCCTAAATGCTGGTGGCAGCGAACATCCACACTGTTTACATACCATGGACAAGCTCCAAAACAAGAGAAATTAACTTCTGATTCAGCCCAGTAACACAAATCTCTGTTTCTCTCATCCCCAAAGTAGACCAGCCAGCCACTTATCTTGGCAGATTTCACATGAGTTACAAGTTATTTTGGACTCATCCACATTCAAATGGGAACAGTTTTGAAGTGTCAAAAACCATCCATGGTATGTGCCACATCAACAAGAGCTAGTTTCTGACATAAGTTTACATATTCATTTTTTCTTATGCAATAACTTTGTATTTATATCAAGTTTAAATTCTCAACATAGTTCTACTTATTAGTGATTAATCCTACTTTTATAGGTAAAAAATGTCACATCCATATTAGCATGAGAGCGATAACACCTCTCTTCAAGATTTGTCTTCACTGGCATAATCTTGGTGATTTTCATTAAAATTATCAGTTATTAAAAGTTTAGTCCAGAAAATTCCATTACAATGCTAACCTTATGAAAAGCAACATTGTTATAATACATAATACACGGCATCATTCTCGATAAGAAACTGAAGATAAACCTGAAAATAGCACATATTGAATATACAGTAAAACTTTTAATTTCAAGCTGTATTTAAATTACTTTGAAACCGTTTCTATCATGATAAATTCATGCAATTATATTTAATCAGATATTGACTAACTACTGTGGAAGATACAATGTTGTATCTGTTATCTGGTTTAGTTCATTCTTGCGTTTCAGATGAGCAGCATTTCAGGCAAGACCAGAAAACCCATCAAGCTGACCGATACAGTAATGCAGGCAAGGGACCAGATTTATTGCTTTGCTCATGTCTTCCAGGTTAATTTAATTCAGAATTCAACCGGCTGAGTCCAAACACCCAGAGAATGTGGGTGGGCCACAAGTGGCCTTACACGAAGCACAAGTGAGGCTCAGAAATCTTGAGCATCCTTCAGAAATGAGACAAGAGAGGACCTCATTCCTCCCCAGTGCAAATACAGTAGGGAAGTCCTGGGGGGGGAAGGAGGGACTGCAGGCATCCTGCAGTTAATTTTTTTTGCCCATCTAGATGGCTGCTCACCTCACACAGAAGAGCTGAGGAGGAGCGACTCGCCCAGTGTCTTCAGCATTGCAGTCACCATCTGTGACGGTCAGAAAAGAGAGTCACCGACTTTCTGTCAAGGGAAAGAGAAGGAATTAGTTGCATTGGCTCCACCACTGTTCACACCTAAAATGCAAAACAAGCAAAGAAATTATTCAGATGCTCAGATTTAAGTACTGGAGGGGAGCCAGCATGCCCAGCTCTGCACAGACAACACTCATCTGAATTGCAGGGCAGCTCTCCAGGTCCAGAAGAAAGCCGGAAAAACAACACGTCTTGAACAGGTGGGGGCATGAAATGGGCAAAACCTCAGGTAACAGCTGATAAAGATGCCGAGATTTTTAATGAAGCGCCAGTAGCGCTCATCACCTGCTTTCTCAACACACTGCCTTCATCTCAGCATTCAAAGGGTCAACAAACAGCAATACATCCCTGGGAGTAGCAGCCTCCTGCCCAAAACAAGGGTTTTCGCATATGTTCATTCTTTAGGCAGGACTACAAAGATAACTGGCTGCTGCTCCCCACGGAGCAAGAACAGAGATTACATTAAGTCAGAAAAAATAGAAATAAATTAGACACCATGAGACTGATTCTAATCTCACCCACCCCAGCCGAGCTCAACAGAGTCCACCGATTTGCACCACAGCAAAGCACAATAAAAATTTGTCTGTATATCTGGGTTTGTGTAACACAATTTGGAATGGTAGCTGTTCTGTCCTGATATGATAAAAAATTATTGCGCAGGAAACATATGCTATCTACAGAAACATGAATAAATTACATTATGAAGGCCACCAACACTTATCAAATTTAGTTATAGGATACCTCAGCTCCCAAACGTGTCAGCATGGCTAGCTGTGAACTAGCAAACAGAGAGAAAAATGGAGAAAAAACAATGAAATTCACTTTTTAAAAATTGACTTCACCCAAACTAGTCATGATTAAATTCATGAAAGTGATTAAATATGTTCAAGATATGTGTTTTACTCTGAAAAAAATCTCACATTTCCAAAACTGATTATCTAAATTTATTCAATATCCTTTATAATACAGGCCTAGCCAATTAATATTCTGCTCTAATAGATTCTCATGAAATTAAATAATGAGGTGTTGTTTTCATATATTTGAAGGATTAGTCACAAGCATCCTTCTAATTTTGTTTGGTTTGTATGGAATCCTGTTCAGAAAAAAAGTATATCATACATTAGTTGTAATGGCTGGGAATACACAGGCAGTCTTGAAAAAGCCCCGTGCAAGTTTTCTAATGATCATAACAATGCATTTACATTATCTACTCCACTGCTAATTACCTTAATGACAGGATTGAATAAAACTAATTTTAAACAAAGACTTCATTTAGAAACCTACCTTTCTGCTGAAAACACAGCGTTCAGGTAGTGTCAAAATGTTATAAATAAAAAAATACACATAGAGCTGACAAATAAATATCTTATTTTGGAAGTGTTCAAAGTTTAATTTCATTTTCAATGTCAGTGAAATATCCAGCAGCCAAATCCCAGCCTAATCCCCGCTTAGCTTGGGAGGAGAAAAAGTCTCTGGGAAGCTTTTCCTGTTTTCCATCCATTGCTCAGACAACCGCAAGCTACAGATGTGCACCCAGAGGCAGATGTTTCCAAGTGACAGGCACTGGGCTAGTCCAAGACACATTACGGTCCTCAAAAGCATCCAACACAGAGACAAAAGATTGATGGTCCAATTTTGACTCCTCACTCTACATGTATTGCACTGGTAGAGAAGGGACCCATTGCTCTTTCTGCAGGTTTCCATGGGACAAGAGGTTTCTTTAGTTGTTCTGCACTATTTCTGTGGCTTAGGAAAATCCAACCTGGCTCTGCTCCAACGTGGAATTATATAGTATTTATTACTGAAATCAGAAAAAGATCAGCTTAAGCTGATCTAAACCTGAGACATGATTTCTGCCTTGTCATACATCAATTCCCCTTGAGTTCACCAGGAATTGTGACCTTCCCCATCACGGGTAAATCTGGCCTACTTTTTTTGTATGAGAAAGGAATGCTGACAAGGACACCTGGGTAGCACTCTCCATTTAAAATACATGATGCAATTAGAACAATCCCAAACACTTTAAATAGCAACAAAAAAAAAAGCAACTGCAGATCACATGCGAGGCTACAAATCGTTTGGCAGGTGTCTAGCACAAAGATAAGCATTATTAACCATGAATAAATTTTCTTAAACCAAGCGTAAGCAGTAATTATGCAACCATTTGCCTACTTCACAGAGTACAAACCCATTCCTTGTGATTTTCCAAGATAATCTGGATGCTTATAGCGTACTCTTTATCCTCACTAAAATCTGCCTTGCCTTCTTAGAAAGCCATTATCCAAAAAAGCTAATTTCATTCTGCCCTAAGCCAGCAGAATGCCTGGCCTGTAGCTGCAAAGGCTGATCACCACGGACATGCACTGCAGACCATCCCTGGGGGACATAATTCCAAAACAACACTAATGCTCCTGCTACAGGTACTGAGTTCAACAAAATGAAAGTGTTTGCACAGTCAGATACATCAAACTAGCACTGGACCTTCCAATATAAATGCATATGTGCCCATGGCATGGGTGTACAGGCACACTGCCCATTTTTTTATTTAATTAACACAGTTACACTAAGTTGCCTTTGCTTCCATATGGAAAAGAAATACTATGTATTTTTCACTTACACTTTTGGAGAAAGACAGCCTTCTGATTAAAGAAGGGGGACCCTAAATTCCTTCCACATCCAGCTGCACCTCCTGTGCACAAAGTCACACAATGTCACACTCCCAACACTAATACTTGATTCCGCAGGCACTTCCCTTCACTGGAGTGACTTTGCATATATAAGAACAGTAGCTTGATTTTTTTATACCTCTACTTCATCTCCAAACCTCACTGAAGAATATTTACTCTACTTCCAGGAGCATTTTGGAAAATCCTGGATAAAAACACACAGCGTGAATGAGCTAAATTTATACACCAGGTTGACAATTGCCTGATGGTATTTTTGTCCTAAGTGGTGACTCATCAGGAAACAAGACATTCAGTTCCACAGTTCTTTGGTAAGTTGCTACAATAACTGTAAGGGTAAATAATGCGTGAAAGAATATCTGGTGTTAACACATCTGCATATGGAAGATAACTCCAAACATCCATCAGATGGTCTAAACCAGCCTGTTTTAGGCTGGGACTAAGCCTGAGTGACCTCCAGATCAAAAAAGCTGAATATAAATTCACTTTGGCCCATTTTCATGTATAAACCGTGACAACCTTCCTGAACACTGAGTTGTTGGAAAGCTTAGTTGGTAGTCACCATCTTCACCAGTTACATTTGAAACTTCAGGTATTTTGGTATCTCTAGAATCAAACTGATTTAATCTTTTTTCTTCTATTCAATCATATTTGCTTCTTGTCCCAAAGCTATGGAAGATTCCAGGGATTAAAAGAAAGAACACAAAATAACTGCACTGCAAATTAATTGCTTCTTTGCTTACATTGATCTGTTCGGGGTAAAACCCATGAATTCTAAGTTTCACTCCTTCAGTTTTCGTACGTCCTAAAAACGTAAGAAAAGCAGGTTTGAATTTAGAAGTTTAATTATAAACGTAGTTAAGTGGATTATAATGAAAGATGTTCCAGCAAGGGAGCTCAAACTGATGCATTATGACTACATTAAAGAAAACACCAGAGAATAGACTTTCCATCACTAGAACAACTTTAATTAAAACAGTGATAGAGCAGAACTGTTCTGTGAAACGATACTGCTGTTACATCTCCTTCACTCTTAAGTACTTCCAATGGACTCTATGGGAACACACTTGACTTTCAATAACAAAAAGCCTATGTGATTTCAGACTTCTCTGAGGACCCCAGTTCAGAAGATCAGTTACACGTAGCTGAAGCAAAACTTGCTTCATTGGTACACAAATGTATATGGCTTACACTCTGCCAAGAAAAGCAGGGAGATTTCAAAGTCAAGGATTCAAAAGTTTGTGAAAGACACTGTGCATTTGAAGAGGATGAGGGCAATCACTTATTTTTTTCCCTACAGCCCCCATGCCCTTCAAGCAGAGGATGAAGGATGCTCAACAACTCCATTTCCTTCTACGAAAATCCTTCAGTGTGTGACCCAATATGCGAGTGCCCAAATGTTATCTAAGTCTTGGACTTCTCAATGGTATTTAACTGCCATGGACATTTTGGTGTTATTGGTGTTGTCTCTTAGTGCTCAAA
Organism: Aegotheles bennettii; assembly: GCA_013398125.1. Taxonomy (NCBI): domain Eukaryota; kingdom Metazoa; phylum Chordata; class Aves; order Caprimulgiformes; family Aegothelidae; genus Aegotheles; species Aegotheles bennettii. The sequence goes on from VZRW01009658.1 coordinate 92,819, forward strand.
ACAGGCTCATTTACCTTCACAAATGTTCTTTGAACTGCTATCATACTCATCACAGCAGGAACAAGTATAGAGCAGTTAAGATCAAAATGCTCAAGACTGTCAATACGTTTCTCTTGCAAACTCAGGCATTGATTTTTTTTTCTGAGTAGCAGAACACAGAAAGTATCCAATAACTTTTAAGTAACCTTTTCACACTGCTTGTGCACTTTCATATATTTAATTAAACACAAGAAAGGCTGTAGCAGCTCAAACCAAGCACCCAAAGTCCCAAATCCTGTCTCCAACAGGAGAACGACACCAAATGCCCAGGGTGCAGTATACGAACAGAATGTGTGTAAATAATACTTCTCACTTTACCTTCCCAGCCTCCAACAAGCTGTGCCTTCCACACCTCCCAAGTCAGAAGATCTTTGTATCTGACACCCCTCTTATAAACTTATGGAGTCACACCCCGAACCTATATAAGCTTGTTTTTTTTAATATATAGGTTAAGTACATAACCTATATACACACCTACACCTGGATGCCTTCTCATGGCAGGCTTGTCAGTCAGCACAGCAGGACGCAGCCCAGAATAAGATCAATAACATTTTCACACTATAGCACATCTTCTGTGACAGCAAAACTTTACAGCTTTAAGGGAAAAAAAAAGTTTTGTTCTTTATTTGTCAATGGTTGTAGAAAAGTTTGAGTCCATTATCAATATACTATTCTGCTGCAGCTTTTATCATTGGCACTGGATGAACTGAAGGTCCTTTCAAACCCAGTTATACCTAAGAGTTGCTGTCACAGTTGCATAGATCTTGGATTACTGTTAAATTGCAATTAAGCAGACAAAGGGAAAGGGAGCTGGCACTGCTTCCAACGCCATTTCAGTAAACGCTGTTGCAAGTTGTTGTTCAAAGAGGATTACTCGTATTTCACTGGTGAAACACTGCACATAACGTACATTCAGCAGTGTAATATCATTTCAAAGCTAGTCTTTGAAATTATTTTCCTTGAAGAGGCAAACCTGGAAATCAGAGTCAGTACAAACTCCCTACTTCAGCAGCATGACCATTCACACTGGAAACAACAGAAAGCTTCAAAGTCACCAATTAGAAGGCAGCAAAGTTTCAAAAAAAAGAAAAAAGTCACCTCATAACCTCTGCTGCAGGAACAATGGCAGATTTTCCTCGCATTCCCATTAAAGTGCTTTCAGTTCACTGAAATTAAATTGCTTTACTGCAGTGATTTTCTTCTGCATTCTGATATTACTTTATATTATTTGACATTAATACAGCATCGCGGGCTGTAGGTCAGGTTTTTTTTCTCCTCACTGGAACATGGCCACCACACAATTTATCAATCTTAAACACAAGGTCAAAATAATACGATCAAGTACCACCAACCATCTGAGCTCAGCAAAGACTTAGGCTCTGCTTAGCAGCGGAAGGACCATCTGCTTCCCTGCCACAGGACTGGCAGAGCTTATCTCCAATTGAAATTGTTATATTCTACACTTCTATGGAAGAACCAGAGCAACCGAGTGCATGCACACACCCAAGCATCTGATCAAACAAATTAATTACACATAGGCAGGAAAGTGTTACAGTTTAAACTTGTTATTCAGTTCTGGGGAAAGTAAGCGAGGTTCACTTTTGAACCTCTAAATATTGGTGACTGTGGCTAAAACAACGCTGCTCTTGTACACACAGATGTGCAGAGGCCGACTTCAACACTTCTTGAATGTATCAAGTTTTCTTTCTGCTGTAACACACTAAGAATAATTTATTTTCCACAATATTTGCCTCCTATCTGTATGTAGTCGTTACATTTTTCCCATCTGAACTACCTAGCTCTAGTCTATACTCAAATGAGCCAATATGAAGGGACACACACACATCCACAAGATAAATTCCATTTCAAAAAACTCATTTCCCAAGTGCTGAAATAAACATTTATTCCAACGCATCCTCTGTCATCAGCTGTTTATTTCAGTGCACCAAAGCACAAACTCATAGAAAAGGAGAGAATATGGCAATGCAAACACTATGCCACTCCAAAAACGTGCAGGCTTTACAGAGGAGCACTCTTAATCAAACACTGACACTGTAGTTCTTCATTTCCTATCAAACATCACCAGTGAAGTCTCATGATGAAGTCTCCTACAACCAAGGCTTCACCATTCCTACAAAAAAAAAATCCCTGTATATGGCAAGTCCTGTGTAAGAATATGTACTTTAAATAATTATAGTTAAGAGTTGTCAAAATAAATTAGTCAAATATATGTTGTGATGTCTTACTATTGATTCATTCATTTTCCTTCCATCCACTTTGTAACGGATGTCCCAGTCATTGATGCCAATTGGCCCGGGCACAGTGTAGTAAAAGGGTTAAGAAAAAATTACATTCCTTTAATAAAAAAAAAATATAAAAAAAAGGAGACAGTGAAGGCTGAACACACGTGAAAAAAGAGTGACATTGGGATAAAGAACCTCCACAAACTGCTTCTAAACATACACACAGATGCCAACGGGCACACACTGCGCTCTGAATCCAGCTTTTGCCAATTGCCCTACAGCCTTACTCCAGCACACCAAGAGTAACACAGGGAGATAATACACAGCTTGTACTGGAAAGCAGCATCTGGGCTTTGGGGGAATCTTCAGAAATGCACAAGCTACTGCTTATAGCAAACTTCTTCATGCTACCGTGCAAGGGTCTTCAGGGAAAGGCTTCACAGACCTCATTTCCCCCCCACAGTGGCAATACCCAGGGAGAATGTGCCCCCCCAGAGGATGCACACAGCAGCAGAGAGCTCCCAGCATCACATCACATCGTTTCCCATGGAGTGGAAGGCACACCAAGCATTTATCCTGGCACAGAACCTGGCACCAGGATAAGTGCCTGAAACTCAGGCTTTCCCAGGCACTGTGCAACAGCCACAGAACCAGGTGTAGGAGTGGTTTTGGTATCAAAAAACATTAAAAGCATCTGCACGTTTATTTTAACACGGATTTGGTTCCACTCTGAGATTAACTATGCACAATGACAACAAAAATACCAACTTGCCATAAGGGCGGTTTGAAAGAATGATACTACCCTTTGAGCAGTTGAAGCAACCAGTTGAACAAAGCCATATATCTTTTTAAAATTTTTGTCATTGTTACCTTTTTCATTCCCATTTCTTTTCCCCTGTAGCTGGTTATAGCCAGTCACTGTATTTTATCACATTGGAAAGTCTAATCTCTTTAGGATGAGAAATATATTCACCCTGAACACAATATAATATGATTCACACAGGGGTCCCTGACACTATTGCAGTATTGATACGAAAAAATAATCATAATGATATCAGCTGATAAAAGCCCTCAGCATAACATTATTTAAGCAAGGTCAATTGCCCGTGCAGGTTGTTCTTACCAGAGTTCACATTACATCACTGGTCCCATCATCCTGACCTTCCCTGCTGTCATCCCCATTACAGTTCAATTAACAGAGGAGTCCTGCAGTGGCTTGATGAGCATCTGCTGCCTCTACCTGGCAGTAATTCAATAAGGATACGCCATAGGAAGAGATAATGAGAAGTCAGCCCAGTTGTTCCGTCTCCCCTCCAGGAGAGCAGATGAGTTTGGTTTATGGGAAAGAGCGTGATCTATGAAAATTATCAGTTCATTTCATATTTCAGAGCTTCAATGCACTACTTGTAACTTCGAAGCATTCTCTGGTTTCTCTGAGGATGCAGCTCACAAGGATCCAGAATCCTTTTTCCTGGTGGGTCCCTGATCAATAACCCTCCCCACACTGAAAGGATACATCTCCCTGAAGGAATTTTCTCTTTGCCAGCTCTACCAAAGGAACAGTTTCTACTCATGCATTAAGCAGTGGTAGGTCTGAGTTAAAAAATTCAACACCTGGGCCAAAACTACTACCAAAGTGAACCAGACAAAATAAAATTCACACCCGTGTCAAACCTGAGTGAAACACTTTCACAAAACCAAAATCTCCAAGGTTCTCCTATGCTACAGATAGCATCAGCCTGGTTTTTCTCTCCCTGACCCAGAAAACACAGCTATCAATGTACAGTGAAGTGACCACCCCCTCCTCGCTGGTGCCCAAATTCTGGTTCTCCATTTCCTTCTACACCTGTCTTACAGAGACACCCCCACCTTAACTACCACCTATCCTCTCTTACTACCATCTTGCTTTAGGAACACCTACTCCAACACTACAAACCCAGAGCCACCTACATTCCCTTGTTACAGTGACTACTTGAGGCATGTGGCTCTATTGTCTCCTGTAGAGCTCTCTCCATCTCCCACACCCACTGCTATGGATCAAACAGCTTTTTAAATGTGGAAAGTCTCTGCCTCCGTTCCCGAGACTTCCAATTTCTTCAACTACTTTCCTCATTTCTCCTCCTCTGACCACTGAAGGTAACTACACTCTTCTTTCTACACAGCTTCCATTGATGATAAAACTTTGACCAACATCTCTGTCACTCCATTTCCTCCAGCTCACTCCTAATCCCTACATTTAATTTCCCTGATTTCAGCTTACAGGCTGAGGACACAATTTGCCCTGTGATGGTAGTGTCCTCATCAGTTTTGCAGCCCCATTTCAACAACCTTATTCACCAAAATAGGCATTTTCAGCTTGATTTCAAAAACAATTTTCTGGTTTATGTCTCCTTAATATCATTAAGATGCAGCTTTACTGAAGAAAAGGATGAGCACGAGAGGAGGAAAAAAGAAGGTGAGCTTCTTCCCTAAGCTGAGCTTCTGTAACATGGTCAGGGAACCACAGTGAATTTACATGGCTGCACAGTTCCGTACCTCCACATTCACGGCTTAGTTTCTCTCAAGATCAGCTTCATTTGAGACACATCCCTTCCCATCACACCATTATTTGCACTCAGGACTGCCTACCTGCTCTGACCACTCTTTTCTATGAGTGCAGTAACCAGGTCTGCTCATTCATCATTCGTAGGATAATCCAGGCTGGCAGGTCCTTACCTCGGGAGATCTCCAATCCAACCTTCTGCTCAAACTAGGAGCAGACAGCTATGAATCCCACAAGATATTCTGCATTGTCCTCAACTTTTTTACTTTGTTCCTACTTCCCACCAGAAGGCTTAGTTTACCAAGTTCTCTCCAACTGACATGAGAACTCAGGTTGTGGTTCATCTCTCGCAAGTCCTACAACCAGGCAGCTTTCCCTCATTCCAATATAATTCTCTCTTCTTTATCCAGTTCTCCCTTCTCTTTCAGCTCTTCAGTATAATCACCTGTTGCACATCTACTCCTCACTACCTTTTCCTCAATGCTCAAACCCTTTCCATCCTCTGCCTCCAATTCTTTCCCGTACTAAATCAGCTGATTTCTCCCAAAAGAGACCAGATACCATTTTATGAAACTTGTCACCTTTTCTCACTTGGTTGCTCAGCCTTTTTCTCACCCTACAATATTTTCTTCCTCATTCTAACCAGCCCTCTGTTACTTGCACCTCCTCTCTCCTATTTTCTGATTCCCTGGGGTCATTTTCATGCCTCCCATATTTTCTCCCTTATCATTTTCAGCTTTTCTTTTTTTCCTTGGAAATGTTTATAGAGGAAACACTACAGACACGCTACATTACATCAAAAATAGGACACTAGAACAATTTTAGAGTTGCAAATAATCAGCATTTAAGAAATGCTAGAATTAAGATCACCTTGCAGGAATGTATTAAGGTAGTCAGGTTTTGTGATTACATCTATTTTTACCATATTACTAAAATCTATATTAAAAAGCAATTTAAATCTATCTTTGACTTCTTTTGCTTTTACATATTCGTCACCCCTTGCTTTCAACCCTCTCTTAAAGCCTTACTCATACTCCTCTCCAAAATAAGCAGAAAGAACCTTTAAATATTTTTAAAAATGCAACTATAAAAAAATGCTATTTACGTCATTCTTCATCATTACATGAACCATTAAAAGAATAGATTTTTATTTAACTATATTAGGTTAAATAACTTAAAATTTTATAAACACACTATGGACTAATTTCCATTCGGTTAAAGAAAGAATAGACAGAGTCTATACAACAAATGCTACCAAATCAGTTGGTGATGTTCACTGGCTACTTTTGTTTTAAAGCTGCATCTCATCAGGAATAGAAAAGTAAAACATACATATTTAGTCATACTGGGCACAACTGTAAGCTGCAAGCAAGAAGTATAAAACACTGTTTCAGGGGAAGGACCAAGAACCATTCACACGGCACCAAGAGAAGGTTAACAGGAGTGTTTTAAACACATGACAGTCAACAGGAGCCTGCCCCAAGTTTTCAGTTCCAATTGCCCATATTGGATCTGCAAATTTTCGGGAGTTTGTGGTGGTTAGAGTACATTAAAACTTTATTTTTTAAAAAAAGAGACAGAAAAAAAACACTTCTTCCATATTAGTCCGGACAAACTTGTCAGACTTTTGCAGGTTAATATATTTTCCTGCCTTTTTTCCCCCCAAATACTTCACTCTTTCAAATTAGGTGAATTAATAAATGAGTCGACTAATGGATAAAGTTTTTTGTAAAAGGATACACACGGATGGATGTTTACCAGACTTCAGCCTTCATTTTTCCTTGTGTTTCAGAATTCAAATAAAAATTGAGTCACTTTAAAAAAAAAAGTGACTTTAAAAACTGAGTACTTCAAAGCTAAACAAAACCTCCCTTGTTGACAGCTTCCCAAGTCTAACAAATTCTTGCTTGCTGAAACTATTTAGAAGTACCACCACAAACACTTTCAACATGAAAATCTTCATCCAATCTCAGGCTCATATTCCACATTATTTGAACTATCTTACCCTCCTCTAGCATTTTCTCCCTTCAGAAAGATGTGAATCTGAACTAAATACAGGACTTGATAGTAGCAGTAATCCAATGTATCTGATTACGCAAGCAAATCTAAAATAAAATTATAACTTAAATTGCAGAAGTAAATATATTGCAAGCCCTGGGCATTTCTTTAAAAATTGGTCTACCAAACAAGGTTTGGCAGAGGCAGCACAAAAGCTGGGTTGTAATTTTGCCTATATTATTTTTTTTCCTTATGTGGTAAAACTCATGGGAAATTGGGTTACTACCACAGTTAGAACTACATTTACTATGTAATTTTTCTTCAGCACATGAGTCTTTTTTAAAGGACTGCGAGTGCTTTGAATTATACAAAAAGATTGATCTGAGGAAAGTGGAAAATGTCTCCTGTCCTACTTTCAAGATTGGGATTTTGTCGTGCCAGCAATTGTTTCGTAGGATCATTCCATATCTAAAATAAACGAGGAAAAAAAAACCAGAATTGCTTGGCCTGTGGAAAGAATTTCCCCTGACTTACAGGAAAATGCACATTTACAAATATAAATATGCTTAAAATGACAGGTTCTGCTTTTCTCTATTTGTTACTTTTCCTGCTAGACAAAATTAGCAGTGATTGGGACTCGGTGTTAATGAATGCCGAAAGCAACTTGGCATTCTTTTGCCAAGGACCTCCACAAACTGCAGTTCAGCAAAATAGGACAATCTTCTTATTGAGTGTAAAAGCTCAATTAAATCATTATTTAATGTAATCCTATTTAGTAGCTCTCACGTTTTCTGTTCTGATGCTAGTGATGTTAATGTCTTTAAAAAAAACAAGGAAGGAAAAATTCCAAGGTAGAAGGGAAGGGTAGGGGTGAGGAAAATGCAGCTTCTGTTTCATTGAAGTTCATTTGATAGGGAAAAAAACCAAACAAATACAAAAGCCACAAAACAAAACCAAAGAACCCAAAACCTAGAAGCATAGAAACAGCTTACAGCAGAATATAAATCCCAGTTTTTCTGAACCCCAACCCATTCTGACAAACACGGTATGAATTGTGAATTGAGAAAGACTGCTCTAACCAAAGCCTTTCAAGCAATTTTCAAAAGTTTGCCTGCTTCCAACTGCAGTGCTTACTTAGGGATAAACACCTTGCTAAATAAATCAATTATTATTATGACAAACATTTAAAAAACCACACAAGAGGGCTACAGGAACATCCCTCAAATGCACATAGTTCTTTATACATGAGCAACTAATCTCCCAAAGTACTATGTAAATTGGCTAAGCTTAAAAGTTGCATTTAAAATTATCCTCAATATCCATTACAAAAGAAATGCGCCTACCCGGTGATAAAGCTACCCTGATAAATTAGCAATTGTAATAAGGGACTGTGAAAGCTAAGGGTGAGTTGATTGTTGTTCTTAATTTTATCTTTATTTTAATCCAAAACTCTCCAAACTGCAAGAAATAAAAGTACAGGCAAGAAGGTAAGCAAAAAGCTTGACTGCCATATAAAACACCTAAAGATAGTGTTTCAGTATATTTCCATACACTGGAAGTAGCAGTGAATATCATCCATATAAATCTATTTCTAGTAGAGGTTTTCAGCAGCATCCAGGACTTGAGAATCGACTGTAAATTTGTGTTTTAGAATAATCAATAAGAGAAAGCACAAGTCACACTTACACAACACGCAGCATTTAGCAGGGCAATACAGCCATGCATCATCTCATATAAAATATACAGAGACATTGTTATAAGCCATATATATTTTACTCTTAGGGAATTTATTTGGGAAGAACTTAAAAAACTGCTTTTAGAATAACAGTGTTGTTAGTGATGTAAGACACTGCCATGGGTCCAGAGCACATACAACTGATCTGGCTGGTCCTGAAGCCTCCATGGGTGTAGATGGCACCTATACACACAAAAGGGAGGGTTCACCTCACCCAGATGACTGTGATGTGCAAACACCAGCAGCAGATGAAAAGCAGCATAACCTATCTTCAGATGAAGAAGCTGTCAGTACAAGTGAAAAAGGCAGGTTCATAGCTACACTAGACCATACAGGAGAAGCTGCAGACTCCTTTGCCAAGACCACCTTGGGAGTAGGTCATTTCACCAAAACCCAGAGGACTCTCCAAACTCAGATCTACATTGTCAGTGCTCACTGTAGTGATTGACACTTTCAACACTTGATAGGTTCTGGGCCTCAAGGGAACAAGTGACAGATGACATCTCCCAAGAGGGAAGAGAAGACAGCATATACTTAGGAAGGGAGGAACTGATGGCCAACTCAGAAGTGTTTCTCCTGCTTGTTAGCAGGACTCATACCTGGCGTATCTACTGGGAAAAATATTTAAACCTTCAGGGAACATTATACAGACACTGACTGACCATCTTATACCCAAAGAAGAAAGAAAAAAGGGTATTTTCTCCTTGTTTCCAGGTTAGGCAAATTACTATCAGATATTTGAATGCTGATCCTGAGAAATGCTTGCATCTCTAACAAAACTTATACCAGTATCAGAACCAGGCAGAGCAAAATGGTCTAATGCTAGTTTGTCTTCCAGGTAATCAAAGCAGCACTGCATTCAGCCAGCAACTCTTTCAAACAACTCTCCTGCAGACTATGGCTATTAGACCCAAATTACTGCACAGCCACACAGAAGATGAATATGAGATGAAATATGAGCAGGGACCTGCCACAAGGAGACACAGTCAATTATTTAATGAAAGTGCCTATCCATGAGGCTTACCACAGAGAGTCTATGTAATATGGAATCACACCCAATTAAGCAGAGAACAGAATCTGGTTAAACAAGAAGGGAAAGAATAATTAGAAATTGTTGAAGAGGTACCTTGGGCTACAAAAAAGAAAAAAAAATATAACAACCTTTTTTTCAGTAAAACAATGGAAGAGTCACCATACCGTAAGGAATGCCCTTGCTGGAGGGGTGATGAGGGGGTGACTTTTTTATTTCTTAGCACCCTACACATGCTGGACACACCATGCACACTTCACCACAAAACGGTGAACCTTAACATTATCGGTGATTTCATACAGAACAAACACTTCCATTTTAGTGATATTTCAGTGACTGCTTTTTGCACTCAAGGTGACATACAGACACTGAAATACAAGAAGAACACTGCTCATTTTCCACACTGTACATATTTGTTGTATTAAGTATCATTGTTTATTAATGCAAAACAACCTGTAGAGGGAAATAAGTTAAAAGTACTGACTTTCCCTTTTTTCTCCTCCCGTGAGCTGCCAGCTTTTTGCTCTCACATACCATTTCTCAGAGAAGAACCAGGAGTTGCTCCCAGAGCTAAAAATAAACATAGTATTGTACAAACACAGGTTCATTAGGAATGAAGTTACAGTACAGTGGCATAATTCTTTCTGCTTTTGCACATATAAACTTTTCTAAGTGTACCCTCATCCAAGTCTGTTATCCTAACATCTCTTCAAAGCCACAGAAAGCTGCTTAACAAGTTTCCATTTCAATACAGAAAAGCACCTGTGAATTTGTATTCCATTCAAAATTGTTTACAAGTGTTTTATTAATTTCTGAACAAATTAACAGATATCTGTTTTCCTGCAAGCTTTTGAAATTTTATTTTCTTTAATAAAGACTGACACCATGTAAGTAAGTCACTATGCACACCCAGTCTCATTTCCTGCATTAAACTGGCCAAGACTCCTCTTTAAAATATCTCTATGCAGGCTGTAACTTCTACTCAAGCTATGGTACGTACTTTTAACATGGATATGACCTTGGTTTGAAAGTGTAAAGAGCTAAAAAAAACCCCTTATATTCAAATAAGTTCTTGTAGTTAACCATCATTTAAAGCTATAAATTTTAATCTTAAAGTGCTAAATAAACAAAAAGGTACACAAGCAGTGAACCCTGTCCCTGCTCTCCCTTTCGTTCCAATATAGCAGTGAGAGTCTGACCATCAAAACAAATCACTATTAAAAAAAAAAATCACTTTTTTTAAAAAAAAAAATCACTGTAACCTTTTTAGCAATACACTCAAATGTGAGCAGTGATTTCAGGTGCCCCTTGCAGGACACAGTAAATGGGCTGGGATTGCAGGAAGCAGGTGATGAGAACCTCCAGAAGCCAGCCTCTTTTACAGCCATCTCAGAGAAATGAAAAAGAAATGTATCCAAAATTATTCACATTATATACACTATTGCAAGTTCTCTTCTGATTGCCTTAGGGGGGTTAAAACAGCAACCTGTGAAAAATAAGTGTCCATCAGGCTCATTGTGATTTCCAGACAAAAAAAAAGGTTACACTAACATATAATCCTGACATGTCAAGTGTTATTTGGGGATTTGAAAAGACATTGTAAGAACCTTAATAAAAGCTATTATGTATTGCTATTGGATATGAAAAATACTAAGACAGATTAAAAATGTTTAAAAAAACCCAGCTGTCCAAGGGCCTAAGCTTCTTTACAGAAGTGACTCCATTTTGAAAGGATCAAGTTCAAGAAGACAACGAAAAAGAGGAGGTAGTGTTAACAGAGAAACCACAAAAAATTATGTCTGGATAAATCTGATGCATATGCTTCTTCGTCAGTGGTATACATGAATTTTTCATGATGAAAATTGCAATTTCTTTGAAAAAAAGAACATCAGTATGAATTAACAGCTCTCCTCAAATCTTTGTAAGACGACAAGGAGCACAAGACAAACCCCATATGAAAGGAAGTCACCCCATTTGATATGAAGGATTACAAGACAGGATTCTGCCATCACTGAACTCAAAATTTGTTAGCAACTTAACCCACTTCAAAAACAAACTCCTTGGTTAAAAATCTTTTCACTTTATTTCCAGAAGAAAAACTGCATTTCTGGATAGAACCCCAGAGCATGTAACGTATGCATACAAACAGTCCTATACATAACATACACTCATTAATAACATTCCACCTACCACAGCCTTTTAGAAACACCACAACAGAGAAAACACACATACTTTGAACCAAAGTGTCAAGAAGGGGAAAAAAAAAATTCCAGCAGAAAACCCCCAAATCTATAACTTCAATTTTCTTTCGATTCTGAAATAATTTAAGAATCTGAGGGAAACGAAAGTTTTTTCCAAGAACTGCAGCTGCAAAGAGCAAGAAGCAGACACAGACAAACCAATGGAGATGATAAATTTGGGTCTATCCTAAAACAACATGCAGTCACCTTGAAGAAAATGAACTACAGCCCCTACCATAAAGATGTATTTACATTTTCAGACTGAATCACAGCAGATTCCCACACTCACACATGAATTAAGCCTCATCTACAAGAGAAAATGACGACACACAAAGCACTTTGTCTTCACATACACTCTCTTCTTAAAGGAAGCCACTCGACTGCTTAGCATGACTCCTCATTGTTTCTACACCTTGAACAGAAGGGCAGCCTTTTAAACATCTGAAGTTGGGTTTCTAATGTAAAACATGGTATTATTAAAGTTATCAAAATGAAATCTAAACAGTAGCTACCCATTAGCATTGCTAAAGGTTATGGTCTCTCTTCAAAAGTGATTAATTCAAATAAAATTCCAACAAAAAAATTTCAAATTTTTATTTCCTTTACTCTTTTACCTAATTGAAGTGTCCTATGGATGCACTGAAGCCTGTGTTTGTATGGATGCTCCTTTGAAGCCCCTCCCCTCTTCTCTCCAGTTTACTACACAGCCTCAGTTGCCTCATCATCTCACCACCACCTCCAATCTTTTCTCATTCCCTCCAACCTCCTTGTCCTTCCACACGTCCTGCAGCACCTCCAGCACCAACTCAACCAGCAGCCAAGCACAAGGCAGCATCTCCCACAGCTGGCTCCACACCGTACACATGGATATCACAGCAGACAGGATGCTCACCACACATACTGCAGCCTTCCCATCAGCACTGGAGTTGCTCATCTCCTCTAGGCAGCCACCAGCTCTCGTTAAATATATGGAAATAATTGCCTTTGAGACATCTACACCTCGATGAAATTTGGTTTAGACCGTGCAGCAGATGGAATGGGGGCACTCACAATCCAGGCTAAAAATAAAATGTAATAATACATTATACACAGGCTCATAATCAATTAGCATATATAATTTGACAACACATTCTATATTATTTGATATGAAATTGATTGTCTGCAACTGGCATGATATGAGATCTCCAACTAAAAATAAGCTCCCTTGCTATAACAGGAAAAAAATTGCCTCCATAAATATTCCTCTTACAGTCCACCACTACTTTGTTCCTTTTCCTTAAGGACCAGATCTATACATCATGCTATTGTATGAGAATCTCCTTCATCTCAGAAGAGGAAGTTTTCTGTCTTTCATGGTGGCGACATAAAATCTGCAAACGTCCTCTTGAATGCATCCTAAGGGGCTCAGAAACCCGACAGAAAACTAAAAGGACCTCAACATATCTTACTGCTTTAAATAGTACATCTGGGGATGGAAATGGGCAGATGTTTTCACATTAAAATAGCCAGTACCAAATCAAAACACAGGACTAGTCCAATGGGCCCCTGCACATCAAGGCCCCTCAGCAAGGGCCGAGGCTTTGGTGCCTCACAGAGTCACACCAGCACGGATGGTTTGAGGTAACATCCACTTCTACATCTGTTGCTCCACATGAAGTACAACAGAGCCACAGTCAAACAAACTGGGTGCTGCAGGGAGGCAGCAGCAAGTGCCCTGTCCTCAGACGCCTGCGCGGTGGAACACCTCAAGCTGTCACCCGGCTGCTCTGGAGCCACCTCACTAACAGGACTGCGCCAACCCTGCTGCCAAACCAGACCAGGAGCTCCATCTCTGAGTGATGCCCAGGTTTCCTCGCTGCCCACCCCAGAGCAGCACTCCCAGGGCACCCGTGCATACGACAGCAGCTCTCCTGGGAGGCCTCGCAAAGTCGCTTTTCCTCTCTCCTCACAGCAGCTAAGCAGCACACAGAAAATTGAATCATAAGGGTAGACAAGTAATACATCACAGATCATACTGCTAGGAAACCTTCCTGCCTTTTGAGAGAAACTTTACTGCTGAAGCCTTAATTTGTGGGAATTGAAAGCCTCATAACAATTTATGTTGGATTAGGGTTCCTGCCCAGTTAAATGCCAGGACTGACAGTCCTAGATGAGTTCCCATCTTATGAACAACCATCAGCCACATGCTTACAGGCAACACGCCAGAGCACACTGCACTTTGTCTGCCTTCCCTCACTGCACATTATGCTCCTCCGGGGATGCAAAATCTCACAATTCAACTACATCAGCTGAGAACTACGTTCAACCTTCCAAGCACCTCCAGCAGCTGATGGGCACCTCTCAGGGCCTACAAGCACTCTGGTTTGTTCAACCTGCAAGTGACATGCATAGAAAAAAATCAGGATCTCTTTCCATAGTAACTCTGGCCATGGATGGCTAAGTCACCAGTCATCTGCCCACCAGCCACCCCAACCAGTTGCTGGAAGGGCACTGGCTCACGTCAGCCAGAGCAGGCGTCCTTCAGTCTCATCCACCCCCTGACTTGGCAGAAAAGATGTTCCAACTTACAAGAGCCCATAACCACGGGGTGAGATGCAACTCTCTGTGAGAAGATGGCTGGAGCAATGAGCTCAGCCCTTTGCCACTCCACCTGCAGCCTCAGGCAGGGGAAGAGGTGTCAGGGTGGTGCTAGCAAAGGTTACATCTTCAATGACCGAATTGGAAACATGTCACAAAGGAAAAATATCAAAGTGTACCTGAAATTAGAGTACATCTTGAGCTGCTGATCCCTTTCAGAGCCTCTCTGAGCTACCAGCTGTGAAGATGAATTCAGCAGCGCTGCTGCCCTGTGGTGTTACCGAACTGAACCGACCCCTTCCCACCACTGCCTTGTCATGTACCACTTCTGAGCTGGGGACCAGGACATCAGGTGGTGTCAGAGGCTGGGTAGCTAATGCTCTTTCCTGGAGACGGAGCTGCTCAGAGCAGTTTTGTCTTTAATCTCCACCACCTCTCTCCTCTCAGAGAAAGGCTCCGCTCACCCTTACCTGAGCCTGCTGCCAGGACAGCTGAGCCCATAGCAATTCCCCCTCTCCCCAGTTTTCAGAGCTGGATCACAAGAATGCAAAAGTAATATGAGGAGCATCCTCTTCTCACATGCTCTCACAAATATAGGTCTCTCTCCTTTCTCTTACAGCCTTCTCAAATTCTGTTTTACTTTTAATTTGCATACTCCTTCCAGCCTAGCTGGTTTTAGTCCATTTACCACACTATGAAAGATTTATAAGGTTTAACAGCAATCATGTTTCATCTTCAACATACCTATGTTTTACTGGACTCATAGCACATAGCTTGTTTTAGCTACTCAAAAACATTATTTGCTCTATAACAACGCAGGTGATTCACTTGATATCAGCATTTCTGGCAATGTATTTTCTGCACTGAGAGCAAGGAACCACAAGACAAATCTGAAGCAAGATTCAGAAGCATTTGGTGATTATTCAGCACTTCAACATTCTTGCAGAAGTCCTGATTTATTCCATGTCCAATCTCTGTGACACCTCTCAGATTTTCTACCTGAGAAAACCCTGATGGGCAGAGTGCCCTTATCTGTCCTCAAGAGTCCTCACCTCATCTTCCTTTCCATAAGCAAACAATACAGACCATCCAAATGGACACAGCCAAACTATGAACTAAATTTGCCAACAATAATCAGTTAAGTCTTTGATGTGACTCGGGCTGCTCCTTGGGATGGATGCAAGTCTACTCCAAATACCAGCATCACTGGAAACAAATTCATTTGTCTAGGTTGTGCTATGTCCTGAAACCTTAACATCTTTCATTTCAAGCTATCGAAGTCGTGGCGAGCTTAGGAAACATCAAGATCCATCACTTGTGCTCTTGCAATCCCCATGTGTTATCACCTATTACTCCACAGCATGGAGTAGCAATCTCCCGTGACCTTCAAGTTGCCCTTTTCTTGTGAGAGGCATAAGGCATCATTTTCATAAGGTGGCTGCAACTTCTGGAACCCCAAATCATATTGATTATTCTCATTGTTTTGCCCTGTCTGTCTCTTTATACATCTAATCCCCAGTGACTCCAACATCAGTATCAGACAGCATAAACACTCATCTTTTAGTTTTCTCTTGAGCAAAACACCAGCAGTTGACAACCCCTACTACACCGGCATCTCTCTGCAATTTAACATAACTAAAGAGAATCTGATTCTGAAGCTTTCTCATTGGCATTTTTTTTATTTTGACACCTTTTTCACCAGTTTATTGGATTAAAAATAATGGTGACTACCAATGACATGTCCAAACCTACACTTCTCTGCAGCCTTTCACCTCTAAAATCATGGCTTACTTCTAGATGTTACTGCATTGGCAGCACAACCTAAAGATCAGATGCACTTTTTTCCAGACAATCCTCTGTTTAGCTGTAATATAACTGAAGTTGTCTCATGGAAATGAGTGGAGTAGTATAAAACAAGTACAAAGTTTTCCCAGCCTTTTCATGACTAGTTTGCTTAAGGGTACCAGTATCTCCAGTATCATTAACAGGGCTCTTGGCATCACCTGACCGGTACTTCTCACATGTACAAAAGCACTGGCAGCCTCTGCAGTGTCACTGAGCATCTGAGGCAGTACAGAACACCCAAGGCTTTTCCTTTTGCCATTCTGGGCTCTTCAATGACAATCCTGCCACATACTATATATACATTGATAACAAGAACTTGGTACCTCTATGATCTCTTATTTTTTGTAGAGTCTCTTTCTGAACTATGGCTCTACCAGTCACCATTCCTTTCCCTGACATGGCTCATATATACTTTTTCCAAACTGCCTAAACTGAAAACACCCTGTATTTAATACAGACCCAAGCACCAGCTGCTTGCACAATCATGGACAGGAGCAGTTTGCACACCAGAGGTCGGGAAGCACCTTTCGAGAAGACTCCATCTGCAGCAACCGACTCATTCAGAGCTCAAAACCAGTCTTTGCTTTTGTGGGAATGCAGGGAAGAATTTGTAACAGAGTCTGAAATTTAGCCTGATGGGCTGGCTGCCAGTTTTTGCAAGAGATGGGTGTAACACACCACTACTGGCCACAGCACAGTCTAGGCGAATGTCAGCTCTGACTTATTAGGTGCTCTGTGGTTCTCCAGCCCTCAGCAACACCCATCCCTCAGCCCAACCACACATGGCATCTCCACTCCAGCAGGGCCTGAAGGAAGGCCACGCTTTTCTCCCCTCTCACTCAGCCCACAGCAGAAAACTTTCGCTTCAGCAAAAGCCATTTGTTTCCACAGGGGTTCGACAGCAGCAGCCTGCAGGGAAGGAATCCAGAATCCACGATGCTCAGATCCATTTTTCAGTGCACAGACACCACATGGATCCACCCATCTCCTGGACTCCTGTACTTGCCAGCAGTGCTGAGATGATTTCAAAGAGCTCACGTAAAAATTGATTAAGGAGAAGCGTATGTATCTGTTTCTACTGTCTATAAAAGATAAGCTGAATGATTTTTGATGACCATCTGTTTAGCAATGGCTATTTAACATTCACCTTTTGACTGTTACTTCCATCCATTATTTACCAGATCTTGAACAGTATTTGCCAATGGTTAGAGATGAGGAATGACATTATTTAAATTACAATACAGCACCGTCACATCAACATTACAAAGTGGGATTTTGTACTATGAGGATTTGGTAGAAGAAAACAAATTCAAGCTTAGAGATTATTTTGTACTAAGACAGCATTAAACATCTGACTGAAGGAGTAGAGACTGCTATGGATGTGGATGAATAATCATTTCCAACAGGAGAATAAACTGATCAGCATATAAGCAGTAGCATAGGGCAAAGTAAAAAAAAAAAGTCACATCCTTTTCTTTATTTGTTCTCATTTGATGGCTTTCATTTACTATTCCTCAAAATCCCATTTGTAAAGGCTTAAATTCTGCCGCACTGCTTATTTTTTTTGTCTCAGTATATGTATTATAGCTCAATTGTTATCTCCCACTCTCTCTCTTCCTAATTTCTATCTTAAAATATTAGCAAAGTTTCTGGGAAGAGGAATAGCTATCAGAACTGGAGTGTAAAGTGACATGTTCCCACCTATTACAATTAAACTATGTTTGACCCTCATGTGATGGGGTTGATGTGGTTAAGATTAATGAGTCAATTATTTCTAGACAAGGTACAAGGCACCCAATTGTTTCACTATTTCAGTACTAACCATCACACTCCTCCTGCAGCATTCGATACCCATAAAATAATTGTGAACAATTTTTCAGTAAGACATCATGAGTATTAGGCTTATTCTAAAAAAGACAAAAAATCACTGAGATGAAAAGGAAATGGGATAAGTGTACAGTTAGAGCAATCCTCCAAAGCCATTTGCCTTAAACCTTTACACTTGACAAATTTAAGTTCCCACCAGATTTTGTGCAATACAGCACAACGAATTGCTTGCCGTTCAGCTGACCTCCCACGGGGACGTGGGCTTACAGCTCCCAACCCCGTCACGTAAGGCACTGGCAGTCCCCAGCCACCCCGACACGAAAGAGAAAACCCACACACGGAGATTTTTATGCAATGAACTCTTCTGAGTTTTGTAGTTCCCTATTTCAACAGGCTTGTCATAGCACAGTTCAGTATTTCTTAATATTTAATGCAGACATGGCTGTTTCAGAGCAGACGCAGCCTCACAGAAGTGCACGGAGCAGGTGAGGTGGTGGTGATGCTCTGCTCCGACACTCCTGACAGTGCCTACCAACTGTGTAACAAGGTATGTATGTTCTGTAACACCTACATGAATGAGGAACTTAGTGACAATGCCCAGCCACAGGGATGCACTCTGTGTGCAAGCTAAATCACATTTTAACAGATATTTCCAAGTGGAGACAGTGTCAAGTTTCTCTGCGTAACGAGTGTCTAGGAAACCTCACGTGAAAACTCCCAATGCTTGGGATGGACAGAGGGTCTGTACCATGTAGTAGCAGTGCACTGATGTGCTCCTCAGGAGTTGTTTAAGGGACAGGACATCTGGCCTACAATGATACCTGCAAAAATGAGAGGCTGGGGAAGGACACCTTTTTGGTGTCTCTACCTTCTGAAGACCAACAGGAAAAGACCAATCTCACTTTTGGAGTTGGCTCAAATTCCTATTGAAAAAAATCTTTTAAGCTCTCAATATATAACCTTATATAAGCTGGGCTTTAAATCAGCAGCTTTTAAAATGTGCATTTGAATACACCAGAGGAAATCGGGAGACATTTTTAGCCAAGTTCATTATAAACCCTTTTAATTATGACCTACATTTGAACTTCCATATCTTATATGGCAAGGATTTACTTCAAATATTCTCTTAAATGGAATAAAGAAAATGGATAAGTCACAAAGACCTCCAAACCAGGCAATCACAGAAAGTGCCTTAAAACCAAGGAGACCTGCAGAAGCTAAACTTCAGGCTTTGGTGTGATTTGAGGAAGCCAGTTTTGCTGTTATTTTCTATTTTAACTGAAAAGGTAAAATGTAAAGATGGGGCTTGCTCTAGATCTGGTCACCAGCACAGAAGCTGGATGTCCCAGCTTCTCAGGACCACCAGTGGCCTGGGAGCAGGACTCCCTCACCATGAGAGCACGCACCTCCAGAGGAATGGGTCACTGCACCTCCCCAACCATGCCTGCTCACACTTTCTGCTCAGCCCATTAACAAAGGCACTTGTGGGAGGATGCTACACGTGTACCACGAGACTCATAGCAGAGGTGAAGGATCAGCTCCCCCGGGCTGAGCCAGGCATTGAAGGTACAGCCCCACCAGCTGCTCAGGGACTCCCCCAGAACACCTTTATTTTTATGGCAAGTGAAAAGCAGTTTGGTGCCCTACAAACCTGTGCCACGTTTGCCAGAGTAGAAGTGTAATAAAAATGAGAGAGCTCCTCTCAGGGAAAAGGACTCAGAGAAGCTACATGGTGCTATGGACTTGTGGGCACTACAGCACAAGAGAGGGAATAAAACACAAATTCAATAGACCAAACCACCCCTCACAATCCTCTCCCCCTGCTTTTGGGAAGGGAGGTCTCCGCTCCCAATAAATTAACAATCAAAGCAAATGTCACTGCTCCGACTACAAAAACTGCTGCATTCTGGAAAGACTTTGCTGCTGCCTCCAACAACAGCAGGATGAATCCCATGGGGTGTTAACTCCGCAATATATTGGTAACCACAAGGTGACATCCCCTAATGGAAGCTGCACACAGCACTTTCCCCTTCCATTAAGTTCCTTTTAAAAGTTCACAACTTTTTACATCAGCAGTCTTCAAAAACACTTTGATTTCTTAACATTAAAAGCCAATCAGATAGATATTATGAAAAGAAAATATTTGGGTTTCAGTTATAATCAAGTTTCCTTGATGGAATAAGTTGGGGTTTTTAATATGAATTTATCTCTTGCTTTTAGCACTAAATTCAGGATTCCATCAAACAGAAAATAAAATGCAAGTTCCCTATTACTTCCACAGAGCCTTTAGTTAAAAGAAACAACCTTTAGTATTCAACAGAATATAAAACTAGCCAAGTTGGACGCACACACATCTTGCCAGTGCTTTAGTAAGTGGGAGTCTCCTTGGTTAAGCACAGTAATGGGATATGTGCCAGGTCTGCATGCCCACCACCCAGTATGTGGCGAGGCATCTCATTGACTTGAGGGTTCAAGGGTTCAGCCTGCACCCCCAGCACCACTGCTGCAGAGGGAACGGGGCTGATGCCGATCTCACCACCTCACCCTGTTCTGCAGAAACATCTAGCAGGGAAACAGAAGGGACAATGTATTAAAACTTTCCACAGCCACCTTCAGCTATCAAGAACAAGAGAGCAGACAGTGCATTAGAGCGCGCAAATTTAATAACCTGTTCTGCATGATATTTAATCAGTCAGAAAGTGACTGCATTTAGTGTGACTGGGAGACTGAAGCCTGTCTGCATAAGGTTTTGTCAACGAGATGGAAGAGTCTTTAGGAAAATTTCCTTAAATCTTACCCCCCTTGCTTAGACTAACCAAAAATGTGCATTTATATGTACTTTTGGATCAAAGGCAGAGGAGTAAGTGGAAGCGACCAGCAAAACACAGCTAGCAGAGGCAGGATGGCACTGAGGGCACAGGGGCAGCAGCACGGCTGCAGGAGATGCTGCATGACACAGGCTCGTGGTCCTGGGCAGTCACCCAGACAGCAAGAAGCAAATACAATTAAAATTTCAACATCAACGAAAATGTAAAGCATGTTTGCACTCATTCATACTTGTTATCTGCAAAATCTACTAACGTTTAACTTACTCCACTATTTATGTCACTGCTTAATTAGGCCCCAAGGGTGACTTTTAATCTAATTTACACCAAATAAATCCTACATCACCAGCACTCGCTCAGATTTACTCCAGTGTAAACAAGGTGAGAAGCTGCACAAAACGCCTAACACAAACACTTTTGTTTCTATATTTGTAGTTGCCAAAATCTTCCACAAATTTCTTTAAAAGAATTTTTAAATCTCTTTCTCTCTACAGCCAGATTCAGCTTTGCAGTGCAGTCTGTAACCTGCTGGTTTAACCTAGAAAAACTGCAGGTACAGGGCACTGCTGCTCTGCAATCATAGAATGACTGAAAAAAGGGGAAAATTAATCCATGCTGAGTGCCATACTGCTGTCACCGGACTGCTAATGGTTTAAAGTTGGTTTAGTTTAAAGTTTTCTGGAGTTGTTTCTGCAACTGAGTGCAGGCAAACCAATGCTGTCCCCAGGGCAGCTCTGACACAGCCACCACGCCTGGTGTGCAGGGCAGGAGCTTTCCCCTGGTAAGGATTCATTCAAGAAATCAGTTCTTGCCTGATCTGAGCTCACTTTAGGAATGATTACCAGCTGCAAAAGAGATCAGATCTCTGACTTCTTTTCTATTTAGGGCTTAGGGTAAATGAACACTGCTGGGGGGAACACATGGAGTTCCACCACCTCCCTTCATCCTGGATGCACTTCCCCATAACACGCCAGCAAAGCCACAAGCCTGCTCCAGTCCTGCTGCCAGCAACACAATCTATCGTCAGGAAAGGCAAGAGAAGGTGTTTGACATGTTCTTTTCCTGCGCCCGAGAGAAACGTATTATCTGCCCAATAAACCTGGTTATCTATTGAAGAGACAAGCTGGAGTCCTGCGAGCCTCCTCCAAATCAGCTTGGTTACGTACCAGCAATCGCATTACACAACACTCCCCGATTTATCTTTTTATTCAAAACCACCCTTTACAGAAGACAAATGAAAAGCTGAAATAACAGAATCCCTTGTTGCTTCCAGCATCCTTCAACACCAGCAAAACTTGTTCTGGCAACAGCGGAAGACAAATGAGATTATTTCAAGACTGCAGGCATAAATTATAAATATAAATGCTACAGTATATGTTACTTCACACTGCTCCTTCCCACGCGTGGTCAGGGAAGCAAAATATGTGAATACAGAGAGACAAACAGGATAAAGCCAAACAGCATTTTCAGTCTTGCCCTCTGCAAGTAACACTTGGCCTCTGTGTGTGTGTATATATATAAATATATATACACGTGTGTGTGTGTGTACATATATAAATATATATACACGTGTGTGTGTGTGTACATATATAAATATATATACACGTGTGTGTGTGTGTACATATATAAATATATATACACGTGTGTGTGTGTGTACATGTGTATATATATAAATATATATACACGTGTGTGTGTGTGTACATGTGTATATATATATTTCTTTTTAAGGCTGTGCACAGCAAAATCCCTGCTTTCTGGCCAAGTACCTCCTCATTTCTCAACACCAGGACAATTAAAATTAAAGCAGTCATTCACTATAAAGCACTGTAGCCCTGGAGTCCCCCATTTTTCAAAAAGTTTGCTCTGTAAAGCCTGAAACACACAGCTCTCTGAGGTTTCTTCCCATTATCATTTTTCAAAGCTTGCCTCTGGGTTTGTTTTGGGGGAGTTTATTTGTCTCTAATTCCTATGCTAAAGTGCCGAGAAGTACAATAAGAACAGGCGCACGCTGTTCATATTGCAACTTCTCTGTGGATTTATTTGAAAAACAGCAGAAAAGCTAAAATGAGTAAAGACTGTAGTTTTCCTCTTCATTAAACTTCCCCTCATCCATGCATAAACACCTAATTCTCCACTGAGAATTAAAGTCATTTGAGAAAGAAACCCAGACAGCATCTTACTTACATTCTGTTTTATAAAAACCAGTGTTTTGTGGTGCACCAGCAGGACAGCAGCAGCCACAGGAGCTGCCATCCCTCTGCTCAGGAAGGAAGGTTGCTCAGCTGTGAGCTAGGCTGGAGAAGCAAGAAGATGACAGACAACCTTCCCCACAGCAATCCATCCATCAACCTGGCCTCCACGCCATGAAAAAACACCAGGGCAAGGAAGGAAGTTAATGAACCCTCGGTAGGTTGAAGGAACCCTTTGTAGGGCAGCTTCTGAACACTGACCACCACAGGAGAAGTTGGAGGAGGCACAGAAACACTCCAGCAAGTCCAAGGACACCCACCCAGCCAAAGCACTGGGGTAGGAAAAGCATGCAGCTCAGGTTTTAATGCATGAACCCATCCTATGGGGCACCCTACTGCAAAACACCACCGGTGGAGCTGGCTCCAAACTTCACAGCAAACTCTCAGCGTTTAAGTATAAGCTTCATTTTTTTTATTTTTTTTTTTTTTACTTTCAAATTGGTAATTTTGTTCCTCGCAGACCTGCTGTAAAATTTTACAGATGAACAGCAAAATAATGTAGGCTGAAACTATTTGTAGCTCACTTTGGAACCCACACGCTGTTTCAACTCTCGCAACCTTGCTTAAGTGTAACTGTGTATTTAAGATGTATCCCCGAATTTAACATTATATTTACCAAGATACCACAGTAGCTCAGCTTTAGATCTAATTCACCGACCCTTTATATCAAGGTGGTTTGCACAAAATAGCAATGAACATGTGGCTATGAAGAAAACAGTGCACTGAATGATTACACATTGAAAAACACCTGAAAAAATAGGTAGCGCTTTCAATAAAATATTATTTCTTAAAATCTTTCTACCAGTTACATTGACTACACAATCACATAGCATTTCATTCTATTTAAAAAGTTCATTAAAAAGTTAAAGCATTATGTGAGAGTTTTCATCACTTTGTTCCAATGTCAGCAACAATTGCCCCGTTAAGCACCTTTGGCTCAAGGAAAAATTCACCCATTTGACTTCTACCATGTCATTTGCAAAGAAAATAAAAGTGAGAACAGAAACAACTCCACAAAAATATATTCTAAAAAAATCTTACATTTGAGAATTCTGTCTGTTATGCAACAGCTGGAGTTCAGTTTTGAGTGAAAGCAAGAGTCTGTATTTACCCTGCCCATGGATCTTGTGGCTACTGAGATAAAAGGATTCCTCTGATTACTTCAAGCACGGGCCACCATTTAAGACGAACCAATAAAAGCCAATTAAAGCCACATCATATGACACATGGTTTATATACATGGTTTATATATTCCTTGATAGCTACGCTGGGGTGTAAGCTGTTAGTTTTAGCAATTAGCAGTTTTCATGCTTTGTTAAGATAATGGTGCTAATCCAGGGAGGAAAGGTAATTCATGGAGAAAGATCCCACCATGCACTCTACTACTCAGCCTTTCATCTTATAGTTTACAGTGTTACCCCACTGTCTTGCAAAAATCAGAGCTCCAACTCTGACTTGCCTGTTTATCTAACTTCTGCCTCCTAAGTTTTTGCTGTAGTTTTAGATGAAAAATTAAAAGCAATGAAATTCCAACAGTCTCAGACTTGCACTCGGATCTATGTTTAAATCACGGGAGATCAATTTCTCCCCTCTCCTGAGGATCAGTCATTAACCTTCTCCCCAACAGTTCAGCACTCAGCTACCATATAAGATGTTAACAGTCATGGTAGCTTTGCATTAAAGGTTAATCAATTCTTTTTGTTTTGTTTTTTTCTTTTTAAGGAGAGGTAAAGATCTATTGGACCGTTCATTCCACCCCTCAAAACAGAGGTGAGATTGCAGAGAAAAATCTTCAGTTAATCACCTGGAGAAATGAAAAAGGCAGAGAATTTGCATTATTAATGAAAATCTAGGCAATTAGACAAGTATTAGCCCCCTTTCGTAGCATAATACAGTTAAAGTTGCTTATGAGGCTTCCTGACAGACCACGTTTCATGCCAAATTAAAGCAGCTTTCCAGTTATGAATAGTCTTGTCTTATGCACGTGGGAGTTGCTGGGTTCATCCATGACTGTCATTAAAACTGAACTGGTTTATTTCATCCCGCAACTTTTTAATGTTCTGCCTGATTATGAAGGTTATCTTTCTCACATATATTTTACATCAAAAACATGAGACAGACACAACTCACTGCAGCTTCACGTTCAAAATACTCAGCTGAATGCCAGAATATTAATCCAAGTCCCAGATCTGAATGAAGCCAAGAAGAGATGATTTGAACACAGGCATCCTAAGCAAACCTCCACCCCCATCCCAGCAACTACAGACTCCCTGGTGAATTACCAGAAATTCTGCTGCAAACATGAAAAAATTATTGAAGAACTTAACTCAAGCCCAGAATATTTCATTAAGCTGTCTCAGTTGCAATCAGAGTTTTCTGACAAATAAAATATTTTGCATAAGGATGTTGGAAAAAGTTTCAGACGTTCAAATGACAGAATCTGTCCCCACGGATGTATATGTGCAATTCAGAAAACTGTAGGGAAGATACACGAGCCATCTGTTGTAAATTCAGTGGAAGAACTTCAACTCAGTCTGCAATACAAATTCTTTTCACAAAGCGACAGATCTCTCAACACAGTATTATGAAAATAAATATGAATCTTGGGTAACCTTACCCACTTGGTGGACTTCAGTTTCCCATAGGAGGACCAAGCACCAGTTTCTATTTGGTGTCTTAACAGTCTTCACTGGCTACTCTTGGGTTGTGCTGTGTGCCCCATACAGTTCATGTATGAACACTATGTGCCCCATGATGTTCATTAGATGAGCCATAACTTAAATACTTTCAAATATAAAGAGTTATGGCACAGACGCACATTGATAATATACAGAGAAAGACCTGAGTGTGCAAATTCAGTATGTGGAGTGCTCTCAAACTCATTGGTCTTTAAGAAACAGCATTTTATGTAGTTGTCATTGACCCTCTTTGCTCGGGAATGACCAACAAATGGAATAATAAAACTATTAAGTGTCAGGATGTGGTGCACTGGCTGAATTTATAGTATGCTGGCACCCTTGCCAAGCAAGTCCATTTTTAGTAAATCTTGCTATTTTTTTACACTAATTGACACCTTTTGAAAGGTACAGCTTTATGACATCCTAATGAAATTAGGAATTCTTTATGCATTTCATTAATTTAATCACAAAATTTATTACAACAGTACTAAACAACTGTTCCACTTAGAAAAAAAAGACAGTTAATATATTCACGGAACATAATGAAGGAAGAATGAGCTACATCACTCAACTCAGCCCCTCACAGAAAGGTGTGGTAGAAGTTTGATCTACAAGTCTATAAAACATCTATTCTGCATGACTCCTCATACCCTACCACCAACTTCAAACATCCAGTAACAAGCCAAGTCTAAAGGACAGTAGTCAGGACCATAGTGTGGAACAGAAACACAAGACAGATCATGGGCATCACCTTCTGTAAGGTCCAATATGCAGATGGACCAAGAACATGTGCTGTAGAAGAAAGCAATAAATCCCAACTTTCTTTGATCGGGATTAATGTGCTTTCCATTCCCTAAACCTCATAACCTCATTAACACAAGCACATAGACACCAGCACACACTCAGTTTGCCCTAGCTTTAATACACTGTTTGCAACAAAACAACAGCCCATAAAAATCAGACCATAGAATCAAGTTATGTACTACAGAGTGGAACTCCCTTGAGTTTAACAGCAGAGACAGAGACTCCAGATACATAATCCCCAGATGCTGCTCCAGACTTCTCTCATTTGCGGTTTAAACCCTCTCTCAATTTTCAAATAAAATAATTTTGGACAAATGTGTGCCCAGGTCACCTGATACCAAATGATCATTCACCTCGAGATCTGAGGCTTAGCTATTCTTTGCTATTGGGCAAACAACCTCTAAAAATTTTGATTATGCAACGAACACAAGCAGGAATCCATACGTTTTTACCCAAAATTAGAGGATGTAGGAGACATTTCAGGGCTGCTCCACTACCCTGAAACACATTTCTGAGGATGAGTCCCTGAACCTGCACTATCTTCCATAAAATAAAATTAAAAAAAGTTTCTGGAGGCAACATTTTTTATTTCTAAAACAATAACCCTACAGATTGGAAAAAAAGCTAATAATATTATCTAGTATTAACTGCAAATGAGTTATCTATTTTTCCCTCATATATTCTAATAATTTATGTAGGCCTAAATGAAAAAAGATGATACAGACACGCTTGCAGCTTTAAAAAAATCCTGAATCTTTTAGTTTAAAGGCAAAAACCTCCCAAACCACTCAGTTTTTGCTGTTTCCATGTGTTGATGTGACATTTGCAGCTTTGGCATCTCACCCATGGTGTTGAGAGGCTCGTCTGCAACCAGGACACAACTGCAACCCGAACTACCAAGTAAGCGCAAAGAACTTTTAAGATATCTTCTCAGCTCAAATTATATTCTCTGAATTCAACCTTCAGAGTATCAAAGACGACATTAATTTTAACATGAAAGATATGTCAAATAATATTAGTGAATCCATCATCATCATCAAACAGTGTATGACCCTCACTCAATGTAAGGATTCCTGTCCGAGGTTATGGGGATGAAGTGTGACAGTATTAAGGGATCTGATTAAGGAACACTTGAAGGTAACCCTAGGTCCTCACCAGCAGCTCTTTTGGTTGCTTCTCCTCAGCATGAACCCTTGAGGAGCCAAGAGCGAGCAGCCATGACAGCAGCACATTGTGGCCTGAAGAAACCATGGCAGTAGCAGCTCCCTTCCAAAGGGCCAGGAGAGAGATGTGGCCCAAAATGCACCTCCTGCAAGTCTCCAGCACTGCCTCCAGCACGGTGGTCACCTAAGATATCACTGCAGATACTGAGCCCCAGCTCACTTATACTCAGCTGCTCCTCTTGGCTACACTAGCTGCATTTTTATTTTTTCCCTACTACTCACACTACATTACTTCAAGTGAGAACAATCTTGAAATAATTGCCTGTAAAAACAAACAGCTTAAATCTGATCAAGTGACTCGATGAGCACTAGAATAAATGTAAACACGCCAATCATGCCATCCTCGGTGGACACGGGGTGATGGGACATGGGACAAGGCTTCCCCAGTTCATTTGACATCTGTTACTGTCTGAAACAAAGCAGTGTTTGGTTTGTTTCCAGGTTGGTTTTTTGTTTGTTTGTTGGGGTTTGTGTTTGAGGTTTCTTTGGTTGATTGGGTTTTTGTCTTGGTTAACAAATATGAACTAGGAAACTTACTTATGATTACAGCTTAATGGCTTTGACTATAAATAAGAAATGATTGCTTTATAAGCCAACATATTGTTTATACTAGTATTCGATTAACCTTTTCTTCCCTTTTCGCCTCTTAACATGCTGAAACTACAGGAAGAAAAACATTTACTTTAATAAGTGTTCACATTTACACAGGGTTTTCTGGCTTCTGCCTATGACCACCTGCCTTACTGGATTTGAAGACCAATCTTCTACACCGCTGAGTAGCTCTTGTTTTCTTCTATGTAATCAAAGAACATTATGTAATCTCTAAAGTCCTATCATACAACCATTGCTTCTTCTATTAAAGAAGGCAAGGCCGAACTAATGTTCCCAACACTTGGTGGAGAGGTTTCCAATAATCCCACACTCCCCAAGGGAACTATTCTAGGCACAGCTCACTAAAACATTGCGTCTCCCACACCAACAAATCTCTTACAGAAGATGCTCCAAATTCTCCAGTTCAATGTCACATGGATTTTTAAATTCTGTTCACTACCTCAAAACGGTCATCTAAACAATTTTATAACCTGCCTCAAAACCAGGTTGTTTCCATTTGGTTTTAAACAAACTAACATTATCTATACCTACAACATAGCGTGCAATTCTTGTTGCCAAGTACTTGTACATGCAACTGCTTCTGCAGAGCTGAAATTTCTTTCCTGTAAATACATTATACATTATTTAATAGTATATATTGATATCAAAGTATCTATATTTAGTATCCTTATAAATATATTATTAACTCCCTGCTTTACTAGTGCTGGCTTCAGTTCATTCTCATCTCTACAGCTGCTGCCACTCTAGAACTGCAATGGTCAAACTCTGAATTGTACCAAGAAGCCACCAAAAAGGAGAAGGAAGAGTGGAAACATCAGCAGGCACGTGCCTGAGTCAGTCAACCAACTCCTAAACATATGTCAGTAAATATCTGTGGAAGAGTAAGAATTTACAAGACCAGACCTTAATTTTTTGCATCCAAAACAGTAAAGCAGGGCAAATGATGACAGATTAAACTAAACACAATAACAATTTGTATCTATTGAACAGAATATAAAAATGCAGTCATATACGATGTTATCACAACTCATTTGTTTCAGCTTCTTCAAATATTCAAGTTTTAATGGAATAATTGCTCAGAAATTCTGGCATATATACAGGCATATATTTAGAGAAGCTAAAGGTGCATAGAAGCAACCTTTTTGCACTAATCTTCAGCTTGTCACAGCTGCCACCGATGCCCATCTGCGAGAGCTGAGGATGTGGCTGCATGTGCCACATCAGCTCAGCTCAAAGAGCAAAGCTCCTTCAGGGAGCACCGGTCCAGCGAGTCAGTCACTTGTGACACCGGCAGCAACACAGATCACTAGCAATTGCTTTCCAGCAAATACAGAATATTGAGACATAAAAGAGCTAAACAAGCTAGAGACACTCCACTGAACACCACGGACTGAGGGCAGCCTCCCTCGCAGGATCCGGATCTGTTCGCTACCCAGAGGGTCCCTCGCTGCGCTGGAATTGCTCCAAGTATATTGCACAGATCAGACACAATATTGCACTTTTTTTTTCTTCTAATCAGAAAAACAGAAATATTTCCTCGTCGTTTCAAAAGAACAGAATTTCAGAGTTATTCTGATAAGCAAAAAAACACAGCACGCTGTCAGAAAATGTATTTCTTTGATTTCCTTACTTGTCCACACTATGATGCTGGCTGCATTTTTGAAAATGGACCTACTACTGGAATAAAACCTTTCAGGGCTAGTCAGATGAAACACTTTTCTAATGCAGAAACATTTCCCTCATAGCAACAATAACTTCAGACCAGCCTAACCGGGGCAATTTCAAAGTAAGCAGCAGAATACTACAGCTGATGACCCACAGACAGCAAGAGGGAAAAAAAGAGGATAAAAGTCCATTCCTACCTCTCTTTGATTTGCTGTCACTTATCCTTGTAGTTTCACCCACCTCAGGAAAACAGATTTAATTTATTATTACTAATAAAGCATACTCTTGAAACAATTATAAAAGTCTGAACTTTGCTCCATTTTAAAAAGTGGATGTTTCTTAAGGGATTTTTTGGTTTTTTACTAATAAGCTGAAACGTTTTGCACCTTCACACTAACAGTGCTCTCTCATTCATTGGTATCATTGAAAGGTTACACAACATGTATGTGACCTAACTTAGAAATCCAGAGCGGCACGAGTATGTACAGATAGGTCCTCTCTTCCCAGGAATTACGTGAGACAGCAACTCTTCTAGAGTACGAGGCACAAAAATCAAAGCTACACATCAGAGGACTTCGTCACTCCCAAGTGCTTTTTAACACAAACAGAGGAATTCAGTCCCATCATGAGGCACTTGTTATTCACTACTCAGTACCGCAAGGGAGTTGAGTGTTTGCAGTCTGTGGGCTGTGGCACAGACAGGACATGGCATTGGATAAAGGTTTTCAAAAGAAAATCAATACTCTATTAAACTTCTGAAGAGATCTTAAAGGTCCATTTGGTCTTATTTTCAATTATTCTGCAGAAGTGTCAAAGGCCTTTGCAAATTTACCGCTTTTATGGTTTTTTAACCCTCCATTAGCACGTATATTTCCACCTCAGAGACACCAGGGCTCATGATTTTCCATCTCTACGTACTTCCAGATACTAGGGAAGCTGAATAACACTGAACACGGTGTTGGATACCAGGTCCTTAAAGAACCCCAGTTTAACAGAGGGGGAAAAAAAGACAAAAGAGACAGAGACTCAAATATTTCTGCATTGCAAATGTAAAATTATTTGCTCAAGCCCACACTGCAAACCAATAATATCAGCATTGGCTCCAGGACTCACAAGCTCCCAGCTATGTGCTCAACCCTTTTCGACCATACTGATTCAGTTTTAAACTAGGAAATACTGACTTCAAGTGCTGCAAAATTGAATCAATCACAGACTGACCAGTAAGAAGGTACTGATTTATAGTGTGACTGAACTGACCTGAAGTGACAGCTCTGGCTAGAAAAGAAGATCAGTGAATCCAAAGATTAAGCTCTGTTTCAACAGAAACAACCTACCAGATACTTTCCACAGGTGAGTAGATCTTTTAAAATCTCACTCTGATTCTGTGAATTACTCAAGAAAAAATAATATCAAAATCTGGAACATCAAAATAGTAATATTAAAAACTGGAAGCAGACTCTATTCAAGCTTTTTCATTTTTGCTTAAGTTATTTCAAGGCATATTGATTTTCAAGACTTTATATTGTCATGTTACTAGTGAATAGGAAGGTATCTGAAATAGTTTGTTTCCAGACAGTGCTTCTATAGAGTGGGAAATTTATTTAAAGCTAAATACAAGCTTTCTTATCCCCATTTAAACCAACAAGAAACCTCACACTGACTTTGGTGGGTTTCAACCTTTTCCCACTGTGCATTTCCTCTTTTGGCTGCGTTAGTGAAAAGATGCAACAAGGGGGAAAAGGGCACAGAGACTGATAACATACCAAAGAAGCTGTTATCTCAGTGAAAAGGTTTGCATTTGTGGTTGTATTCCACACACATTTGTCTTACAGAAACTAAACTTTACAATAATAAACTATAATTTTTATTAGAATAAGGATATTTATGTATTACAATATTCTTAGATGCTATATGGAGAGGGTCAGTCACAGCAAGTCAGGTAACTGTCGTTATGCCATGGTCTCAATCAAGAAGCAGTAATGAACAACACATATTTTAAGCATTTGTAGCTAGTATCCAAGTTACTAGACAGAATGAGACAAGATTCAGTAGAGGAGACACCTTACACGGAGTTATTCAAGGCACCAGAGAGATGGACAGGAAGGGTTTTACCCTTCATTGAGGCAAGGAGTAATTAATTAGTAAGTTAAATATAGGAAATTATATACATTTGGATCTCCAAAGAAATAAAGCATTCTCTAATTAAGATGACTGGTCACACTAACTCCTGGATAAGAAAAATAAACTAGATTATGGTTAAAAGGTTAAATTTAGTCTGCCCCTCTTCACAGAATCACAGAATTCTAGGGTTGGAAGGGACCTCGAAGGATCATCCAGTCCAACCCCCCTGCCAGAGCAGGGTCACCTAGAGTACATCACACAGGAACGCATCCAGGCGGGGTTTGAATGTCTCCAGGGAAGGAGACTCCACAACCTCTCTGGGCAGCCTGTTCCAGTGCTCTGGCACTCGCACAGTGAAAAAGTTTTTCCTGATATTTACATGGAACCTCCTATGCTCCAGTTTGCATCCATTGCCCCTTGTCCTATCATTGGTCGTCACTGTAAAAAGCTTTGCTCCATCGTCCTGACCCTCACCCTTTACATATTTGTAACCATGGATGAGGTCACCCCTCAGTCTCCTTTTCTCCAAGCTAAAGAGACCCAGCTCCCTCAGCCTTTCCTCATAAGGGAGATGTTCCACTCCCTTCATCATCTTAGTGGCTCTGCGCTGGACTCTCTCAAGCAGTTCCATGTCCTTCCTGAACTGTGGGGCCCAGAACTGGACACAATACTCCAGATGTGGCCTCACCAAGGCAGAATAGAGGGGGAGGAGAACCTCTCTCGACCTACTAACCACCCCCCTTCTAATGCACCCCAGGATGCCATTTCAGAAGAGAGACCGGCCCTAAACACCAGCATAGTTAAGAAAATTCTCCAATTAGCACTATGGGAAGCATCAAGAACACAAGAGGGAACCTTTGACCACCACCACCTCAAGAAAGGCTCCAGCACATCATGCAGACAAACCTTTCCAGTATAACCTTCGCAAATGTACAAGTAAGCGAAGGTTTTCTCTCATTCCTCCATCCGTGATTTTACTATTTTGAATTTTGTGAATAAATGACTGTTTGCATTTTTCCTTAACTGTTTTGAATTAAGCATAACCTCGAGTTATTTGGACAGAAACGAGCCTCTCTCTTTCAGTGTGGCAAAGCTACTGAGCTAGGGCGGTCATGACCCGGCAGTGCCTTCACTCAGCCACAAGTTTTCTAGGGCATGCAAAGGCTAAAGATGTACTCCCCAGCTGGAGCTGCCAAGGTCAGGAGATCATTCCCAATCTAAGCATCAGGATGAAGAAAAAATTGTTGGTAACATGGGGGTTCTCTATGACAGAAAACAAAGTATTGGAGAGCACATCTGACTGCTGAGCATCCCCAAGGAATTTATTACGTATCTGAAAAGCAAATGTGACATTTTTTCCCCTCCCCAACCTCTTTAGACTCTTGGTACTTCTCTCATACTATTTTCCTACTGGAAACCCCACTTCATTAAGTGAATCAAAGCTATCGTTGTCCCACATTCAAGTATCTTCACAAATTGTGCTTACTCTCACAGGATCTATTGAGCATAATGTTAATGATTACAGGGAGACCAAGTTTATCGTTTGGTCTTCAAGGAGGTAGCTCATCATTCACACTTTGTACTATTGGAATATAGTTAACTGTTATCTGAACTCTATAGCTGTCTAAGTTACTTCCTTTTCTCTCTCTTCTTTCTTTATGCATGGTTTTCTCTTCGAAAAATGCAAGCTCTTAGAGATTAGGCTTCCCTTTTTAGTACTAAATACACTGTGGGTACTGCTCAAAGGCGTAGCAAATAGTCAAAATTTTGTCTTCCAAGAAAAAAAAGAAAAAAAAAGGTGAAAAATTATTTTTATTTTGTATTTTTGGTCCTGGATCCTTCTAGAGGATCATTTCTTTCACAAATAGGAACTAGAAATGGTGAAATTTTCACGTTCTCCCCCTGCTCAGGGTCCAGCAGTGTCTTAAGTCAAGGTTTCCTAACAACAGCTTTTTGTGAGAATCAAGACATTTTGGGATGTGTACTATTTCTGCTGGTTAGGACTGGTCTTCCATAGGAGGAAACAATGAAAATTAAGCTCCATATATCTTAAACTGCCTCATGCAAGCTAGCTTTCCTCAGTCACAACTTTGAGCATTTTTTAAGTCCCCCCCTCCCACTCCAAACTCAATGGGAAAGTGTAACCTATATCCCATTGATATGTCAGGCAGCCACAATCTATACTTTTCACAAATACTCCAAGTCTCAACACACCGATGTTATAACAAACACTTTCTGCTTTTCTCTTCATTTTTCTCTTCCAAACTTTCCAACATCACCTCCACACATACCCCAGGCTCTCAGCTGCAGTAAGCCACTAAGCTCCCCAGAGCTCAACCTCTTCAAGCCTGCACAAACTCTGTGGAAGGAGTTCAAACTCACCTCCCAACCTTTCAAGCACTCGATACCAACCTGCCCTCTTGTTCAGCAAACCGTGCTTACTTCAAGGCTGCATGTAAGGGAAAAAAAAGCTAAATTTGTCATTTTTTTCTTGCAGAAGCAGATGCCAGGCACCTCGAAGCATGGAGGATTACATCAAGTGTATGACTCTCCACTATAGAGCTTATGTACAAACAACTCAAATATTCTGAGACAGCTTTTAGGGAGATCAAGGGCAACTGTGAGGATGGAAAGGAACCAGAAATCCCCAATATATTCCTTTCCATTCTGGCAACAGCATTTTTTTTCTTGAACTTACTTTCTCAGCACTATTCTATGACTAACAAATGAGAATCTATGGAAATCTTCCACAAAACCATGCAAAGTATACAAAACATTGTATAAAAATGCAAAAACATCCTAACAAATAAAACCAGTAACTTCCTCACACTTACAGCACAGTCACTACAAGTTCAACTACATTAACCTTTACTTCATGCAAGAAGATTCCACCTGGAGAAGTCTGAATACTCCCTTCTATGCTGATGGCACCTGGGCCACTGGGAGATAGACACGATGTAATGCATTGCAGTAACACATCTCTCTGGGAATGGAGGTCTGCTTTAAGGAGTCACCTGAAGTCCAAGTGAATTCAAAACATGTGCTCAAGTGATTTAGATCTATGATCTAGAGCAAATCCAGATGAAAGAAAAAAAGACAAGTAATCAGAATACAGAATAGCAGTAGGATAAGGAGGTATGCAAGATAGCAGGATAAGCAGGTATGTATTTTATAAACATTTATAAGTCTACAATCTAATGACTGGAGATTATTGTTTAGTTTCTATTTGCTCAGAAAGTTTAAAAGTTTTTAAGAATATAAGTAAGGTTTCACTCATTACTCTAAATTACTACTTGTAAAGGAAACTGAAGTCTGTTTTCTAGAGCTCCTTTTCTTGATCACAGAATGGCTCATAAACGTGGCTTTACTAGAATAAATTTGGGTTTAACCTCCCGTTAGATAAAACCTCTCTCTGTTTCTCTCTGTACAGAAATATTTGTACAGTTTTGACAAAAAGACAAGAAGAGCTTAGTCAAATCAAAAATAGTGCTGTCACAGCAAAAATGAAAAATTCATAAGGAACTGCAAAGACCTATTGTGGCACTCGGTGCTTAAACCCAGAAGGATTTTTTAATTTATTAACACCCTGTCCTTGTTCAACAGCACACTAATGAAGTTAATCTAAAGGCTAAATTTCAATTATGAATCACAGAACCGCATCTCTGCTCCCTGATTGCTCAGATTATCTGAACCAAGCCTTCTCCGATGCAAGGCACAATGGTTGACTGCAGATAAAAGTTCCTGAAACATCACAAATATGCAGTCCAGAAGGTAAATCTGACAAACACCTGTTTTCACATCCATTCAGTAACTCTGTGGCAAAGTAATGATTTCTAATAACTTGACAGACTGCTCGCTCACTTAAAATATGCTGCACAGGTTTGAACAATAAAAGGAACAGCAAATTTTAAACCTCTCGGGCTTGCAGCCAAGACAAAGTCTTCAGCCAGAGTAAAAAAAGGGGTTCCATTTGCTAAAATAATTTAGGAGAAAATCTTTTCCTCCCGAGTACCTACAACACATTTGTCCTGGAACAAAACCTGAGAGAACCGCCAAAGGAAAACCAAGATCAGCAAGGGGCAGTGCATCACTTGGCAATTAATATGCACGACTGCAGAGCGAGATGTGAAGTTTCATGACGTGTCAACGCAGCTCAAATAAGGAGCTGAAGCCACAGAACTGGAAAAAACACAGAATATGAGTTATAACAACGACCCGGGTCATTTGCTTCCAATTGCTTCTGCAAACAGAAGAGTGATGAATGCTCACAGGAACAGCAAACCATGTTGCTATCACGTCTGAAAGACAGATATGAAGGAAACATTGCATCTGCTTTTCAACAAGAAAATAAAGACAAGTTGAACAGAGTTTTAGCTGAGAGGACAAGGCACGGAAGGACTGCTCGCTTCTGATAGGAGCTCAAGGAGCAAACGGGAACCAGAACATGGGAAAGCCACAAGTTTCAACTGATTGTAAACATGGGGCAAGGAAACCAGGACCTTTCAGATGATCTCTCAGAAGTGTATTCAACACACAATAAATGTGATTTCTAGATAACATAACAACTCTAGGGGCAATTCCTCCCTTTCTCACAGAGAAGAAAACCCAGAAAGAGTAAATGCACTGTAACAAACCATTATCTGACCATTGCTAGCTGTAGAAACTTCAGAGAAGGTTTTCTTCCAAATCTAGGACAAGACAGTGACAAATTCCTGCTTTACACATGCCCATCAGCTCCTGCTCAGACTCCAAGATAGTTGAGCTCACAGGAGAGAAGACTCCCAAGACCCACTGCTATCTCATAGCACTCGCACTCAGGTCAGGGACATTCAACTACTTTTTCATTGAGTAGTAAGACTTTCCTTTTTTTCCCCTCTTTCAAGTTAGATGAAGTCAAACACGCACACCTTCACAGCAGCCATGGCACAACTGAAGATTTCTACGGGCCTAAGCACACATAATAATCCCTACAACTCTCCAGTTCTCATTCTTCACGATATAAGCACAAGCAGTGGAAGTTTTCTACCTCGAGCCTCAGTCTACTGGTACCTCCTTTCACTGCATTTATCCTTCAAGTACATGTTACCCAGTTGGAAGTTATCAGTGCCCAGATGATTCTCAGACTTTTTAATAATTTAAAAAAAAATCTCACAAAAATAAATGCTTACCATTAAAAAATAACTCCAATTTTTTTCCAGATTGCCAAGATATTCATAATGTTATCTGATTTGGCAATATTAACTACTACAACACTGGCACATATGGGCAAAACAATTTGGCAGTTACATCCTTCCAAAGCACAAAATCCTCATGGCCAAATACCAAAACAAGCACTTTGCTTTTGTGTTTGACTGGATGCTGTGCAAGTTTTCCTTCTTGTCTTAGTCCTTAAATAAGCTGCTTCTCAGCAACACGCTCACATTGGCCAGCCTGAGCAGTAGACACACACATAGCAATACGCCTGGTGGAAGCAGGGCAGTTGTCTTTCATAGTTTTTACCAAAATACATCTTAATTGAGTAGCAGCATTACACCATAAATGAGCCAGAAAAAAAGGCCAACAATAATGACAGACCAGTAGAAATAATCTGTTGTCTCCTGGGCAAACTGTTCAATGCTAAAACTTATTATCTGTAAAAGCACCTTTTGAATCACTTTTGTTTCACCCTGTGGAATACCTTAATGTTTCTATTGGTAATAAAATTTCTGGCTTGCAATACTGCCCTCGTCTACGAGACTGCTAGAGAAGGGAAGGGAAAAGATGAAAACAGGGAAAACACAGAACTGCTGTTATTATTAAACCTTTAAGTTACAGAGTTAATTCCAGCTGAACATTTTTATCTGTTGCACAGTTTTTATGAAGTGGATTTTTTTTCCTAGAACAGAAATCTAATTGTTGCACCCAAGTGTCAAACAACTCCATGGTCATCTGTATCCGCGCCGACTGTACGTCTGCTACAAGTAATCTGTTAAGTAGCACATCCCCAGCTGGGGACTGTAATTAGGGTGCAAACTGCCATACAATCCCCTTGCCAGATTGATGAAGGAGACCTCTTACAAGGTGATCCAGAAGGCAGTGTTGAGACCATTAATCATCTATCCGTCGAGGAGAATACAAAAAGCTCTATCACCAAGAGCATTGCACTGCAAAAGTATCTTGACAAAACTAACACCTAAAAGAACAGAGAAGTTTTAATTATAAGGTCAGACATTAGTTAGGGTATTATTTTCCAAAGTTTTCGGTAAGTTCACATTAAAAAAGAGATATTCAGATTTCAGACAGAATTTGACACTCATACTCTGCTACTCCTTTTAAAAGCTTGATAATGATCAGCTCAGAGGTTTTTTGGCTCTGATAGCAGCATCCCCAGATAGCAAGCAAATGTAATAGTAATCTACAGAGAAAGCTTATTAAATATATTGCCAGGCTGCCAGTATTTCAACCTGCAATTATTTATTTTTTGGGATTTAAATCCACAAAAATGTAAATATTTTCTATGTAATGTGTAACTGCAGATATTGTTAGTACAAAAATTCAGTCTACAGTGACAACACCAAGTCCTGAACACCTGCCCAATGACATCCTCACTGTCCATCCTGAGCACGTAAGCCTTGACTCTGCAAAACAGCAGCTAAGTGTTTTAAAATATGCTTACTATAATGAAATAACTCGAGTATTTAAAGTTGGGTGCAAGCTTAAGTGTTTCCCTTCTTCATTCTTACTCAACCCAATAAGCAAGCCCACACCATCCTTACAGAACTCATGAACCTACTACCAGAAAAACTTAAAAAAGCAAAAATCAAGATCACTTATGTAGTCTGAGAGTATATTGCTAGAGTTTGAATTATTTTTCTTTGGAAACAAGTTTTTAACCTCCTTTAGTATGCAAGCTCATATACTACTTGCCACACACCATCCAATATTACCAGCATCAAAAGTTTCTTAGCTATATCGCTCAGTTCCACATACATTTCACCTGAGCCAGCCCTGGAATTATCTGGAATTTAGTCCAATTGCCTAGGACATGTCTCCTATTTCAAAAGCAAACAAAATCTATCCTATCTAACAGAAAGTACATTTTCCTGTAGAATGTGCCATAGGGAGGAAACTTAATCCAAACACATCATTACGCAGTCCAATGGGATTTGCTTACAAACTAAAAACCATCCCAGTGAAGGCAAGCTCCCAAAAGCAGTCAGCAGATATGCATTTTTTTTCTTTTTAACAATAAAAGCCAAATCTGAATCGATTTCCACAAAGCATCAGCAAGCATATCAGCAGTCAAGAGGAGAAAAAAAAAAATCTGCCACCTTTGGCTATGAAGTTAAACCAATGTAAATATTTAAAAAACATTCTGGTTTGCAAATGATGATAATTCCCCACAACTCCTCACTCCCTAGAGACAAGGGCACTTTTCCTAAAGGACACAGCGAGGGAGGCAAAGAGTAGTGAAAGCACTTCAGGGGTGAGGAAAGCCCAACAAAGTTTTTAGTATCACCTGCCTTTACAGTGAGGATTCTTTTGCAAACATGACTGTAGAGAGAACAAAGAGTTTTATTTGTTTCTGCAACACTGGAAAACCTCTGATTTCCCAAACCCTTGCTTGCATGAATAAGCATGCAAGTAATCTTCTGAATATGTTAGTGAGAGAAGGGAAGCAGAAATAGCTTCATTATCATTATACAGAATCTCACAGGCAGCTGTGGAAATCCAAGTTTCTTTAAATTTATTGCCACAATGAAACACCATAATCCATTTCAACAGCAAGTTCCATCATATGTCACTGATTCCCTCAATATTTACATTTTTCCAATATAGCCTGAACTAACGATAAGAGCTCAGCAACACAGCAGGAGCATGCACAGGATAATTCACATATTCTAAGCCACGATATCTTTTTAATAGGAGTCAGTAACATTGAAACATCACCTAAGAGAACAGAGCACGACTTGCAAACACAAAGATGCAAACCTGAAGATGACAAGGATGGAAGAATCAAGTATGGCATCATTTACTGAAAGGTTGAGATAATGAAGTAGCTGAGACTTAGCAAAATTTTAAAAAAAGAAGATTTCTGTGCTGGATGACCCAAGGCAATCCACTGACACACTGCAACATCTAATGCTGCTACCAATATTTCCTAAAGCTTGATCCTGCACGTCCATATCAATGGAACACATCAAGTATTAGACACAGCACACAACTGAAGGAATGCTGTAATACTTCCAACAGTTCACAACCAAGTCACCAGTACGTTGATCTTATTTTGGAGTAACAAGGCAAAAACCTGTCCCCTCCCCTCCTTCTGAGTCTTGCTGTGTCATCACTTACTGGCATTAACACTGCTCTCATCCCTAGGCAAGCCCTTAAAGACTCAGATCCTT
This sequence comes from Aegotheles bennettii, assembly GCA_013398125.1. Taxonomy (NCBI): domain Eukaryota; kingdom Metazoa; phylum Chordata; class Aves; order Caprimulgiformes; family Aegothelidae; genus Aegotheles; species Aegotheles bennettii. Next base: position 133,456 of record VZRW01009658.1, read on the forward strand.
TATATACTTTAAAGGGAGCAATTAATGCTGCTATTCAAAGTTTCTGACCTTTAGCTTCCAGTCCCAGTAGTGTTATTCAGATTTTTCTCTGCAAATTTAGGAGAAAATAGTAACTATTTGTGCCTTCCTAAAGGCAGACATGCATTAATCCTAACCACAAACTGGAGACAATTTTGGAAGAGTAATTCCCAAAGTCTTCACCTCCAAATGTGCTCCTCTGCAGCATCAGATGCTTTCCAAATTCCGCCTGCCCTTCCAAATCACCTCAGATTTTCTGCCTTCCAGGGGTATTTGGCAAATCATTTTGAAAATGCTTTCATAGCTGCACAAAGTTCAGCATCCCATATTGCCTTCCCCCTCATCATCCTCTGCAGGACAATGCCTACTGCTATGACTATTTTCAGTGAAGCCACAGTGCTATTTTCTTTATTTCTGCTAACACCACTCCTCACTCACCCTTCCTCCCCCATTTTCTTCTCCACAAAATCATTGACTCGGCTTCCCTGCTGCCTCTTTCAGGAATACTCCCTAATACACATCACAGAATCAAAATAATATACCTATTATTTGTTGTATTAATCTAATTTGTATTTTAAAAATCACCAAACACAGAGGCTGGTACCTAGAAAAAAAAAAAAAACAATAAAGCATGTGATTTTCAGAACTGTCCCACAAAGGCACCTTGCATTTTCTTTTCAGAGTATAATTAATGTAAGCAGGTTTTATAAAGTGCCCAAAAAAAACCCCAAATATATCCTACCCATCTCAATCTCTAAAAAAAAAAAATCTGATCGTTTATCCCATCAATGCCTTTCTGCATTAAACCCTTCCCAATATGAAAGTCGTTACAGCTCATCTGGAAGACTGACAGGCTAATATTTCTCAAGACCCAGAGAAAAGGTATTCCAAATAGACAGGGAGAAAGTTACACCTATTTAAACAGAGCTCGAGCCAGGCTCAGCTACCGCCGCGCAAGGGAAGAGGCAATCAACTTGACAGTAAATGTAATTAGTGTTATACTTCCTGCCAAAGTTAGACATGATATAAAACCAGAAATATCAAACGAATTTGACATGATATATTACCATTGATGTAGCTTAATATATAAAATGAAAGAGGGGGGGTGCTTGGCTTTTGAAAGGATGGGAGTAGGGTGGGGTTTTTTTATTTTAAGGGAAAAAAACCCAATCTTGACATGCATCCATCATTTCTGTTTCCATCTTGTTTGTTCATTAAAGTTTCTCCTCTCCTTTCTAGTTTCTATTTCCATCATGGTCAGACTGACACAAAACATCCTCTTTTTGTTGCAGCTCACTAAAATCGAAGCTGCATCATGTCTCTTTTTCATGTCTTTTCTTCCTTCCTTGTCATTCAGAGGCTTCAACCCATTTGTTTTCTGAACACATTCACAGTCCGAATCCGTTTCTCGACACCAGCTCACTTGTTTGACTCTCCTCTTTCTCCTTTGCACTCGCCAAAACTCCTTCCAATCATATCACATCTCCATTCCAAATTGCCTCCATCTCCTGGTTGTCACTCACACATCCCTTCTCCTATCATTTTAAACACAATCTACTGTTTTCCTTTCTATAAACCACACATTTATCTCACCATTCCCTGTCAACTTGTAAAGCTTTTCTATATTTGCTTCTCCTTCCACCAGGTTAGTTCCAGCATTACACATTGTCCCAGTCCCCGTTTTCCTCCATCACTTCAGTACACTGACCAAACAGCTGAGACCCATTCCACATCTCTCTGTGTTTAGCAAAACAGGACAAATTAATAAAGCTATGGCAGAACCACACCTTATTGAGAACCATACTGTATTTCTGGCCTCAGAAAATAAGTTATTTGAGAGTTTGTCTATCAGTGAACTTCAGACCTGACACTGGAAAAGAGAGAAACATTCCCAGTTCAGCACCCAAGAAGTAACAGGAAAACAGCAATACTCGATGCTCCCAGAGCTGCACCTGGAGATTAACGGGCTTTTCTCATCAATGGACAAACTGGGGGGATATGGGGGGCAAAAAAAAACCCAAGGAAAAAAAAAAAAGACATCTCTCTTCCCAGAATAAAAAAAATAACTGAAGTAGACCTGAAAGCTTGTTTTCTTGCTTGCTTCTGCTAGAAAGCAACACTAAAGCTTTCCTTTAGAGGCAGCCAAGTTTTATTCCATAAAAATGTCGCCTTCGTTTGGGGGAAATTTAACTTTTTGCTTAATTTGCTTCAATTTCTATTTTGAATCAAAGTTTTACTTAAAAATAGTGCAATTAAATCCTGCAATGTTTAGACAACATTTAACAAGTTCCCAAATCGTTACACATCTAAACCAGTGACCTTTCACAGGTCATACACTCTCCACAGATCAAGTTGTGTCCTCCCCAAATGGAAGCTCTGGGCCACTCATTTTTATGCAGCACCTGAACTTGCCACTAAAGTACTTGAGACAGAAAAAAATCTAGGCCAAGTGCAGGTATTTATGACTTTTTTTGATGGAAAGCTTAAAAATTACTTTACGCCAAAAAATAAGTCTTTACCTGGACTTGTCTTGCTCTGTTCCAGCAAACACAGAGCATATTGCTGTTCGTCTCCTGACAAATTACTCTCCAGGAGAATACAAATCACCTGTGCTGAGCTTCAGAAAGGCTCTGGAAGAGAGCTCTGTTTCAACCCACTAGAGACAAAAAGCCAGCCACAAAACCAGCTCCATCCCAGTGGAAAGCCTCCCCCGCTCATAAACACGAGTTTGAATCCCATTCGTTAGTGGCTGAATCGCACTTACCTTCATTGCGCATCTTCAGGTTGCTCTTCCATCCATTACACTTTTTGCTGATGGTGTATTCTCTGTTCTATGAACAACTGTAACTTAATTCAATACATATTCCTACACAGGACAGGTTATTTTCCTGACTGTTTCAAAACATTTCACAAGATGGAATACAGATGAATTTTTAAGTAGCAAAACACGACACACAAAAAAAGAAACAGAAGAAATGTTATGGTGTGTTTCTGTTGAGATGGTTTTGTAAAAAAAGTTTGCCATATCTGTCAAGCCTCCCACCACCCAAGCTTTCTTTCATGAATGAACACCACACACTAAAAACTGAAGCTACATAAACTGTACATCATTGCTAGAGATAGTTGCAATCACAAAGTCCACTGCTTTCACCTTTACTAAAGGTGTATGTTGTGTTTACTACAGATATCTGAAATTAATTACAGACTCATAAATATTTGCAGTCTACAGTTTTCAAAGTGTCTCAGAAGGCACACATTAATGCTCAGGAGTCATCACCTCCACACTGCAGCACCCTCAGCCTCGCTGTTCTGCTCTCTACTATCAGTTTTGCAATGAAAACCCAGCAATTCAGTGAGAATAGGTGCCTAAGCAAAGATTAAAAAGTCTATTTAAAGACTGAACACTGCTGCCCTATCATAACATACCAAAAAAAATGTTTTTTAAACATATATATCCACTTCTATATCCTACAGTCTGCTATGGCAGCTTATACTCTCCACAATCTCCTGTTGGAAACACAGCAGACACAAAACCACGCTGCTCTCGCCACGTCCTGAAACAACACCAACATGATTAACAAGCTATTGTGGGAGCTGGATCAGAAATGACCACAGTTATACCTACCAGCTGAAGAGATTGTTTCATTCGATCTTTCTTTTGGAAGGTCACGCCAGTCTGAGAGGACTAAATGGCACGTAGTGTCTGTCTGTCCATTCCTGCCAACGTGAGGACAGCCGAGAGATCCCCCCTCACTCTGAGCAAGGCTGGGACCAGAAGTTTGCCACGTTGATTTAGACTAATTGCAACACTCCAAAAATACCCACTAATCACTACCAGAATATCCCTTTTCTGCAGAATCACATTTCCTAGTTCAGCACCTGAGTCGGGAGGGTGACCATTTCTCCACTTTCTAACAGTTTTTAAGTAGTTTTAAATGTTCATTTCATTTCTAAAACCATTTCTTTTCTCTCTCTCACAATTCACACTGCCTTTTCAGGTCACATCTCCCCAGCTGAAACACTTTCCTCAGCTGAAACACTTTCCACACTTGCCTGCACTGCACCTGGGTTTACATGCTCTGCCTTCCTCAACGAGCAGCCTGCACCAGCGAGGGACACCGGAGCCGCAGCAGGTAGCGGCCAGCAGATCACCTTGCACGTTATTCCATCTCTGCTAGTGCCTGCCCAGCACGCACACGGATCTCACACATCACACACACACTCCTTCTGAATCCAATTCACAGTTGTTCCCAACCCCAAGCAAAGGGGACAGTGCTGCAACAGGCAGGCAATACAGGGAGGCACAACCCACCAGAGAAAACGCAGACTGCTTAGGCAGGTGGGACTTACTACATCGTTAATACAGTTTTTTCTTTGCCTTCTTGGTGGTCCTTGAATCTCTCCTTCCTCACCCATTTCATGCACTTTCTCAAAACAGCTGCCTGCTGTGTGAGTGCAGGTGGGAGAAAAAAAACCAGAACAACCCCCTTTTAAAGTAGCCAGCTGATTTTCAGACACAAAAAATGAGCATTAGCTAGATGAGACTCAACAGAAAAGGGAGAGAAGCAACCAAAAAGCTTTTCCAAAAAATTAGCAGAAGATTTTGTCAGAATAACAGCTTTACAAATAAAACCCATAACAGAAAGGAAGAGCAACTAAAAGCATTCCCAACAAAAATGCTGCAGCTTGCCCTTAATGCTCAAGTGTTTAAACTAAACACAGCAGAAGTACAAGGAATGCCTAGAGATGACTCAATGAGGAGGTACTCAAAGCAGAAATAAATAATATTACCAGCATGTTTCTGGTGAGCTTGCTAGTCCAAAGCACAGTATTTTTCAGTTCTCATGTTCTAAATAAGACTGCAGACAATAAGCACTTGTGCTCAGATGCAGAAGTAAGGTAGGACAGTTCATCAGTGACTCAGAGGCTGGACTCTGCAGACCCTGAGCAAGCAGAGGAACCTGTCCTCCTTGAAGAGTTTCTGGTTTTAAATGGCACACACAACTCTTTTATCCTCTGGCACAAACTCCTGGGATTATTTTTCCTCAAATAAACAGTACCTTGCTTTGCCTGTGGTGTTTTACTTGTTTCCCCTACCACAGTACCCACTCCATCACCACTCCGGAAGCGGCTTTGGATGAGGTGGGATGCATGGCTTCCAGGAGCACCGTGGGGTTCAGCATCCATTGGCACCATCCGTCCTGGCCTCGCCTGGCAATCACACCTCCATTTCTCAGAACACCCTCCCATTTACTTTACTTTACATGATGTCGGGCAAATAACAGAGAAGGGATCTTTATCAATATCTGGAATGCTATCTCAGTAATAAATAAAGATTTTCAAAGCTCAGGCAAAGAGCCAGAGCGACACGTGGGCAAAACCTCATGGTGTGGGAGGACCCAGAACACACCAAGTAACACACCATGATGGCACAGAGATTTTTGGCCAGGAAGCCTGATTCTGTTGTACCACGAAACTCAATTATAATGAGGCAAGACAGCCCATCCATAGCTCTTAAGTTATCTGGTTTACATGCAAACCACACAAGTTCTCACCCCCAATGCAGACCCAGCAGTGCTCCCTTCCCTCAGCCGTGCTGGTAACACAGGAGCCTGTGAACTGAGGCTAGGACAAGACAAATTTTCATTTTCTATTGTCTAAATAAACAACAAAGCAGCTATGTCTTGTGAAAACAATGCTTTTGTCTCACCATAGCGAAACACACACACCCCCTAGAAGTTCCTAAAGATTGACAACCTAGTCACGTACCGTTTGCACACACATTGAGGCAGCCCAGCAGGACAGTTTCCCTTACCTGAAAAATGCCCCAAGAAGTTCTCAGAGGCACCTCCACGTCAAGCAGCTCGAGCAGACAGGTTTCCCTTTCCCCCCCTCCAGCCTATCGATAGCATCAAGCCCCAGCACAGCACACACCATTAAAGCACAGCATATACCTCTAACGGAGAATGGAGAACTTACCTCCCTGAACAAGAGCCTGGAGGCATTTCCATCACCTCTTAATCTGCAACAGCATCCCTGCTGCTCAGTTTTCATAATCCCTTTCTGGTTAAGGTATATGGGCACCAGCAGCGTTGCAGGGCAGGGAAGCAGAACAGGTACAGGAATTCACATTGTCAGTGCAGCACTGTCAACTCGGGGCTTTTTTATTATTATTTCCTTGTCCCACTCTTTGTTTACAGCCTGCACAGCCAGATGAGCATAGTTGCCTTGGACACCTGGATAGGACCATTCACATCACAGCACATCTTCCACCACGACCCCTCCACCCACCTACCGACAGCGACGGGAATCAAACCCTTCCAAAGTGCAACCACCGCCTGTTTTCCTCACTCCCCAAAACCACTCTCTCCTCGCTACCTTTGTGCTGTTATTCAGCAGCGAGCTTGGCACAGGGTACCTGCAGCATCTGGCATGTTTCACTCTCTCCAGCTCGGGCTCCTCACGTGCTCTCCTCTGCTACCAGCCACTGGGATAGTTGCTGCTGTGCAACAAATACAACAGGAGCAAGTGTCTAAAAAAAAGGCACGAGAGCTCTGCTCATCTGTCTGAGGGCAAGACGTAAGAGACTGAATACTGCTTTAGGGAAAAAAACCCAAATTATAATGAAGTGCAAGGAGACCCAGGGGAATCCCCACTTCTTACTTGCAAACCCCAGAACTTTTGTGCCATCAAAGGCAGCTAAAAGTGGGAGCCGAGTGCCTCCTACCAGAGCAGCAAACACACATCAGTGTGATCCTTATCAGCAAGGCTTTCTAGTGAAGAGATGTCCCTAGAAAGCAGTCACTACAAATACAGTGTTCCTGAATATCATCACTGATCCAGAAGTAATGAAATAGCAGATAATATGGCCTCAAGGTACAAATCAACCACCCACCCTGATGCATACAGATGGAGCTCAACAGCTCTTCTGGTCTTCCATTACCAGAGTGAAATGGGATTTCTGAAACACCATCATGGCAAAGTAGAAGAGAAGCTTACTAATGAGAGGTGTTTATTTCTGATAAAATAAAAACTCTCCGTTTTCATGTATGAAGATGAGTAGACACAGGTTGCCCTCCCAGAACCCAGCTAAAAAAGCAGAACATACAACCTCCTGCTCTTCCCTCATCCTGCAGAAAAGGCTTTGCTGAGAACAGCACCTTATCATTTTTTGTAGCAATCAACAATGAAACTTCATCCAGTCCCACCAAAGAAAGTAGAAAAACTGTCAGGACTTACAGCAGGATCAGCTCCTCCTGTGGATGGTCACATTAGTTAAGGCAGTAACTCCCACCATGCTCTAAAACTGACTCGGCGAATGCAAAAGGTAAAGGCAGGCACAGAGTCTCTCCACTTCCATCCTTAGGAAAATTTAGCACTTAGCACCAAGAGCCTACTCCTGCAAAGAGGTGATGCTCTGCATTCCGAGCTGGTCACAGCCCAGGAACCAGCCAAGCACACACATCACACCCCCCGTGTCCATACCCATCAGCTTCTTTGGGAAGTCTCCCTGTCCTGAAGCACGTTACTTTAACACCATCTCTTACATCTTTAACACATTACTTGAACTCCACCAAAATCTTTCCAGAACCTAAAGAGTTCACCACTTTTTAAATCAGTTCCTTAAAGTTTGAAGATTTTATGATGCAATTGATCGCCCATACAGGGCACCCGTGTGCCACAAGGCACAGGAACCAGTAGCTCCCAGTCACCACGTCCCCTCTCACCTACTGTGGGTGCCACCTGGCTCTAACAGGTACATCACCCCACTCACACCACAACACAGCCCCAGCATGACCTCTTGCAAAAATCACAATTCTAGGAAATCAATTCTTTAAGCTGATTTTTTGTTTTCATTAGAGGAATTAAACCATATATTTCAATTATCCAAAAGAGCTGGAGGCAGCGGTCAGCAAAGACTTTTATGACCCTCATCTGTTCTTCTAAAAGCTTTCTCCAGGCAGGCAGCGGAGCGGGAGGAGGGAGGAGGATGGAGGGAACATGTCTACAGCTGCTCCTCATTCACACCTTCACACGAATAAAGTCCAAACTCTGACCTTGACTGAACACCACCACACAGAATAAATAAAAGGACAAGCACAAGAATAAACGTGTGAAGTAAGGAACGGTTGTAAGGAGGAAGCGCCGCACAGTGCCTGATTTAAAATCATCGATTGGAGAATCAATGGGGAAAAAAAAGCCAACTCAAACACATTCCAGCACCGCGAGGGTGGGCGAGTGAGAGTGCGAGCCTGCGAGCCACCGCGCAGCGCAGCCCGACCCGCCGGGGCCAGCACCGCCCGGGCGGCC
>VZRW01009658.1:142331-228591 GCA_013398125.1 Aegotheles bennettii
GCGGAGGGGGCGGGGGGGCCGGGTGCCCTCTCCCGGTGCCGGACAACACAGCCACGGACCTGGCGGGGGTCTGAGGAGCCGTGAGAAGTCATCTCCTGGGCTTCGGAGAGAGAGAGGCCGAGTTTCCCACGGCTTATTAAATACACGGTAGCGCTACAAAACTAGTCAGTATTGGTTTAATGTCATTTGAATTTTAATCGCATCTTTAGCCCACGCCAAATTCCCAGCTCTCCGTTTTTCACCCATCGTCTAACCCTGGTTGCCGTGCGGTGTCGAGGACACCTCCAACACTTGCAGAACAAGCCCAGGTAGTGTCCAGCACGCTACAGCTTCACCCGAGGAACGTCGGTCCTGGTGACTTCCAAAGTCATCGAAGTCATCTTTTCAGGAATTTAGTTAGTGCAGGAGATCACCAGACTGGCCGAAGTCCTCGGTTAAGGAGGGAATATTTATCACTGCAGGGTGGATACTGAATCCATTGCTTTTTAAATACCTGAAGTGAATTATCTCGGTTTAGTTTATCTGCACTGGTTAAATATTCAGGTCGGTGTTACTCGGCACGACCAGCACTGGTTTATACACCAGGCAGTAAGTTTAGTTCAGGAAAAATGAATGTGTGTATCCAACGTAGCAAGTACCAGGCGAGTGTATGCACAATGAAATTACTACAATATTTATTCCAGCTTTTCACACAGTTTTCATTTCTGCGTTGTTAAAGGAGGTTCATTCTCACACTACGTGGAGTGTGAAGCAAATTATGACTCCTGAGGATGGGAACCAATGCCACTGACACGGAGCTGCTGTAAGGCCCTGCAGACTCACACCTGACCTTTGTGCTGGCGCTGGACCCCAGGAATAACCTGTGCAGGCTCTGAAAATCAGCTTACCAGGCATTTTCCATTCAATGACAACAACGTGTATCATGTTTTAATGGACACGGTTGTGTCACTCGTGTTTCTCATTTTATTTTTTCATTGCAGAGATATTAAATATTGGGGAATCGTAATGCAGGGATTGTTTATCTCACCACAGCACCTGCAGACCCCAAACGCAACCACGACTTCGGCGTGCCAGGTACTGCATAACAAACAAGTGTTCCTGCCTCAGAGAGCTGGTGGCTGACAAAGGCAGGAGACAGCAGGGCAGAAATGAAGGCAGAGAAGTGACGGTATTTATCCTAAGGTGTGAAACCCAGATCAGAGATTGAAACGCGAGCTTCCAGGTTCAGCCCTACCCATTGCTCTCATGAATTACTAGGCATCATCCTGGGAGTTTACTCTTCTCAGGGATGGCCAGTGACAGGACAAGGGGGAACGGGTGCAAGGTGGAACATAGGAGGTTCCGGGTGAACAGAAGGAAGAACTTTTTCACTGTGAGAGTGACAGAGCACTGGGCCAGGCTGCCCAGAGAGGCTGTGGAGTCTCCTTCTCTGGAGACATTCAAACCCCGACTGGATGTGTTCCTGTGTGACCTGCTCTGGGTGGTCCTGCTCTGGGAAAGGGGTTGGACTGGGTGATCTTTCGAGGTCCATTCCTACCCCTAACATTCTGTGATTTACTGGAAAGTCCACCAGAGATTGCACTCGAGCTGGTCAGGAATGTTCCAAACTAAGTTTTGTGACAGAAGTTATGCTTGTCAAACACTTCCTCAAAGACGATTTGTTTTGAAAAGGTTTCCTCTCAGATGTTTCCCAGGTTGGAGAGCCCTACCCCAAACACCCAGCAGTGAGTGGCCAAGGGCATCCACCTGGGCTGTACCAGCCCCAGCTTCACTTCTCTGCTGCCTGTTTCTATTTTTTCCTTGAAAAGTTTTAAAAGGTCTCATTTTTGTCTGATACAGAATGGGAAGCACCTCTGGAGATGTCAGGAGCTTTTTACAAGCAACACTCCTTTTTCTCCTGGCTGGCCCTGTATAGGCAGTTACACTCTGCTTCCCTTCCTACAGCCCCTGGGTTTTCCTCTGCCAAGAATAGCTGCATTTTGCACCCCAGAGTTAATCCAGAGCTGAAGCATCTGGGAAATTGCACCGCTGCCAGTCTTAGCTTAATTTGCCAATGTGGAGTTTGCACTAATGCACCTAATCTCGCATCTGGGTGTGGGAGCCTGAACTCCCCTCTCCAGCCACGAGAGCAGCACTGATGAAAAGAAGCAACAGAAGAGGGCAAGGAAAGATTCCTGGCTGTCCTACAGCCAGCTGAGTGCCAGCTCCCTTCAGCACACACATTTAATTTTCCTCAGAATCTTTATGAAGCATTATATACACCTGAATGATGTGTAGGAAATAAATATGTAGTGATCATACATGAAATAAACCTGCTTTTCTCAATTTGAGTTCAAAAGCTGAAGTAAGAGACCAGGGAGCAGCAACAGGAAAATAAAAACACAAATGTAGAGTGTGAAGGAGCTTGGAACTCGGAGTAATCTGTCAGGCTGTTTTTGAGTCCAGAACACTTGTTGTTTCTTCTTCTTTCTGCTGTTTGTGATCCTCCTGTTACATGGATCTCATCTGCTTTTGTGGAGCTCAAAGAAAGAAAACTGGTGCCCAAGTAATGCGAGTGCTGGAAGCTTTAAGCCAGTTCTTGCTCATGGACGACTGGCTCAGCCTAAGAAGGGAATAACAAAGCCACTTGAATGACAGCTTGGATCAAGTTCATAATGACCTGGTTTGTACAGGCCAGGTGTTATGTAGATTGGAGCTTGTTATTGTGCAAAATTTTGGCAAGCCTTGCGATGCAACAGCCAGTTCCAGCAGAGCTGGGCAGGAAGCCACAGGCTACAGGCAGGTCTATCTTCAGCAAGATGGGCAAAGAAGCTGCCTTTCTCTGTGCTTGGTACCTTGGGGCATGTAAACCAACCTGTCTGCACAGCATCTGGAATAAAGCTTATAAAGGAACAGAGAGCAATTTCAAAACATGGAATTCCATGCTTATAAGCGAAGAAGAAAGCTTGCATAAAAACACATTGCCAAGTCTGTTGTCAGTTTCTTATGGAACAAAAATTCAGAGCAAAATGGTACAAGATAACAAGCCTCTCAGGCCAGCGTTAATGGAAAGTTAGCAAACTGTGTTACAAAATGTCCCTATCAATATATTCTGCATTTGTTAGGAAGTCTTTCATAAGGCCCTATCAATTTTTATGCTATCTAGAAGTAGTTACTGGAGTGATGTGGATGAAGAGCTATCAAAACTAGGGCTCACCTATGATTTGTTTTCTCACTCTTTACCATTAATATGCACATACTATGATTTGTTACTTAAGCTAGTTGGGCTTGAATTTTATTCTTTCTTTAGATGGCCTTTTTTTAAAAATAAAAAGAGGCAGACACCAAAAAAGAGAAAAATGAAGTATCTTGGGTACTATTTTTGTAATAATAATTAATACCAAACTTTCAGGAAGCATGAATGCTTTTCACCAATACTCAGCATTTATTCATGGGCCCAAAGTTAACAAAAGGGACCTTACAAATCAGATCAAAGCCAGTTAGGTGAATTGATTAGGTTTGTATTTTTTGTTATAGTGAGGACTTTGGAAGCATGGTGGTAGAGATGTTTTCACGTGGTACTACAAAAGCTAATACAACTCAGGAGAAGAAAAAAAAAGATGAAAAAAAAGAAAGATCTGAACTACATAATCTTTACCAGGATATTATAACTGCAAATAAATGTCAGCTTTTTCCATATATGAAGAGGTATGGCATTTTTACTGTAGTAGTATCAGCTTTCATATTGAAGTCAAGGGCACCAAAAAAAAGAAGCAGAAAGCTAAGCAGATAATGAATGCCTGCCACAATGGATTTGCAGCCCAAAGGCACAGCTTTAGACAAGTGGTACGTACAGGACAGGCACAAAGTAGGTGTGGTTAGCTGGGCTTCAATGCCTCATGGAAAGGTGGGTTACGAGGAGCTTCTTGAATTTCTCATTGTTCCAGAACTTACACCAGGGTTTAGGGGTTATTTTTAATAGTCTGTTATAAGCTGGGATCATGAGAACCTGAAAAAAAGAAATTATCCTCTCATCCTTAGGGGCAGTGCCTCAGAAATCGATGCTAATGAACAGACTGCAGCATAAGGAAGCTCGCATTTCCCCTGCTGCACCAATATTGTGCATTCACAAGGGACACTGCAAGTGCCATCATGTGTAATTAGAAACAGGGAGGGGGGGAAAGGATATCATTCATTCACACTTCTCATGGTGTCATTTCTTTGTGGCAGATTTACAGAGATTAAACAGGCATTCAGTTTAATACTAGTCCTATTAAAGACCAAACATAATTTATTTTTAATTATGGAGTTATCAAGACAGCAGCATAATTGATGGCAGTCCTGTTGTGAACATATCCTTAGATGATGACTTCTTTAGCAACAGAAGAAATGCATACAGGCAGGATATTTGTTTTTACTAACATTCTTGTTAGAGTGTACCTCTGAATAGTTACAGCCAGTCTTAATGGTGGGTCCAAACCCATCACCCACTACAGAGTACAACACTCCAAATCCCAGTGTGCATCCTCACCCCAACCTGAAAGAACTGCTGACCCAGGATGTGAAATCAATCCTCCCTGAGGTGTGGAGTTCACCCAACATGCACAAGTTGATCAGCATACCAGCCCCCTCCTCTTCACAAGCCATCTGTCCCTTCTGATTCTTCTCCGCCCAGGTTCTACTCTTTGTGTCCCACAAATGGTGGCAATGTTTCCTAACACAGCTCCTCTTCCCATTATTATACACCACAGCTCAAGGCACAGGTAGTGGAGGGTGTAAATTGCAAATCAGACCTAAATATCAGTGGAGAATTCAGCCATTGCATCAGCCAGAGGCTCCCTAGCCACCTTATGGGGACTGACTCTCTCTCTTCCCTCCCACTCCCACTCCCCAGGGTGTACTGTACCACAAGGCATTAGGATGTTGCATATTACACAAGGAAGAAAAAAAAAGCTAGAGCGATTAAAGAGCTTTTTTGATAATGGGAGCGAAAGCAGAAAATTTTCTCCATGGCTGACTGGGCTTGTCCAGCTTCTTCTTTTGCAGACACATCAGCACCCCAAGTGTTTGAGGAGGGCTGGGGTCTGCCTTCTGCACCCAGCAAGCACCGTGACAAACAGCAGCCACGTGGCCAGGGCTGTCCCTTAACGTTTTACACATTGAAAATCTTTCCAAGTGCAAGTTAACTTCTACAAAAGGGAGAAAAATGTTTGAACATTTCTATTATTCACACTCCAGATGCAGTCGGGAAGAGGTGATTTGCGTAGAAGATCACTGGTTGTTATAAAATAATTATGTTACATTATCATTTAGACATAAGAACTGATGTCCTACATTCCTTCAAAAAAGAGCATTGACTATTTGCATTCTAGATCCTTCTGGGCCATACCCTCTCTCTGCTAACACACCTATATCAGCACTGGTACATGAAAATCAGAAAACACTGCCTGCCTCCTATGGCCTTTATCTATATGAGGGGTTTTTTCATTGTCACCAACCCTGGAATCATTTGTCCTGTTCAAATTTCAAGATCATCTTGAGTGTTATTTTTGAGAATGCAGGATCAGACCTTATGATACCAATGATGGGTTGAAGAAGGAGGAATATTTATCAAATACATAATCATTACAAATTATAGCACAGACCAGAACTACTAGAAAAGACCAATTACCTTCTTGGGTAGAGCCCTAGAGTTTAAAAATGTGATGGCCTTGTTAATGCTCAAGGAATCTCAATACTTGTACTGGTGTGTAAGAGAAAGTCCTTTGTAGGCACCGTGGTGTGCTGGCTAAAGAAAAACATGAGCAAGGTGCAGGAAGAAGCAATGCATCTGCCACCTATTCACCAGCTCTGGCAGGGCAAGAATTCCACCTGCCACACAAAAGAAGAAAAGCTTCAGTGAAGGCACTTCACAAGCTATTAACCTTTCCTGATTGGAGTCTTGCTTTACAGAAAGAGCAGCAAGTATCTACTCAAAGAAGGTCTTCCCTGCAAATAGTAACAGGCAATAATTTAGCAGCTGGGAAACCTGTCAAGTATTAAGGTTTTTGTGTCCTGAAACACTACTTATTTAGTAGCAAAGGTGATAATAAGAGATAAAGGAGGCTCATGCTAGTGGCTAATTATTAAATTTCAAATCTATCAATGCCTGTGGAGCAGAAAACTGAAATTCAAGATACTTTCTCATAATTTCGATTTTGCTTTGAGTTTTTTTGCTCATTTTTAGTGCTTCTATTCCACTGCTTTAATTAAGTGTTGAATACAAGGTAAGGGATTTGTTCAACACGATCAATAATGGCATTCTGATGCTGATGTTAAATTGACTTGCTATTTTTAACTTGCTGCTTAGTTATTGCCTACCATCCTTAGTCACACCCTGGGGCTCTGCAGATACACACCAACACAGGAGATTCCCAAGAAGGGCTTTGCCTCAAGGAGGTTGAATCCTGTCTGCAGAAATCTGGTATGACCCAGCCACATCCATAATGTACATGTTCACTTAGAGAATCATAGAATCACAGAATGGTTTGGGTTGGAAGGGAATTTAAAGATCCCCTGGTTCCAACCCCCTGCCATGGGCAGGGACACCTCCCACCACACCAGATTGCTCCAAGCCCCATCCAACCTGGCCTTGAACACTGCCAGGGAAGGGCAGCCACAGCTTCTCTGGGCACCCTGGGTCAGTCTCTCACCACCCCCACAGCAAAGAATTTCTTCCTAATATCCAATCTAATACCTTGCTACAATTTATTGTTTAAATGGACTGCTCTTAAATTCCCTGCCAACATGAAATAGGAACGTGTTCCCACTATAGATGACTACAGTTTTTAAGACACAAAAAAATAGAATTTAAAATCCCAGAACAGAAATAGGATGAAAGAATAAATAGAAATTCAGTCACTATCTTGATATTCAATCACATTTTTCAGATTTCACTGATTCCTCTTGCACTGAAAAGCAGTCATCACTTTTTGCCCAAAGGTCCAAAGATGAGAGGGATGTTCAACTCAGCCAAGAGCCTTCCCTTCATGCCAGGTCTCCGTTTGCAACATCATTGCACTCTTCAGAATTTGTACACACCTTGTGTACCTTTGCAAATCACTTCAGAATGTCTAAGTCCTATCTGTCTATACACACAAACACAATACATGCATTATATACAATTTTCCATCACCTTGCTTTTCATAACTTTCTAAAATTGCACTTTTCTGCATTTTTTACTATAAAGTAACAAATTTAAGCCATTTCCAATGGTAAGGATTCAGTTCAAACATCATTCACATCTATGCAAGTGGGATATATGTAGAAAAGAGCTAAAGCTTAAGAACAGCCATGAAACTATTGAAACTATCTTTGTTGCATTTTTTCCTAAAGAAGATTTAAACATTAAAATCATCCCCTACTTTTTTCTTCTTCTGTATTTAAGGGTGATGGTGAATTTGTCCGACACTTCCAGCTAAGCCAGGTGTTCAGGTTCTTTTCTCCTGAAGGCTTGCTTACTATGCAGATCGTATTCCCACCCAGGCTGTCCTGCCAGAGAAACATATTGCAGCTCATGCACTTGTATTTGCAGCCTCCTAACAACATGTAGGAATTAGTCCAGTGTACCTGCTCCTCTCTCCTCCACCACATTTCTCCTGTTAACACTACGGATCGGTGTCATTTCGCTGATCAGGTAACCTGTGAAGCAAATCATTGGCACATCTTCCCACTTCGATAATTCACAAAGCCATCCTGTGCAGCACACCCAGGAGCATCAGCAGGACAGGGAGTGACGGACTGAAACCTTTCTAAAGGCAACGACTGTGTGCTGTAGCATGCCTTAACATTACTAACTGATTAAGGCCACGGTACTAACTTTAAAAATGTTTTCCACCCTCTGAAATCTTCATCAAGTTATTTCTTCCTCTGCTCTAGTGATTTATTTTCCAATGTGGATGCATATAAAAGCTGACACTATGGTCTTACTACCTGCTAAGTTTCATGTTCAAGTGACATTTCTGTATTTATTTTTTTTAACAAAAATATTTTCAAAAGATTCTTTGCAGTCCTAGGACCTACATGCATATGCTGAAATATCCTTCCTTTCACTATAGCCTTGGTTTTCAGCACCATATCAGATGCATTTACTAAGCGATGAGGTGGGGTTTTTCAGATGCCAAGAAACAATACAACTACTTTAGGCAAATCTCATTGCTTCCTAAGGATATATCTAACTGCTAGTGGAACCCTCTGAACTTTATATTAGTCTGTGCTGAAGCGCTGCAGGATTAGTTATAATTAACTGTCATCATGCCATTTTTCTTCCAACCATTCAAATTAATAAAATAAATAAATAAACACAAAAAAGCCCTAGCAGCAACCATGATTAAAATGTCTTTATTTGTTTTCTATCCCAAACTTCACTTTTAACTAGCAGACCTCTTAAGGTCTTTTCCACACACCCCTCAGCTTTCACAAAGATACTTGTGCCTCGTCTACCACATATAAAAATCAACATTTTTAACAACAGCTAAAGAGTTAGTTGTACAGAAGGTGCAAGAATCTTAAGACAAATATTTAATATTAAACAAGCGCTTCCTTACCGAACCATTTACACTCCCTGGTGTAATAGTTTTGTGGATACCTGATTTATTCATTTATATTACTTCAAGGAGCCTGTCAGAGCCTGTAGGCACACATTCAAAAATAATTTAAAAGGACATGAATTTATCAGTAAGCCAATGATGACTAATGGTAATTCACTAGCTGAACCCGTGCCATCTAAAAAACCCATAAAGCTACCTACAACTCGGGTTTCTCCTAGCTTAGGATAGGTCTATAAACTCTGCAACATCATCTTGAAAGTCAACAGGACTCATACCTCCCACCTATATGATCGGTGACAGCTTTCACCAAACGTATCCCCTTTGATATAATAGCTTTCACAATACAAAGCCCCTGTTGACAACAATTAATATAAAGATACACTTAAATCAAGTGACTGGGAGTGATCACTTGCTGTGCATGTTAAGAGACAAAAAGCTGTCACTTTTGCATAGTTAATCCCAAAACCTTCACATTTACAATTCTTATGTGATTGCATATTATTTAATTTGGAGGAGGAGGGGAATGGATAGCATTGTGAAAATTAATGCAATATTAATTAAAGTAAGCCATGTTTATCCTTTTCCATTCCTTAAAATATTGTAGAATAATCTACTTCCAGTTAAAAATCATGCTCTAACATTCTTAATTCAATGATTTTGGGGAATTAGGTAAGGCATGGGTACGTAGGAGGGCAGGGCTGTCATGCTCTCACTGAATAGCATCTCCATTGCCACCAGCAAAACCAGAACAAGAGGCAGACCACTGATCTGATCCAGTAAGACATCTCTTATGTTGTGTTTAAGCCCAGTCTCTGGATTGCTGGGAGTCTGGCTCGCTTTGCCGTGGCACGGGAGTAAGACAGCAATAGCAAATGAGACACTATACTATTGCACTTTGAAACAGATGAATCACAACAAGCCACCAACTTTCTTTTCCACTTTACATTGTTTCTGGATATAATACAAGACTGTCTAATGATTTCAAATATTTTCTTTTTAGTTTTGTATCTGAAATTACACAAGCCCAAATTAAAATAAATCAGAGGAAACTCAGTTTTTCCCTAACTCCTGAAAAGGGCAGCCTGGTTTAAATGGATTGAAGTTTTAGAGAAAACCTGAGACTCACACACAGATTTCATTCTGTCATTCTCAAGGGAAAGCATGGTGAGGAGAAAGGGAATGGAAAGAGGAACTCAAAAACTATTCAGCTTAACTGAATCCCCAGACATCAGCAGAGTTTCATTTGCAGAAAACCAAAAAAGAATGTTTTTCCTGGGTCGTTAAATGTTAATCTAAATCCATTCATGTTCCTTTTAGCAGGCAGATCAAGTCCATATGATTGCCAGCAAGTGCCCATAATTTGATTGATGTCTTCTCACCCATCTAGAAATATGAAAGGAATCCTTGTAAATGATTAAATATTTGATTTCTAGCAGTAAAAGGAATGGAAAAAAAATCTGAGTTAGGTCCTGAGATAGCTGGAAGTCCACTGCCTCTACTGAGCAAAGCAGAACAAAGGTAGTTTTAAAGTTTAATTTGTGCTCACCACCACGGTGGCAGTGAAAAGGCGTTTTGACCCAAGCACAGTAAATTATTTCCCAATCTGACAAGCACCAAAGAATAGTTTGTGTGGAATATAAAAGTGCCTGGGACCACTGGAGGACTGGCTGCAGCAGCTAGTACACAGGCTAGGACCTCTGCACACTCAGTGACCAACTCCCTGGGCACCTAAGGAGGCAGAAAGGGACCTTAGTATGGGGCAGGAACTGATCTCTAGACTTAGAAACAAGGATTTCAGTGCTATATTCATAGTGAAAGCCAAATTCTTAGCCCCAGAAGCTATCACAGTGTGGTCATTCACTCACTTTGAGGGGTGAGTTGCACCCATGAGTTTGATTAGAAGGATGACAGTTATTTAATGTGGAGTCTTTTTGCAAGCAAATCAAGAAAAGAAGAAAAAAAATGAAGACTAATGAGACAACTTCAGAAGAC
Organism: Aegotheles bennettii; assembly: GCA_013398125.1. NCBI lineage: Eukaryota > Metazoa > Chordata > Aves > Caprimulgiformes > Aegothelidae > Aegotheles > Aegotheles bennettii. Next base: position 152,891 of record VZRW01009658.1, read on the forward strand.
CACTTTTTCTGTAAACGATTTATTAGAAATGAAATAACCTGGAAACCAGGGCTCACTATCTTCCAACCAATCATCCATTTCATGTAAAGTTGCTGTCTTAACCTGCGAAAAGAAATTAAGTGTAGAAATGCAACGAAAGAAATGGCACCTTCCTCTTGGACTTGAAGATAGTGTTTAGCTTTAAAAGTATAATCTAAAAATAAGCACTGCTGCTCCCTAGTCTCATTGTATACTCAGATTAATTCTTCTTCGTTTAATAGGAAATAAATCTAATATCAATTTGGCATCCAGTAAATCTGCTGGCCAGTGATAAGACACAATTTTAATACTTCTAAAAAATATTTATTTGCAATCAGGAAGCAAAAGACATTTGGCAATTAACTGACATGCACAACCCATGACTTCTTAGACAGGGTTTGTTTCTAGATTGCCAGCACTGCATATGTCAAACAACCTCAGTTTGAGCCAAAACAATTGTTAACATGAAGCTATGAAATAACATACACTTATAGGAACAGGCAATTTCAATTTTGGGGCCAAAAAGATGAGACAATTAATGGTCTGATTATAGCATATTTATAAACCTTGCACTAATTTAATTTCTTTATGTGAGCGATACTGTTGAAGTAAACATTGACTCAAATATCTGCTCTGTGAGCAGTGGTTGCACAGGGTTTTTAGTTGCAACATACCCAGAAGGTAAAGCGAGTCCACACTCTCGAGTAGTAAATGCCAGATATTTATTGGTCTGAACATCAATAATTCTAAGAACTCTTCCTTGAACTGTATTCAACAGCATCCAAGGGCTTTCCTGCAATCAGTAATAGCTGCTACAGGTTCAACACAGCTATAATATTCAGAAACCTTCATTCCCTCTATGAAAATGTTTCAATGCATGCATTTCCTCCAGAGTTTAAAGTTGAACTGCCAAGCATTTAAGCACCTAATGCTGAAGAAACTTGCTTAGAGCACTGGTTGAGTTATATGCATATAAGAATTTAAGTAATAGAAAAGATATGCTACTAGAAATTTGTAGATTGAATGGAAAAAATTCCACTTTTTGATGGTGAAATTATTACTGTGCCAGAGGTAGTAGCTCAGACCTGAACATTGATCCTCAGAGAGGTAACTCTCCTGTTGGCATTCACTTCATAAATAACCCTGCAGAACAACCAGGCACATCTTGTCCCATAAAAACAAAGATGATTCTTCACATATAGATCTGTCCAAGCAAGAAAGAAAGGAGTGAAGAAACCTCATTTACATCAAGTAGCTCCTCTTACTTAGGCATGAATTGCCTGTTTGAAACATGTAGGGATGCAAACAGAAGGTAGGGCTAAAAACGAACAGTGTACCTTGCTCCTCGGAAAACACCCAAAAAGCACCTAAATCTATACTAGGCTGTCTGCACTCTCTCCTCCAGGTAAAAGGAAAGAAAAAAAAATCACCTTGTGCTCTTCAGACAGTTCTAGAAATGGTCATGGGTCATATGAAAGAGCTTGACTTCTCAGCTCTCTGACAGAGTGCAAATTCACCTGCTGCCTTCCACAGCAGAAGAGAGAGGATGAGATAATGCCACAGCAGGACATTCTTGAAAAACAACTTCTTTTTGCTCCTATATATGTCATGATTGCACAGATTCTTCTTCTGCAAAGTGTTAGCTCACAAAGACAGGCTACTGGGCCAAGAAAAAAAAAAAAGGAATTATACCTCAGACTTCTTGTAACTATAGTGATCAATAAGAGCTACTCAGGGTCTATTATCCCAAAAGTAGATTCACGCTTAGTAAAAAAGTTAACTGGGAAATAGAGAGCATACTCTGGCCCAAAAATTCCTTGTAGTTAATCAGTTTGTAACATTTCAGACAGTACCATGACAGTCCACAAATCGAGTGAGGGCCACAGGAGACTGAAAATCACTCTGACCTGATTGCAGCCTTCAGCAGTGGCAAAAACTCAACAGTCAAATCCCAACAAAACAAAAAGCAGATCTGGCCAGAAATGCACTTTCTCAGCTGGAAGCTTGTCTTGTGTTCACATCCAAGCAAAAACATTAGAAATAGTGATAATTCATTTCTATTCATATTTTCCTAGAGAGACCTTCCACTTCAGCATTTTACTTGCATGTAAAGTCATGTTTGGGGGTGATAACATATTTCTCTGAATCATCTCTCTTGTACAGTGAGCTTTGAGAGTGAATTCAGATACTAAATATTTGTCTACAGGAAAGAAAGGCTTTCCACCACAGTAGACCCACCCTACAGTATCATCTTCATCCAATAAAGCCATTTTAACCAAAACAGTATTTGATGTTCCAGCAGCAAACTGATTTTGGTATCATATCTAGAAATACACCAAAATAAAATTTTGCACAGGATTAAATGACATACAAAAAAATGTCTGTACCTACCTGCAAAATTGAGTTTAAATGCTGTTCAAAGTAGAAACAAATTGTTTAAGTGCTCTAGCCAGATGAGTTCTGGTATGACCAGAATTCCCACTAAATCTATTTTATCCAAAGAGCTGCCTGAATAAGACTGACAGAAAAATATGTTGCTAAAACTGATCATATCAAGTTGTTTCCCAATGCTGATCATTCCTCCTCACTGCATCCTAAAGATGTATCTTGGATCACTAAATTCCTCTTCAATACTTGCCTTCAAGTACCTGTCTTACTTCAGAACTGACTGCATATTATTTTTAAATTAATTAAAAGGATGATTTAGGAGATAATTTTATCTAATTCTGTGAAGTCCCTGCAGACTTCATCAGAAATGCTAAAAGCTTGAATTCCTGGACCCAAGGTGGTTTTTGTCATCTAAACTTTAGCCACCTGCCAGAGCAGTTAGCAGCTGGTGGCCATCACCCTCACCCAGGTGGTCACAGATCAACTGCCCAGGAGCAAGGGCTTCACCCCAGCGAGAGCCCCAGCCACCGCCAGCTCCCGGCACCAGGGCAGGGGCTGCAGTGTCATGCCAAAGAGGGAAAACGCAAATCCCTTGAAGTTACAACGTTTATTTTGCAAAGCAGAATTAATTATTCTAATTTAAGGAGTCACTGGGGCAGGAGTACAGAAGGATGAAAACCAGGGCTTGCGGTTATTGTCCAGCTTCAGTTGCCATTTTGAGGTGTGAACTGAATCTGTGTGTGGTTTAAACCTTCAAGGGTAGGCATGAAATAATAGGGAGTACAGGGTTTGCCCACTGACTGCAACAGAAAACTCTGAAGGTGCAAAGGAGGGGGGGATGATCATTTATACTTGCAGTGCATGTGCACTAAGGAAGAGAATTAACCTCGCCCATGCAGCCTTACCTTTGACATCACCTGAACATTGAGCAGCTCATTTGTCATTCATCGAAGTGTTCTTGCACCACAATTTTCTAGCACAGAATTTTATAAGTATTTCCAATTACTGTCTATAACATATGCAACTTTCTGCACTGCAGTTATATTTTACGGCTGAACTTTAAAACTAACACCATAATTTCAAACATACTCTGCCAACTGTATGACACAGCCACTCCAAGATAGCTGTCAAGGAAAAATCAAGCATAAATATTTACCTCATTAGTAACAATAAAAAGATTGTAGTTAGGTAGGCACAATAAAAATTATCTTGAATCCTGTCAGTGTCCATCTGCCTCAAAAGAACTCAGTCTTCCAATAATTTTAGAGCTACATGCAAAAATATACAGAACTGAACTTAATACAGAACAACTTCTGCATAATACTGTAATAGCTCTTCAGGTTTTGCAGCAACCAGTGAAAGGCATTTAAGTATCACTACTTGCCCAAAGGATGTTTATTTGCCGTTGGCCAGCTGAAAATGTTAGGTCCGCAATGGATCTGTTTACTCAAGCTGTGCTGTGTGTTACAATTATGATCATCAGCCCAAAGGACTGCTAAATTAGCAGAGCCAATAAAATCGATAAGATCAGGGCTACAAAGAGACTCGGGAAGGAAAGGATCTGCAAAGAAAACTATTTAGTATGACACAGCCACCCTTTGCTTCTATACTTTGTCGACTCAGCAGCAGTACCGAACGTTGCTGATTGAGTGCTTGGTGTACACCTTCAACATAAAGCAAATGTACAATAGGGACTGGAGAAGCTTTTGTCTTAGAGTAAGCCACAGGAAATCTTATTTGGTTTAAAGTATTTCCCACTCTGTTTGTCATGGCCTTGAATACTCAAGGAACACATTTAGGAGCTCAAAGAGGGTCGAAGTGGCAACATTTATATAATAGAAGGGCAGAAAAGCATCCTGAGCCATAAAGTTTAAAAGTGGTAACTAAAGCCAGGCAACTGAAGTCCATGAGTTCAGCCAGCTCTACATTCTAAAACTTTCATAAGTTTGTATATGTTGGGCTTTGGGAATGTGCTTTAAAACTTTTCTTTGTGATTAAAAAAAAAAAACAAAACAAAAAACCTCAGCCTAAATCTAGGATTATACTGAAAATTCCTTGCCCAGAAGAAAGCAAGGAAGAGAACAACTACTTTGCTCATCATTTCTGTAGCGCTGGCGAGCTTCTCCTAATAGCCACTCTCTAACATTAAGGAGAAGGGTAGCAGGTTTCCAAGAAAAGGGCACGTAGGTTTCTCACCTCAATATACACTCATTAACTCTGATTTCCACCTCTCCAGGAAGTAGAAGACTAGGTTGTAGTTAAAGAGACTTTTTTGCCAAAGGTCAATGAAAATTTAGTTCCAATGAAATAGTGCAAAACCCCAGTATCAGCCACCAATTTTCTCACCTTTACATGACAGACAGAAATGTTTGGGGTTGCAGGGACAGTGTTTAGATGCTTCTCACAGTACATACACTGAAACTAGGTCAATATCTGCCATTAAAAATACCAAAACTATAATGCAGGGTAGAACTATTAAGCTTTATCCACCTAGGAGAAAGCAGTGGCTCACATGCACTCACCTGTCCATAGCTTTTTATGGTGTCAACTTTGGTGTCTGCATGCTATTTTGCTTTTTATTCTACACTTGTTTAAAAAACACTGCCTAAACACTGGCTTCAAGAAAAATGGCTTGGTGTAACAGACCGAAATCAGTCGGCAGCTTGTAAATTTTTTAAGTTATCCATATTTAAATGGATTGTTGCATTTTTACATCTTTTGGGAAATCATGCACAATTAACTGCAGTGATTGAAATCAGCATTTAGAGAATGATATCAATAAATAAAAGTCCCTTGTAAAAGTATGCTACAATCGTAAGCGATCTTTCTGTTAAGTGTTCTGGCTCCCATCAGGAAGTGGAAGGAGGCTGGCATCTAGATAATGCTGACCTTCAGTTGTGACTTGGTTTATCTGGATTAGCATTGTTATTTGCTAGAACTTTAAGAAAACAAAGGGCTAATCAATACAAGGTCAAAACAAAAGTGTCACAGATGGCTTTGACCATACCAAAAAGGTGACATCTCTTGCCAAGAGTTACTGCAGGAGCTGGCACGATGCTCCAGTGGCTAATACTAAGGGTATTTCTGTGGGCAACTTTTGCAGGCAACATTCACAAGTCATTTCTCAGGCATATTTCATGCCCAGTAGTGGGTTACATGAACTGACTGGTCAGATTGATCAACAGAATGAAAAATATGTCAGCAAAAAAAAAGGATAAAAGAATTCAGCAGTGAAAGGAACAGAGGTTGTGTTACTGGAGAGTTTTGTGAAGCTTCATCCTTTGATACTCTGTGCTCATTTACTCCAGCAGCTCATCCTTACTCCAAACACCATAACTGAAGCCAGAGAGAGTCAGGATAAGCATGAGGTTTTAGTGACTCACATCTCAAGCAGTTTATTCATGCACTAACGTTCACTTATAAACAAGGCACTCTGACACAAAGCCTCATCTGCAAATGAAGTACTCTAATAGTAGACAAGAAGTAGAAGATACATCTCCTGGACAAAACTGCTAGAATAATTGAGATAAGTATAATGGTCCACCATGGATTTTTAATTTTTTTTCCCAAGGTGAGTTTCATCATTCTTATATCTGTTCCATGAAGCCTTGCTATAAGTATAAATTATCTTGCTTGGGCAAATCTCTTGCAGGGTTGGGGTAAGAGTCAACACATGAGGTCAGGTTACCCTGTGCCCCCAGCGCACAGCTCCGGGCACCAGAAGGGGACACAACCTGCAATGCTCAGTTTGGGAAAGTATAAACGGTTCCAACACAAAGTTCCCAGCAGGCTGTGGACACTGAGGATCTTACATACCACCTAGGTTCATGTTCCCCAAGAAAGCCTCAGGTACAACGGCATTCGAACTGGAAATTCAAACTCACCCTGGGACACTCTCAAGACATCCAAGACATTCAGAAATAATTATATTTTATATTACAAATACTGCTAAGCCACATCTGTTTATTGCAGAACCATTATGCAGATTGGGATTCAGGATCAACTTGACTGCCTTGGGGAAAGTCAATCTCAGACTTAGCTCTTTGCATTCTACACAAGGGGTTGTAGGCCAAAAAAAAAAAGTATTCAGTATTGGTTAGAGAGGAAAAGAAACTGGAATGTTAGTCTACATTCTGCTCCACCTCCTCACTCTGGGTATTTAGTACCTAATAGGATCTTTAGTTACCTACTTTGCACATTATATTTATTTGGAGATAAGTTTCTATGAGTTTCTTCTCTCCGAAAATATTCCATAAAGCCTTTGGTTTTCAATTTTGTCATGGGGCAAGTAGAGAAGAATATGCTAATCAAAGACCCTAGAACTACAGCTTCTATAATTGGCAGCTCAGTATTCACTCACAGCCTTAATTTATGCGTACTATTAAAAGGTTAAAGTTGGGCACAGGTCTCCTGTGACTGTCATCTGTGAAATAATGCTGTTGGAAATGCAGTTTTGGTTCTACCTCATTCCAGCCTGCAAATAAAACCACGCATATTCTGCACATCTTCCCCCCTGAACACTGACACCTCTAGCAACATAAAATCCAGCAAGCAATGTGACAGCTGCCAAGGTCAATAAGAGTTATACTGAACTGCTGAGTAAGTGCTGGTCACACAAATCAAAGCTGTATAAGGGCAGCTTAACATACACAAACCTGCAACTTACTCAAACTACTTTTTGGACTGAGACATTTTTATCATTTTCTCCTCTGTGAAATGTTATATAATGAAATGTGATTAAGTCAAAGGTATTTTGTGAAATCTTAGCATTGTGTCCTTTGTGTCAAAATACTGATAGCCAAGTGTGTGAAAAAGACATTTAACATTTTGTAGAAACTTAACACTTGCAGGCAATTGTAGGAAGGTAGTGATATAAATAAGAAAGTAAAAATAACGTATCAAGAAATTTTAAAGACACATTGGGCAATGCTATCTAATTACAACCTAGATTCAGCTATTTAGATGAATTCCCAAACAAGCAAGTTCATATTGGGTATTTTCAGGGTCCTTTAAGCCTACTGCTGTTGTTGTACTTATCAGAAAGGTTTCAGTATTCATTTGCAGCTGCACGTTAACTTTTCATTATCAAAACACTAACATTTCCCAAGACATTACCAATTGATTGGTAGGGATAATAAGGTATTTCTGGCAGACCCAAGGGTTAGATTGGATTTTATATCTGAAGTCTTCCTTCAAAGTCATAGACACAGAAACTGCTGTATTAGATCAGCAAAACTTGTATTTTTGTTGTGCAGTCAAGAAATGGGGAGATTTAGCCCAATTGCATAGAAAAATCATTCTGAACTTTGTGCCTTGAGTAAGGCCTTGTGTGCCAAATCGTATCAGTTAGCAAGTATTTACAGCCAAGTTGAAAAGCCCTGAAAATAGAAATTGGTAATAGAAGTGCTGCCGCATCTCTAACTGGATTGCTGTGACCAGTAACACTCCAGTAATTATGGTGAAGTAAATGTTCAAAGGGGAGTGAGGGCAGAAAGCTCTCCATCACCTGTCAGCCACTTGCTTACTCCTGGATTTTTCTCTGAGGAGAGCTACTAGGAGGAGAGCTCTAAAAGGGCTTCTCTCTTCCTTTATTCTATTTTAAGGTTGCTAATTGATCCTCCGAGGGAAGGTTTAGTCCTTTTATTGCAGTCTCTTCATTAACAGAGAGTCTGTACAAGAGAGGCTGGAGGTGGGTGGGTGTGGGAGCCATGCAACCTTTCATGCTGGTCTTCTCTGCAATGACTCACAAGGCAGGGAGGTTTGAGAACCTTCCTCACACAGAGAGAAACAGAGCCCCATTCCCTGCTAATAGCACGGGGGTGGTTACTGGAGCACACTGCTTGTTTTGTTTTGCCTGAAAGAAGCCTGGCTGACCTAAATTTTCCAGGTGTGGCTATGATAGCAGGTCAAGGAATAAGGGGATAACAAGATGAAGAGACCAGATTGTGTTGGAATAGTCATTATCTTGACTGACACATTCATCCATGTTGCAGAAACACAGCCAGTGGTTGCCCTGCTTCGCAGTAGGACATTTTGCTTCAGATAAGCAAAATAAATACCAGGAGAAGCATCCCTTGTGAGCTACTACCTTTGCACTAGCACAAAAATAACTTTGCAATTGCTAACTTTCTCTTGTAATACAGAAGAGTAGAAGCACGAGCAGTGATGGGCCTGCTGCAGTCACCTGGTGATGCCAGGCACAGCACCGCAGAAGAGACTGACAGCCTGCTCTGATCTGACTAATGGGTTCATCTTACTGAAGCACTACCAGACTAAAGAATAGTTTTAGCAAGTGTTTCACCATTTAAAAAGCAAGGCAGTTTGCCAGGCAAAATGGCCCAAGGTTAAGAAAGAAGTGTTGCAGTTTACTTCTTCCCTGAGCAAAACATAGTTCAATTTGGGTCTAAGGCACTATTTAGGAAACACTTCCATTCTTCTTACTCAAGGATCTTGTAGTTACACCTACAAATACTACTACCTCGTGAAATGGAAAGAAGCTTTTTTCCCATTTCACCCATGACTCTTTTTTACTCGTCTGTTCTTTCTGCTCCCAGCCAGAAAGCAATGTTCAGTTGCTTTCAGGTATGCTCAGAGTCCATGTCAGTTCTGGCAGAAACTCACAGAAAGATTTCTACTCTGTTTCCATTTGAAGTCAGGGCTTCAATCCGAGTTGAGTAGGGCCCTCGGTTTTTAAATATGCAATCGCCATTATGGTAAGAATTTAATGTAGTATCATGACTTATTATCATATCTGAGTACCTTTTGTGACTGTTAGTGGCAGGAAGATGAGCTCTCACTGAGGCCCAAGGATATTGCCTTCTGTATTTAGCAGGGGAAAAAACTGCTTTCAAGTAGTAATCTCAGTCATCCAGAGTCACGTCTTAAGTATCCTCAAGAGTCTTTAGTTTTATTTTGATAATTTGCATACATTTGAGAAATAATCTAGTAAATTCTTCACACAAGGACCACACAAAATTAAGAAAAATTCTCCAATCCCTGGAAATTCTATTGAGTTTCTTCTTTTTTTTTTTTTAATCTAAGCTAAAACAAAAAAAATCCTGGTTTTGCACTAATTGTATGTAAATTTCTATTCATTCCAACCATCAGATTATTCTCTTCACTTAGAATACATCCAGATTTCATTCAGCATCAGGCTAACTTTCGAATGAAGTCTTTATTAAATGTACAAAGCAGACAAATTCTGGAGTCTGAAGTAAAATATTCAGATCTGAACATACCAGCCAGTTCAGATTTTCTGTCATTCTCTTCAAATATCATGCACAGAATCAAACACCAACATAAGACTCATGCACAAGCACAAGGAATATGAACACCAGAAACAAATTGGAAAGACTACCAACTACAGTGCGTGAACAAACACAGAAGTCTTCAATTTATGACCTACAGAGCCCCAGTGGTTCATGGAATAACTGCAGAGGGATGGATTATATTGAATGTTCTTCTTTCTCTTCAAAATGCAGAAAGGGGTTTGTTTTGCTCTGTCTCCAGCCATTTTGTAGGTATTTATGAAGCTCCCGCAGAGGATTACTGCTATGAAAATGATGGCCAGGAAACAGGAGCCAGTCCTAGGGCACTACAACAATTTGTGGATTTAACTCCATGTCTCTCAATCAACAAGTGGCTACAGGTCAAATTCTTTCCAAATTCTTTCCCAACCCTAACTTGCCACTTCACCAGTCAGAAGTTGCTCCAAATGAGCACAGATGTCAAATAACTCCACCTTTCTCAGTCAAGAACTGGTTACAGGCCAAATTCTGATCATTTTCACAGCAGTTTAGAGATACTGCAGCCACATAGAGAGTGAATCCCATCTCCAGGATGGAGTGGAGACAGTTTAGCAGTGCCACTAGACTCGGTGCCTGCAAATGCCTTTCTCACCTCCCTAAAGAGGGCTCAGGAGATCAATTGTTGCAGACTTAACCCATCTCACCTTCTGCAATTATATCAGCAACTTCCTCAACAAAAGCAAGCACTGTTAGACAGTGTCAGGTACCCTGAATTCTAGGCGTGCTGTGAGCATTTTGGTGTCAAGGTTTCGAATCACAGGTCTAAAATTTGTTATTAGAAGATTCATTCAGTGCAGAGTTGGACTCACTGGTCAAAATGCTCAGCAGACCTAAGTTGGTATAATTGCACTGAAGGCAATGGAATTATACAATTCATAGAAATAAAGAAATTACAATATTAAGGCATTAATTTTTTCTAGATACCCCCAAAATGAGAGCTGTCTGTCTTTAGTTTTCTTCCATGGTCTTTGGCATGGGTTTTTTTTAAAAGAGATTTTTATCCCTGGATTTCCTCTATCAGACAAACCTGAGCAGCAGAGGTAGCTCAGTGTTTAACCGCTGCAGAACAGAATTTAAGAAGCAGGTTCTGGACAAAGAGTAGCATCATGTGTCTTTGGACTGGTCCTTTTAAACTTTCTCCCTGATTCTTTGCAATTGTTCAGTGATTTGCCTAGTACAGAGTCAAAAAAGCTTATTCTTGACCTTTTCCATGCAGTTCTCTGGGATTTTGCTGATAAATGACCTTGCAAACCAAGTACACACACTCTTGCATTTGCAGCATGAGCCAGACAAGAGCTATCGGCCAGGGGGCTGGGGACTGCCTGAGGCTACATAGGCATTTGTGGGTTTAACTTTTGGCTGGTATATTCAGGCACACCATAATAAAATACATGTTTTATTTTAAAAGTCAATAAAAAGGCTGATCTTAAGTCAGAAAACAGCTTTGTTTTACTTTTACCATCATTGGGTTTTTTATTACATCTCACACTGTTTTTCCTTTTCTTTTCCCTTCCAGACAAAAAGTCTCAACTCCTTTTGAGTTTCAGCTTCCTACAGCACCTTATTTTTCTGAGGCAGTTCCTCCCCTCCTGTTGGTGTTGCTGGTTTTGCATCTTTCTTGCCCAGGTTTTCCTGCCACGTCTCCATCAGCTGTTAAAGCTAGGTCTAGTACTCAAGTAATGCTGTGGTGAACAATGATGCCATTTGGAGACAAACAGCTAATTTCTTTTTTACCCTGAGCTACATGGACCAGTAAAATAGGAAACCAGATGAGGCAATGAAAGACAAGTTACACAGTTGGTTTGTGTGCTACTAATTATTAATGCCAGGCTTGGACGTACCAAGACTCTGCCAAAATTAAGCTACAAAGAGCTTACTCTTCCACACTGCTCTCAACTGTTCGTTCCCATTTCTATCTCAATCTGCCACCTCCCAGTGATGCCACCCCCCTGTGGTGCCACAGTGCAGATCAATAAAATTATCCAAGCTAAAATCTACTTCACCCAGATCATTTTATTGCTCTAATCTATGCTGCTGGCTCAAACAATTGCATGAGCAACCATGGCACAGGTGGGAATTCACCAACCGAGACGATGGGAGGCAGCTGGGTGCTTCTTACTCTGGTGTAGCTGTTACACATCCAGTGTTGCAAATCTAGTGTAAATAATTATGTTCTCATTCTCCTGGCTTCTTTCACCGAACTCTTTAGTAAAGCATACTAAATAGCTCAATAGTAAGGGCAGCATCTTTTCTAGCTTTCTTGATATTCCCCGCAAATATTACTTCATATATGGCCTTGTGACTTCCAAGAAGAAAGGAGAAAAAAATATAATAATTTCTGACCTCTTCAATATCTTGCAAAAACAGCGAGTCCAACTATTTATTACACTTCTATGTTGTTAATACCAATAAATGTTAAAGATACAAAGATCAGTTCCCATATAAGTCTTGGTTCAAGGATGATGGACAAGCAGCTAGAAAACGTTTCTCCATGTCTTTTTCCCCTAATGTAAAACTCTTAGTAGAAAAATGATGAGGATAAATGGCACCTAAGCAACTGATTCCATTATAGAAGCTGGTTTGTCTGCGACAGATGATTCACTATTTATAGTGTCTTTAGTGCATGCCTCACAGTGTACTCTCACAGTCAATCTCACAGACATGTTATTTAGGCAGGATAATGTACTCGTCTTCCCTGAAAGAGAGAAACTTCTGCAGACAAATAAAACACCATGGGGATAAAACCTTCTTCTATATCTACAGCCATTCAAAACCTACACAGAGCTTGAGTGCAACGGAACAAGAACACCAGCATAAAGCCAGGATGACCTTGGGGAACTCAAAGATGCTCCAAGGTGTTAGAGGAGTATCTACCAAAACTGTCGTTTCCTTCTAGAAATATTTAGACACTTTCACCTGGAGCCAAAAACACAACAAAACCAACTCAGATTTCTCTCTGCACAAAGGGCTTCAGCCGAACAGCCAGCTCTGACATACATCAAATAACTAGGTGAGAAAACACAACTCTTGTTTCATGACAGGGTGTTATACCAGAGACACTACCAGACTGCAGCATATAGCCATCACACTCAAGCTAGCATCAAGTTCCTACTCTGAGAGAAAGCTGCACAAATCTCCATACAGACTGAAAAAATACATATATTTAAGACACTAGTAAGCACAGAGGACATACTCAGTGACCTCAAGCACAGTGATATCAAGAAGCAGGTGGTGTAATTCTAGCTCAGGTGAGTCTACAGCATTGCAGGGTAAGCTCCAGAAACTCATGGTATTAGCATAGCCTGTGTATGCAACAGTTGGAAAGCTGCTATAGAATCTTTTTCACTGATACATGGGTGTACAACCAGTATTTTAGTTGCCTGATGCAAAATTGCCCTTTCCACAGTAAAGTCCAAGAATGACTGTTACTTCTTCCCCATTTCAAAGAAAAATACCCTGTTAATAACACAAACATTCACTCTCAAAAATGTCTCTGGCCCCTACAAGAAGTGCTTAGCTTTATTTTTCCTTTAACATTGTTCTTATACTATGGAAACTGTAAAAATGGAAATGATTGATTATTTTTAAAACAGATTGGATAATAAAAAATAAAATGTTTCATTCTAAAATAATATCACAATAGGAGTTTTCAACAGCAAAGCATTGTCAATAAAATACACAAAACTATCACAGAACACTGCAACCCCTTTATTTTTCTTGTTTAACATTTCCAAGTCACTGTCATCAACAAGTACAGGTTACAACACTTTGCTTTCCTTTTTTCTTTTCTTTTTTTTTTAAAAGCCTTCACACAGTGATACCCCTCTTCAAAATACTCTTCAAAACACTGAGATAAACCATCATAAATAAACATTTAAATTCACTTTGTGGCCTGTTTCTCCAGAAAATACAAAGGCATTTAAAAATTAATATTATTCAGAATGTTTCATATTGGAAGAAAATCGAGTTTATGTTTAATACACTGTATGAATGGTACACTGAAAAGCTACACAACTGGTGTGTGCTGTTTAAATGTGTTTTTTCTAACAGTTACAGAAACTTTAAGAAAAAGTATGAACTGAAATCTACATTACAGGTGAGAAAAAGTATGAGTTCGATTGGCACAGCACCCGCAAATCCTGGAAACGCTGGGTTTAGCAGTTATTATCAAAGGGCAGTTAGATTTCCCCAGGGGACACTGACATTTTTTCCAGCAATAAGTGCAAAATCTTCTCTTGTTGATTCTTACCAATACCTCAGTTCTCAGCCAACCTCAGTTAATAGATCCGGAGGTCTCGTACGCGTGCTCTTCATCCTGGGTTCACTTTCATAGATCTCTCTGCAATAAGCTATTTCCTGGGAGTGATTCATTGCAAATACAGCTTCTCACATCATTTCTTCCTACTCCTTCCTCAAGGTAAAGAGCAGTCTTGACAATATTTTCACTTCAGTTCCTTTCAAATAATATTAGAGCTACAAGGATGAGGATGGTTATGCATATGAAAGCTAATGTAATGGGCTAACACCTGACTGAGCTGGAGGTCAGGCAGTAACAGATACTGGGACTTCACTGTCAGTCAGGCAGCGGTTCATTAAACCTCCCTGTCCCATCGAGGGTCCCCAAATGGCCACTTTCCTCTGACTCCAGACATCTGGGCAATTCACTTTTTTTTTTTCATAATTTTACCCTGATGTCTGCCTCCAAGTCCATAAAATATGCCAGCAAACTTTTACCTAAAAGCAGAGCAGAAATCTTCTGTATTTTTCCCTCGTTCTGGATAGCAGGGATTCTCTTCGTAGCTGAAAGCAGGAATTTGATTTTTTGCTCTTCCCTGATTACTTCATATGTCTGCTTTCTCCCAGAGCATCAGTACTGGCCTGCTTCTATTGACGTGACCCTTAAGGAACGTGCATGACTTGTTCCTGACAAATCCAAACACTTCCCACCAAGGGGTCAGAGGCACAGTAGGACATTTAGACTTGGTGCTGAATAAAATATTCAGGAAAGAAGTTTAAAAAGGAGGAAGTGAAGAGCGCAGACATCCACAGGAGAGAAATAAGTATCCTGTGGCAATCAGAACACCCTATATCTCCCAGTGTTGCCTCAAAGGTGTTCAAGGGACAGACACATGAGCGTCAGGGTAAGAAACCCTCCTTCCTTCGGTCCCTCCCCAGCATCTGCTCCCCACAGGCAGAGCAGGCATGGTGGGAATCCTCTCTCCATCCTCAAGAATTTGGCTGTTATCTTCCTAGTCCACAAGGTAATAAAACATGAAACCAAATGAACCAGATGAATCAGCACTCACTAAATGTGAAGATCTTTCACTGATTAAAATGTTTTAATATTTAACAAAATTCACAATTCAGAACAAGAGTTTTATAATTGACAATGAATCCTCAAGTGAATTTTATAGATCAGTTAATGTCTAGATGAGTTAAGGGTGAAAGGTAAACTTGACATTAAATGCTTAGTTAAGAGCGCCAGAGGATTCATCATTGCCACTAAAGGAACACTGAAGTGAAACTGCACTACTTTTTTCCTTGTTGGAAAAATAGAAGATTTACAAGAACATTTGACATCTTTGGAGCCTGAGAAAGCAGTGCAAACTCTATACACCTAGCACTCTGATCATTACAATATGTTGGAGAGAGAAAATCTAAAGATTTAGCTCTGTATTTGAGCTGATTTACAGTTTTAGACCTTGTTGACCCTATTCCACTCCACCTCCCCATGCAAGACTTGGGTTCCTTATATCCTTGATAAAAAACTACTATTAAAAGAAAAGTTATTTTAGTCTTTCAGCAGAATGTTTCCGTTTTCCAAAGCACACCATTGATATTTTGGCTTTAGCTACTTGACACCATCCCTTAATCTTAGAGGAAGATGCCAAGTAAGGCAAACTACACAAAGCAGGGAACAGCAAGACTTCATGAACCGTATCGTGTACAAAGCAAATTCCCTTGACCTCTGTGCGCACCAGCAGCTAACAGGAGCTGTATCCATTTGCACTCAGACACCTTTCCCGCTTTCGATTCCAGAGGAAAGTCACTCACAGTATTATTTCCCACAGTAGTATTGCAATAATGGCAGGCAACATACCCCAGTCACAAGTCAGGCTGTCCTTCACATCAGAAGAACTGAAATTTTAGGGATTTTTTTATTTGCCTACCAGACTTTGAGAGCAAGTTTTGCTTTTTCAAGTCTGTCCACGCAACTTTCACTGCTAGAATTCATCTCCTAAGCATTGCCTTCATAGTAGCAGTGTCACATTGGAAAAACTGTTCCAGGAGACTACAGTTAGTATCTAAGTCCTACCAGTGCAACTAAAAATCATTTGGCAATAAAGGATGAGTGACACAATCAATATTGTCATAGACTGGGGAAAAATTCTGAGGCAAGAAAAAAAGAGAGACATTAACTGAAAGGAACAGCAATTTTTAGACTGATAGAAAATACAGAATACACTTTAATGCTTTATGAAGACTAAAGAACCTCACTGTCAGAGCAGTAAGTAGAATATGACACACTTGCCTATGAAATATAAGACATGTAACAGTTAAGAGCTTAAAAACATTATAAGTCATTTTAGGTATCAGGATGCAAGCCACACCTGTCCAGTGCATATTTAATCATACTTTAGATCTACAAGATTGTGGTCATGTGAATAAGATATTTAGTATGGCACCAATACCAGAAATTAATAAAAATGTGACATTAAGAAAATTAAATATAACCCCATTATAATGTAGAGCAACATCAATATCTGATTCAAAAGCATATGAGAGGTGATCTACAGATGACAGAACTGAACAGTCACTCTTCAGACTTCATATTGAGAACCTTATAAATATATATGTTCTTGGGAATTTTAATAAGGCAATTACAGCATAATGGGAGGATCTGGGGAACAGAAAGAAGCTGGTCAGCTTATAAAACTAAATTCTGCTCTAGAATATAGTGGAAAGGAACAAGCTCATTTATGGATTGTTTGTTAAGAGAACACACAATACACTACTATACACACTTGCCATATGGCTCCATGACAATGGCACTCGTTTTCTTCTCTTTCCTTAAGAGAACACCCCCATATTTGGCTCAAAGATGGACCAAATGAGCAAAAAACTAGAACTGATCTTCAGATGCAGAAGCATTGCATAGGTGGGATAGATATCAAGTCCAGACAGCTGGAGCTTTTATTTCACTTGCTCTTCTGAACAGATGAGTTCTATACTCAGCTATCATTTCTAAGCTGTGAAGAGTGACCAGTTATTTTTGGGTGCTAGACTTGAGATAGCAGTGCCACTGCTTTCAGTAACCACAAGTCCAGCTCTCCTGGGACACACAAATGAGGACCTGGGCACAGAAGGAGGTGCTGGACAGCCAGAAATTCAGTTGCTCCTTTTTAAAATACAAAGAGGCAGCACTCTTGATTTAAATAAGTAGCAAGCAAAGATGCTTACCAGTGACCACAGATCAGCTCCCCCAGCAGTGCCATCAGTTGATCCTTCTGCGCCCCAGTCCTTTGCCCTCAGGCAAGTGGCATGTGCCTGGTTCTACCCAGGATTCTGGGCACTCCTCACCAAGACACACCAGTAGGTCCTTCATCCTCTGCACCCTTATGCTCAGAACAACCCCATCCTCTACTGTTCTCCAGCTGATGTGCCCTTTATAAGCATTTGATTGCATTTTTCTCATCCCCACTATTTGCCAATTCTCCCTACCTTTTCTGCTCATCAGCATCACTCTATCATTCCTTCCAGGGCATTTTCCCTTCCATTTTGCAGGCTGAAGCTCCTCCAGAACATCTATTTCTAATTAGCCACTTACAGAAGGTAAAAGCCATCCTTAATTCACCCTTTCCAGGCCACCACTACCAGGCTGCTTATAGCCTGCTCACAAGCCCACCTGGCCAATAGCCACCATCTGAGTGAATCAAACCCACAGCTGCCCTTGCTCAGCTGTTTTCTTTGCATTCACCAAGAAGCAGAGATATTTAAGGTATTTTCTTCCTGCACTGGTAGTTAATAGTCTGTGCAGCAATCCCTGCTCTGCTGACCAACATCAACCATCATTTATGTGGCAGCTTCAGAACCCTCTAGAACAGACGAAACGACTCCGCTTGACCTTTCCATGCAGACAGCAGCAGCATGACCAGTATTGTGCTGGCTTTTTTCTTATCTACATAATAAACCTAAACTTGGTTGTGACTTTATGTCCAAATGCCTCCCTACTGCAGTATTTCCTTGTACTTCACCCCTTAGTGAAAGCCAGAACACTGCATGCAATGGTAATCTTTACTTAGTTACATGAAGTTATGACAAAATTAAGGATGTCCATTACCAAAAAAAATTTAAGAATTAGAATTAATACATTCAATTATTGTTCCCTTAATTTATAGTGAGAGGTTTCATGACTTCCAAGACCTGGCAGCTTTTCAAAGCAGACCTGTGAGCCTTGATATGCAAACAGCTCCTGATCTGAGACTTTTTGCCAAAAGGCAAACTCAAAAGAGCAATAAATGGAACAAATCTAGACTGTCTTTGGAGTTTAGCCAAGTCTTCATGAATGACACCACTTGCAAAGGCAGGCAAGTGAAGCATCAATAAACCAGTAAAGCAATAAACACTGAAATCTCTCTGTTGTATTCATTATATATTCACAGCTCTTTCTACACTTAGATAAGAACCAGTAATAATCCATTCGATACCCTAAATCTGACGCCTGGCAAAAAAAACCACAAACAGATTTGTTTCTGTTCTTGTTGTATAAACTTTTTCCTCTAACATGATTTGAAAATCAAATCACTCCTGCTCTTTATTTCCTTTTGAGGGGTTTTGAATCTTTCTTAAATGTTACGGCTCCCAGTTTCAAATCTTATCTTTATCCCAGAGGTGTGCTTGGGGAGTCTCACTCCACAAAGAAAAACACTGTTAAAACAACTGTGGAAACACCCAGTTAACACTGTCTAATATAGTAACTAAGAATCTAACTGTGAACCCAAATGGAAATGCTCTATGGAAATAAAACCACAGGTTTAAGGTATATATGCACTGTAGGCAAACATGTGATAGCAGCCAGAGCAGGAATGCTTGTCAAGACTGAATCTGCAGCAGCACCTTGCAGAGGCAAGGAGAAATACCCAGGCAGTCCACAGCACAGCTAAATTACTATGTGAGAAACAAAAGCTTCGATCAGACATGTCAAGCCAAGTCAGTCCTACAGTCTGTAGCACAAAATAAGTCTTTAATGTGTGTGATTATGTCTGTCCCTAGTAACTGTATTAGAGACTTATATCTTGTCCCAGAAGCATGAAATTTTGGGTCCACTTCACACTGCAGTGTCTGGCACACCCCATTTCAAACTCCAGATGCTCTCAAGAGACTGAAATTCCACTTGAAGCTCTTGGCTTGTAGTCACAGAGAAAAGCTTTGTTTGCAGTCTCCTTCCTCCAAGGACCAAGACTTTGGGACAACACGAGCTGTGGGCTTGACAGCCTAAAACACAGAGTGATTTCAGTCCTGCTAACACACAGCATGAACTCCAAGAGAGACTCAGCTCAGAAAGAAGCTGTGACTAAAGTAAGTGCCACCAAGAGCTGCAGTCGCAGCTGTGCCCACCTCACTAGTGTCACATAGCTAGTGTCTAGAAGGGCCACACTTCCTCCTTCCTCACACCACATTTCCTCTCTCCTGCTACACCAGTGCAAGTGCTGAGCAGAGCTTTTGCTGAGCTAATTTAACACTCTGCTCTTGAAGCATATTGACCCTTGTCATGGAACACTCCAGAGACTATGCAAGGTGCAGGACCAGGCATTGAAGGGAAGACCAGGACCAGACTTATCCCGGCACATGGGAGGAAGACCCCAGATTCATGCAGGCTAATTGTAGACTTGTAGGTGCATGGCACAGTATTGTTTCTGAAAGCAGAGGAAAGAACACTTTGAAGAGCAAGATTGTGATATGTGAGGCCATCAGAACAGACAGTGCCTAATTTGCAGTATGAGCAGCACACTGCAATACAATCCTTGTCACTGTCAATGAAGGAGCAGACAAGTTTGGATTTTCTTTTCTTTAAAAAAAAAATTAATATCCAATTTCAGTTTGAGCACACAAATATATAGACATTCATTAATATTTGAGATTAAAATCTTTATCCAAGCTATTTTCACTATTTCTAAATATTTCACAACCAGAACATGATCAAAAAGCTTGCTTTTCTTTACTATTTAAACACCAAAAGGCATGCCCACTTTAAGCTCCACGTACATCATTACACTTATTTTAGAAATATAGACATGAGAATGTACGTTGAGATTTTTCATTTTCCCTTGCACAACACCCAATGAAATCTTAAGCCCTGCAACAAAAACATTACTAGTGTTGCTCCCACCACAGCAACCCCACAAATCACCTTTTAATTCTAGCAAAATGAGACAAGATCAGCTCAGAACTGAAGTCTCCCAACAGTATTTCATCTAATAATGGCTATCAAAAACCTGATGCATTTCAACTCTGGAAAAACATCACTTCAGCTGTGGAAATTCTTACCAAGAAATATATTTTTGTTTCCTTTTAGCAGCAGTTTCAGATGGATTGATCAGCTGTGCTCAAAATAATTTCACCTTACTATCTCTAATGACTTTTTTGGGTAAGTTATCAGAACTTTTCCCAGTTCTTACCCAGAGCTCTTCTGCACAGACACTGCCATGGTGCAAGGCTGATGCCCATAACAGTTAACAGAATATTTCATTTGAGTCAGTGACTGGATTGCACTTTATATGCTCGAGCAGCACTTTGCAATGCATGTTCTGTCATTTTGGTTTACTTGGAATATTACTTTTTATTTCTACGCTGGTGTCTCTCTGAGCCATGCAAGTGACAGAAGTTAACATATTTTACATCTTGCCTCTGCTTTGATTTCAAGGATTTTATAACTCATTTGAGAGCTGTGCTGGCTACTGTCAGCAGCAAATGTCTCACGGGCAACTCAGTGCCAGACAAACCTGCCCATTTGAACTCAGTGCTGTGCTCTCACCTTTAAATTCTCTTTCTCTGAAAGTGCATAGACAAACTGACTTCTGCCTAAACTTTCTCTTTACTTAAACCTGACAGCTGCATTATTTTTTTATTTTAATAACAATATTCTTATAAACAATGTTCACATCAATACAAAATACTTTCTTAGCAAAATTTAGTGGTTTAAGTGGCATTTAATGCAGCTGTTTGTGTCCATAGATCTGCACTTGTTAGACTCCAACCCTGTGAACATCCGAGGTAATTCCAATCCATTTCATAAGAGCTCCAGTTCTGCTTGGTGAAACTGTATAAAAAATATATATGCATAGATTGTATATAAAGAATGGAGCTATGTGTAGTACAACAACGCAAAAAAAATTAATGCTGTGGGCATAATATCATGCTTGAGGAATTGAGTTCCACATTACCTGCAGCTTCTAGCTCTATTCTGCTGTTGCATGTTTTAAATTTTAATTCAGAAAACATGGGGAAAGATTCAATTTTCTTTCCTGCTGTAGTCACATTGATATAAAAGCTTTCCTTCTGCATTGTGATAACTATTAAGAGTCTACAAATTGTACTGCAGATTCAACATCACAGACTATTTGAGAAACCCTCTAGGTTCAAGGTGAGAAGTGAAAGTTATTTTTCAGTACAAGTTCTCCTGAAAGTACAGAGGAAAAAAAATAACAACTATTAATCCAGCAGGTCCAGTGATTCAGTCTGCAGCACCTGGTAATCTGAATTCAACACAAGCACCCGTTCAACTACACTGTGCTCCCACCCACTGCCCAAAAATGCCTAAACACAATTGTGTGACACACCAGAGGATACCAGAATGACAGTGAATAGGAAGGCTTAGAAGTTTGGGGGTTTTGTAAAAAATAAAATCCTTCCCTCAATTTCAGTGTATTTTGGGGAAGACAAAGACAACTGCTCATGCAATAAGGAAAAACAGATAGACAAGTGTCTTAAGGTAAGATTGTTCATTTCATGCTTTATTAGCACAATCCTATTATATATTTCTCCCCCTTCATTTTAATTAATAGAACTGCAATATAATGGAGCCATACTGAAGGCCTCATAGTTAAAAGCTCTAACTTCTATTATAAACTCTATTTTTAATGGTATACAATTTTGGCTATGGAATTAAAAACAGCTTAGTCTGAAAACTGTCAGGTTTATCTTGAAAACAAACAGAAAAGAGATTGAGGTCCACAATTTGCAGACAAACTGGCAGTGTTGAGTTATAGGTCATTAATCTGAATTGTTAACCCCCTCCCAAAAAACTGTCCTATCTGAACACTGCAGTGGTTGATTTCTTCTTACACAGGGTATGCCACAGCTTGTATAGACATAAAGATACACATTTTGAATCTAGGTGTATTTATAATTAGCATTTTTATGCACATGCCCCCATCGACAGTGGTTTCTGCAAGAAGCAGTGGTGGGGGGAGAGCTCAGGGTAACCCCACTGCCAGCCAGCTCAAGGACAGGGCTCTCCAAAAGCAAGAAGTCACCCAGCCCAGTATATGAAAAAAAGAGAAACTGCTGTTGTTTGGGTATTTGAAGCCCTCGGGTTGGGTTGAAGGCACTCAGCATCCACATGAATCCTTCAATAATCAGCTCCTGAGAGACAGCCTCTCCCAAGCAGCACTCAGTGTGCCCAGGACACATCTCAGCTGTGCCTCATCTCACATCCACCAGCTGGCCCTCATGCCCTGGGGATGGGCCTTAGCACTTGGACACATTTGTTTTCTCCCCATGTCCTTCAGGACTCAAATGCATACACAAATCACACTTCCCAGCTAACAAAGACCTCCTTTGAGTTAAAGATCATAGAAAGAGTGTTTGGTTCATGAGGACCAGGGCTCTTGCACCAGCCTAACACACATATGACCCAGCCAGCCCTGCAGCTGAGCTAGAAGGGGACGATGTTACACCAGCCCAAACAGCACTGTGGGAGTGAATAGCCCTCTGCATCTGGGCAGAATGCAGCTGATATTTCTAGTTCTGAATGGGCATAAAGCTCTCATGATCACCACCTGCTTTTGATGTTCAAGGCAAGATTGTATTCCACTCTTCCTAGATGCCCATGCACCGTTCAAGAAGTCTGTAACATCTCCTGGTCACTTCAGCACCCCACCTCAGAGCTCTATCTATATTAAAGCACTGATTTCCATCCAAACTCTTTGGGAGTGATGAGAAATTAAAACAAGAAATATTTATTTAACAGCAAATGTCTTAACTCTAGTCATATTACTCCTCAAAAAAAATAACCCATATGATGATACAGATATTTCCAAAAACTTATGAGCCTCAGACACAGACTTTCTCTGAATGAAAATAAGAGCATGCATCAGAAGGACAGACTTTAATGTTCAGCAAAGCAAAACTTATTTTGCATGAACTGGATATTTATTTTTTATGAAGTGTACACTGAGCTAGAAGAGGCAGTTAGCATGGATTGGGTGTAGAAATGATCGCAGTGCTGCCTCAGGAAAGTGTGGCAAGATTTTGAATTGGATACAAGGAGATTATTAGATGAGCAGATCCTGCTTTCTGCCTCATCACAGGCTGCTGTATGGATGAAATTGTATTTTCTGGAGTGTATAATGGAGAATAAAATTAAATACATCTTCCCCTTTTCTGTGGGGGTACATTTCATAAAGGTAAAGACAACCCTGGACTCCGTAGGCAGCAGGGGAGAGATGAGATGGTATCTCTAGCCCATAATCTGTTACGCTGATTTTGGAGCCATAGAAGATGGGAAGAGAGGTCTAAAGGAGCTTGTTTCATTTTCCAAAACAACTAATGGGCAAGATGATGTTAACAGCTTTTTAAAGCCTTCAACCTTCACTTATCACAAAGCATGGATTTTTTTATTTTGTCATTGACCTCAGCAGTAGAGGATCATGCCTTATGAAATGTGATATTTTGGCCCTGTAACTTTCGTGGGGGTGTGATGAGATGAGAAGCACTTTGCCCTTCCTTTGCCACTAATTTTACACCTTTAAACACATTTTGTTTCTTCCGACTGTAATATTCTCCTTATATGTATATACCCACAACACACTTCTACTAAACACTAAATTTAAAGTTTAACTTTATGTTAAAATGTTGCCTTTCTATGATAGGATGTATGTGTACCATAACATAACATGTCAATCCCTCTAACGTTGTTATTGTCAACATAGGAAGATTTACTGGGGAAAATTAGCCTGAGAAATGCACTTACAAAACCAGTAACATAGCAAAGGATCACTTTACCCAGCCATACGTGCTCAGAAATCAGTGTCCTTGCATAACGTATAGGACACGAGGGCTAACAAATAAAGGTAAAGCAGTGCCTGAACTAGTGGAATCATCTACAAAATCTAACTGGTTTGTTTTATAGTGTGCTGAAGACACTGAGCAAGGCAGGTAATCTCCAAGTAATACTCCAGGAGCAGGCAGAAGGGGAGTGACACAGTGAGACTGCAGGCCCATCACACCTCACATTTCTCACACACAATTCATTTGCCATTTACAGGAGTTTGTTATCTCACCATCAACGGATCAATTGAATTACAGGCTTATTATGCACAGTCAGGCTTGGATTACAGCACATATTAAGACAAAATATGAGGGTTTTTTAATACTGAAACAATGTTTTTCTTGTTTAATTTTTAAACACCTACTACTACAAGAGGACAAATCCTGTTATCAGCTTTTTAAGTTAATACCTCAAGGTCATCTTCAACAATATTTACCATTATGTTACCAGTTTCAAGACACTGTCTTGAGAAGGGTTTTATATATTTACCAATTGCAAGTTTGAACCTTAAATCAGTTATTTGATTTTGATACAAACTGGGGAAAAATATATTAATTAATTTCAGCAGAGATGAAAATTACTCACCAGGATCTCTATTCAGAGAAGCACTGTAATCTATTGTGGTGGTATTGGCAGCAGGACAAGACACATTACACTTGCAATGCATCAGAGGAAGGAAAGGAAGTCGGCTTGCCCATGAGGGATAGCAAAGCCAAGTTGAGTTGTCAGCCTACTTCTCCATCCTGCAAGAGGCTGAGGATGAGAGCAGTATTTTTGTTTACTGTTCAGTCAGCACTCTTTGGTGCCTGGTCCTGTACAAGAGAGGAAGGACAAAGAAAGCAACTGGGAAAAATGAAAATGAAAGTTGCCACAGCAGATCTGATCCAGAGCATGATGAAGTACAGAGGTAATGCTTCAGAAGCTGATCATCTTCCGTAGTGGCTTCAGACTGGTATGCTCTGTTGCCTTCTAATCAATATTCAACAAACAAGAGGTGGCTTTCCTCTCTCAGGAACTAATGAGTGGTTAATGACCCCAGTCTGGTGTATAACAGATTGCTAATACTGGTACAAGAAAAGCCCTAGTGAGAACAGGAGGGCAAAAGAGTCATTTGATCTAAACTGGTCACAAGCTGTCCTTCTCTCAGAAAAGTTATGACAGTTATTTGTTACGCAGCTCTGCCTTATACAAGCAGAACAAAAATTAAAGGATTGTGATATTTTTAATATTACATTTATGAAGATGATTACCCAGCTGCTGTTTCATTTCCATCTGTGTTCTGCTGCATTTATACCATTAGTGCCACACTGTGGTTAGACAGACAGGCTCATATTTTGGAGAAAGAAAGTGTGGCTGACAATTACCATGTAACTTTGTGAAGTAGCAACAAATGGGCTTTTCTATATACTGTTACCTATAAGTCATAATGACTACTTTCTTCTTGCTGGCTTTTCAAAAGCCAGGGAGAAGCAGAAAGACTCCTGCAAAAGCCAGCAGTTCTCTGCTACATTGAAAGAAGTTGCTTCCATGGTAAATTTGCAAAGCTTCAAGCTTAGGCAGACTAAACATGTCTCTCCTAGCAGGCAGTGCATAATATTTTCTATTTTAGGAAAATATTGCAAAAAATCTAATATCCATTTTCTTCCCTTTTTTAAATTTATATAAAATTCTAGAGTAATGCACCATAGAAATGGTCCTAATCTGTCTTACCTTCTCCCAATAATACACTACAGCTTTTCACATGGAAAATAAAAATGTGTTTTCCAGTTAGTCTTAAAATAGGGGTTTATAGGACACTCTCACTGTGCTTTGGAAAGGATGAGGAACCTTGTGGCCATCTTGAACAACAGTCTTGCATCTTGGGTCCTGAACAGAGAAGCAATTCACTGCTAGGAAGATTCCAAGGCTGCCTCAAGATGACATCCTATTTCCTCAGTGAAAAGCAAGCAAGGTCTACAACTTAACTGCAAAGGAGAAGCTGGGAGCTCCTCTCTTTTCTCCCACATCTCTTGAGCATCCTGTCCAAGGCTCGAGCTGATTCTCTATGCTCTGTTAATGGAAGCTCCAGAGGGTTTTAGGACCAGCAAGCCTTTCTCAGAGAGCCATGTGGGGTTAGAAGTGTCATTAGGTACTCAAAGGGCTGTAACCTGTGGAGCAGAGCTCACAGAACCAGTACTTGCATCTTCTTGAGCCTTCCTCATGTGTCCCTGGGAAGTCCCTCCATCCCAGCTAACCACCCTTTCCTCATCAGAGAAGCACAGCACTGTGCTGACAGCTCATGTTGTAGTTACCTCCCCCTCAGATCTACTCTGATAGTTCCTACTATTTCCTTAGGCCAACACACTTAAAGTTTTATATCCCTTATGATCCTGGATATCGATTTGGAGAGACTGCAGTTGATCCAGGTTGGTTTGGCCCAGGCAGGAGGTATTTCCCCATTGATGCAT
Organism: Aegotheles bennettii; assembly: GCA_013398125.1. Classification (NCBI taxonomy): domain Eukaryota; kingdom Metazoa; phylum Chordata; class Aves; order Caprimulgiformes; family Aegothelidae; genus Aegotheles; species Aegotheles bennettii. The sequence goes on from VZRW01009658.1 coordinate 179,383, forward strand.
CTTTTTACCATTGCCTCACTCCCTGTGAAAACTTCTCTACAGCTGCCTTTGATTTCACTCTGTTTCTTCTGCAGGGCAATGTGATACAGGCAACCCCAAAGCAGAGAACATTTTTGGGGTTGTTTTTTCTTCTTTTTAATGCTACATATTATTACCTATTTTTGACAACAGGCTCGTCAAACTCCACCAAAGCTGGTATCATAACATTTCTTGAAGAAAAGCAGAAATCAGCATCTCTTCTGTTACTCCTTTCCTTCACAAATAAGTGCACCAGGCTGATTTTTCTGGAATGAGCCTCAGCTTTTTTCAAACTGTCACTTAACCTCTACCTCTTCAGCCTGAAAACAAGCAGCTTCTTTTCTCCCACATATGACACCTTTGATTGGGAATTTTCCTCTTCATAGGTAGTTCTTCACACTTAGAAGAGCTATAAATGGTAAAAAAAGGTGCACAAGCCTTATTTTCTGAAAAGCAGAGGAGAATTGAGGGTTTTTTTTCTTTTTCTGTATTATATTTCTTGATCTCTGTTTATTTTTCTTCTACAAAAGGGAAATTGCTTCTCTTACTGAGCATTAGTTTTCAGAGATGCTGAACATCCACATTTTCTATCGATTACATTAGCTTGGGGTATTCCTTGGATATAAAAATCAGGCCTATTACCTGCATATATCAGTTCTAAAAATACAGTGTTCCAAAGAGACTTTGTGCTGTCCCAGGCAACTATCCATAAATCCCTTAAAGCACTCAAGGACCTGAGTTCCTCCAGAAACAGTTATCTTTATCCATATATCAAGTCAGCTTTCCAGATGTGACAAATATGCAATTATTTATACATCTAATAGAGATCTGCATTCTATCCCAGTTCCTCCTGGTGAATTCATCATGGTGAATTCAGAGTAACTACACTGTTTTCAAATACTTTGGCAACGTGTGTGTGGTCAGATACCATCAATGAGAACAGGATTGCTGGCTTGGTCCCCTTCTGTTTGAACACTCTGGAATCCTCCTTCTACTGAAAATTAGAGCAATATAGATTTAAGAGTATTTCTTTATTGTATCACTGGTCAAAAAGTTGCAAAATCACACAACTGAGAGAAGAAAGAGAAACCACAGGGAATACCAGGAACCTAACTTGTACTATTGCCTTTGAAAGTCTCCTCTTCAGTTAATTAAAGGCTGTATTACCCTGAACTCAAAATCAACTATCCTCATGGGTTTTAAATGCACAGTACTTTCTTCCTTCCTAAGAAATATAACTTTTCCTGACATACCTTCACTTTTCTCAAAGACAGAGAAAGAAATGTAGCAGGAAATCTATCTTAGAATTAATAACTTAGCCATTATATTGGAATAGTATTTAAGTGACAACAAAGCAATCAACAAAAGAGAGCAACATTATTTGTTCAGTCAATCTCTTTTAGAGTGATAAAACAATTCAAAGCCTAGGTCATTAAAATGCTGAGGAAAGAAAGGAGGAAGAAACCTAGGGAAAAAGAAGCAACAGCATTATAAAATATTCAAAGTACTTACACATGATATAGTTTCAGAGACAGTGGCCACAAAATAAGGAAACAAATCCAGTGTTTGAAAACCAGACCTAGGCAAATCAATGATTGCTAGTCATCAACCATGCCTCACACACATCATTTATTTAATCAGAATCCTTCCTTCATCCTTCTTGACAGAAACAATAAAAAACTATTCTATGCAGTTAAGCCTCAATCTGTATACCTGAGGAAGACAGGAATCAGATAAATTCATTTTAAGGGGGAAATTCTTCTAATTTTCCTCATAGGTAGTGGTTTTTCAGCTCTCTACAGTGTCTTACCATATGATTCTTAATCACAGTTATTGTAGAAGCACTTGCATGGAAATAGTGGTGGCAATAGCTGGATTCAGGGACCCCTTCTGCCAACTGAAACCAGAGAGCATTGAATATTGATGACCGTGGAGATCAGCATCTAACTGGGAGGGAAAACTGGGAGTTATTGGTACCCTGTGTCCAAGGAAAAGCTGTTCTTCAATACAGATTTTTTTTCATATATTTTTATGATTCCTATTAGCATGGTGTGTAAAACCCCTTGTCCTAGGAGGTAATTGCATTCTGCTAAAGCCTTTACAAACAAATACCAAAAAGATGGCTTCAGCCCCAAAATCAAGGAGAACCTCACATAGAGTAAGTCGGAAAAACAGTACAAGGAGACATGTTGGGATGATAGGTCATGGTCTCCACACACAAGGAGCCTTGTGTGTTTGTTACCTAGCCAGCATGAATCTTAAGGAGCAACGTGAGGGACAGCAACAAAGACATTTCCAAGAAATGTCTTCAGACTGCAAAGGCAGCTTGAGAGAAGATGTTATGTTTGTAAATGCAACAAAGCCAGGCTGGTGTCGCGGGATGATCTATCACTTCTCAGCAAGAGATGATCCATTGGGAGAGGCTGCAACCAAGGGGATGGGGAAAAAAGTTAGCATTTTGCACAGCTACAATTGTCAAGGTCAGAGAAAAGGATTCTGTGGTAACCAAGGCACAAGTAATTAAAGCCTAGACAAGATTATTAAGGACTTCTTGTTAGGTTCCTAATAAAAGACAGCTCTTGAGATCAGGGGTGTCTGTGTCCCACAGTCACTAGTGACAGTGCCCTTTCTCTCTTCTCCATCTGGCCCTCCTATTTTCCCCTCTTGTGAGGATTCTTCCACCTCTTGCCCTCTACTCCTTTGTTCACAATTAAACTCAGGCTAAAAACAACAGATGAAGCAGCTTCTGTCGTAGCTGACATCACACAGTAAGCATCATATTAGCTAATGCATTAAATAGACACTGAAAAACAGGGAAAGGGATAAATTATACCCTTGTGTGTTTGTTCAGCTGCTATGCCCTGTCAGATGCGTGTTGTGGTGGTTGTTTGTTAAACCTTCCTTGCAAAGATCAATATTCAGAGAGCTCTGGTGCTGACAGTGCCAAGGGAAACTCCTCCCTGCCCCATGCTAACAGTGTGTTTCCCCCTTCCCTTCAAAGGGTCTGTAACTTCTGTCTTGTAGGAATCTCTTCTGATTGTTGTATATCAGGAAGAAATTTTTACACTCATGGAATTGCTGTATTGATGGGGAACAAGCATGGAATGAAGATGGTTAAAAACTGGAGCCATATATAGGATTGTGTGACATTTGGAAACACATGAAGAAATTTGGCAAGTTCTATCCCAAAACTGTAGGAAAAGGAAAGTGAGACTTCAGTTCTAGCTATCACTAACAGGAAAAGCATGTTTTATCAGCTTTTTCCACCCTAAGGATAGATTTGGGGAATCATACAGGCTTTGAACTAGTATTGCAAAGGAAGATCAAGCCCTTTTGCAACTTCTTTTTCTGACTGATGTGTTCATGGCAAGTATTCTTATTCACAGACCACAAACGACAAGTGCCAACCCATACTCTTACACAAGACCACCTGTAAAACATTCTAGTTACTCATCTACAAAGTCCTAAAGAGATTCCTTGATGCTGTGCCCTACTTTCGCATTTGTATCAGTTGAGTTCTGGTCTTGAGTTCTGACAAGTCCATAAAGACAGATGTGGGGAAAGGTGGCAGGAAAAGGAGTAAAAAGTAGGAAAAAAATAAGCAGTGAATTTTCAGAAATGTCATTATCGGTTCTTAGGGACTTAAAAGAGAAAATGTTTAATTTTTTAATACTAGATATGGAGGTAATCACAATCATGTGCTCAGAGTCACATAAGAAAGAATTCATTTCAAAATGGATATTGGCCGTCCTGCTTAACTCATGGAATTTATTCTTTTTGCTGGATCTAGCTGCAAAGTACATTTATTCAAGGAAACTTGCCAGGACACACTAAATGTAAGGATTATACTAAGGATTAAGCTCATAAGCATTATACAGCTCTCTTTACAATAGTACTTGGATATTCCAATTTTTCACAAATCACTTGCACGAGACAATCTGAGGTAGGGGATTCTTATCCTAGGAGCACTGCAAATATGAATCCAGAAACTCATCCAAACTTGCTTTTATTCCCAAAATAGCAGGAATTTCCTGGGGTATAAAACATCTGAAAACATTTGGCCTAAGCTATTGGATGAAGACACAAATAATGGGACACTTGGGAATGAATGACAACCACTGACCCTGCCTTCTGAGCGCTCTTGTTGTTGTAACACAGTTCCTCTCCTTCTAAAGGTAAACAGCACAGCCTCTATAAATCAACACTCTTCTAGACTTCAAAGCCACTGGGATATCCCTGTCAATGTATCACTCAAGTCAGAAATCAGCTTTAACATCCTATATGATCAGTAAATAGTCAGTTAGCAGTCAGAGAGCAAAGGAGTGTTGATAGGTCCAGTCAATTATTATTTTCCCAATAAAATAATAACTCCAGGAGCTCTTACTTGTGTTTCTGAAGCTAATATAGAGTTATGCTTCAAACCATGACCCTCAGATGCTATAAATTTCAAGGATCTACACCAGAACACTCACTCACTTCAGACACTTAAAACTATAAAGCTTCAAAGGAGACAGAACAAACATTAGTTTAAGTCGTCCAAAGAACATCTGCATCTGTACCAGCCACATGTGGAGGCAAACAGCTTGAGCTGCTCTCTCCAGCTGGGCTAAGTGACCTTAGCTTAAATCTTCCTGAACTGCGACTAATGACCCAGAACATCCATTGCAACAATTAACGCAAATAAACAAACACCCTGCCGTCTTCTGACAGCATCTGAATCTTCTCTCTCTCTGTGCCTGCTATCTTTACAGATCATCTTGATACTAGTCACGAAAAACAGTTGCCAGGATCTCTGAGAGCTCTTGAAATACCAAGCTATGGGCCGCAGTTTGCCAGAAGGCCACCTCAGCTCCAGAGTAACAGTGATATCTGGTCATAAGGTCGACAGCACGCTAACTGAAAAGACTCACACACACAAAGCCAATCCAGTCAAACTGAGTAGATTTTGCCCTTGGATGAAGGAAATGCAGCACATTTTCAAAGATTTAAACCTATCAAGTGTGCAAGAAAATGGATAACAAACTAGTAGCTCTTCCCTTGACAGCACAGATGAGGAGGCTCCAAACTCTCCCTAAATGCTGTCCCCTACCAGCGAGCGTGAGGGAGGGTAGCCAAATACTGCTCAAGACCAGCCCTATCTAGGAGAAACTGAGGCCAGTTCCTCCTAGTATGCAGTACCATAACCATGAAGGGCAGCTTCTCATAGGCAGGGTTAGAGAAGGAGAAGGTGGCTGCTGCCAGCTTTTGCCCTGTTTGGATGATACACCCAAGGAGCAGAGGGGATGGCCCTCTGGGTCACTGAAGCTGGGTCACTGTTCCATGAATACTCAGGCCCAGACAGTGAACCAGGAGAGCAATGTCCTGGGGTCTGGCCCCTACTTCCTGCATCCACTCTGCAGTAGGGAATAATTGGATAAAGTGCATGAACAACACTAAGGGTCACTCCAAGCCTGCACAGCACATCAAGGACATGACTTCATCCGTGTCCTCATCATTTGTTCCATCAATTCAAATTGTCCACACCAGCTTTATACTCAGTTTGAATATCTTTTTAGTGAAGCTTAGTTTCTGTTCAGTTCCTGCAAAAACTGTATTTGGTTATGATGGAACTATTATAATCAGATTTATCAATGACTAAGCTGTGTAAATGGTCCAGTCCATGTAAACACACATAGCCATTTTGCCAGAATGTGAAACATTGGTCTTTGGTTCTGTAGCTGGAAGTAATGATGGTGTAATAGTACAAGGAGATTACAATACGGCTTGTTTGAAGCAGGCTTGTCTTCTGAAAAAACATTCTTTAGAGCCATTAGAACTGATTTCAGTTTTATTTCAGCTGCTATTACATTTCAACAATTTCCTGATTAGACACAATGGGAAGATATTCCTCTTCCCAACAAAGATTTAGTCTTGCAAAGTCAGACCAGAAGAAAAGCCTACTTTGGGTTGATTGCCGGTCCACCTCCTCCCTCCTAGCCTTTTCTATGGTGACTATATATTTTGTCCCAAAATCTCTGCTTCCATTTCTAAAGAAGCCTCTAGCCCCTTTGATCACAAAGAAAACCTTTGAAACGTGAAATGAGTTTAAACCAACGCAGCAATGTGTGCTCAAGTCTTTAGGCACCTGTAATAACAGTGGTTGGATGTGTGAACTGTCCGATGCACGTCAGCAGAGTGCAAATTCTAAAGCCAAGTTAAATAGAGGACACATGGTCCAGTGATTAGATCATTATTTTGGCATTTGTGATGTTCAGGTTTAGTTTTCTGCTGATCCACAGAGTTATGGGAATTTGGACAAGTCATTTGGCAGAAGATTTAAACCATGTCTGCTTCCCACTGGGGACCCGGAGCCTGGCTCATGCCAGAATGGCTGGGTTCTGCCTCCTGCCATCCCTTATCCCACTTGCCATCTATGGTGAGATGTGCACAGCATCACAGCATTTGGTCCCCAGACTGGAGATCAGTTTCAAATATTTGCAAATTACCAGATTATACTCTTTGAACAGACCCAGGGCTCAGAGTTCATTAACTCCACAAATTATGAGAGGATGCAACATTGGATTCATAACGAAAACATACAACAAATTCAAAGCAGCACAACAACAGAGCTGAAAGGAAAAGAAATTCATCCTGTAACCACAGGGCTTGGGCTCTCGTAGAGTTCCTACAAGACATATTAAAAGAGGAATTCAATGATTTTTAAACATTACTTTTTCTGATGAAACCGTAAATTAATGGAGTAAGTACTGCCAAGGATTAGTGGGGAAAGGCCTGGCTCTCCTAAAAAACACGTGTGTATGTCTGTGTATGTATTGTTTCCCAATTAAGTGCAGGTGTATTTGGATCAACAACCCTACAGAAATAAACACAGAAGAACACACTGTTTTCTCTCACCACAGTTTGGACAGGTTCACAATACCAATGATACTTTGTCAGATCACTCACTGAAATAGATCTGGCTGCAATTTATACTTTCTATTTCATCAAAACCCTTGCCATGTTAAAGCCCAGCAAATCCCCAACCTTACGAATGCAGACCATTCTGTTGACTTCAAGAGGACTGTGAGGAGGAAGAAAAGTGTGCACCTAGGTGTGCTGTTGAGAAATTTGGTCCCACACCATATTTATTCCAGCCAAATAGAGTCATATCTATCTATATGGAGCATCCATAATTTAACAATGTATAAAATGCTACCACAAAAACACATCATAGGGATCAAATCTGGAGCAGAATAGAAACTGTATACAAGAATCAAATCTTCCCTCCCATTCCTCAGCCCATTGATGCAAGCAAGAAGGAAATTTTTCCCTTCAAGCTAGCCTTTCACAAAAAGTGAGGCCATCCTATTTTCTGCCAAGCTTCAGGTAGCTTACAAGGATAAGATCATATCTTTTAAGATGTACCATTAGCTTCCTTACTGCTGGAGAAAATTAAAAAGGAAAATTGCCTGTCACACCCAGAGAGCTAGGCTGGTGATGAAGGCTGAAGTCTGTTTGGATTTTCATTCCTGGGCTTAGACTTTAAGGTTACCTTATTTATTTATTCTCATGCACCTTGGGTGCTGTTTAAAATACAAAACCTACCAAGTATTTGCTTTCTTGCAAAGATGATAAATTGGGGTAGATTTTCAATGTGCTGCAGATACACAACCCCAACTTTTAAGTGATCTGGAAGGGTCTCAGGTAATCTCATCTCATCTTTTTGATGGCATGTAATCTTCAGTGCTAGAGTGAGACGCATTTTGTCCCTGTTTTCCCCTCACCATCAAAGTTGTGCCTGGGCTGATGATGCCAGGATTGATGTGCCTAGGAAGAGATACTTGCTATTTTTTATTGCTTATATGTTATCTTTTAGTTTTACTATTATTTTTTCTGCACACTGTTTGGAGAGCAGTAGACGTATCACACTGCATCTCTTTCCAAGTGTCAGATCACTCATCCCAGCAATGACCTTACTTTGCTTCTGGAAGCCTAAAGATGTGTTTGTTAAAATAGGCAATTGGACACATTGAGATAGCCTGCCGGGCATGGCAACTTTGTCCATATGAAAGATGCTACAGAAACTGATGTATTTTGAAGCAGCTCCTGTTTTACTGATATGTCTCAGGGAAATTTTTTAAGTCTTCAAGATATAAAGAAAAAAGATACATTAAGGTAGCCATGAAAATTTGTTTTAAAGTAACAGAAGCAAACAAGTTTGTTTGCTTGCAACATCTGCTTATGTCTAAGTACAGCTGACCTTGAAGGTTATTTCTGCTAAAGAGATGCGTAAGCTATGGGATTGCTAATAATAAGGATGATGGTAATAATAATGATGAGAAGAAGGAGAATAAGAAGGGAAACTGTTACAGCATGCTCAAACTATCATCTGACCTCGTTTTGTGAGCTATATAAGACCATTAAGTCTGCAGAGAGATGCTCTTCCTTGACAGATGAGACCAGCTTACTTGGTATCACAGCTCCTGCAGCACACAGTCCAGAGCCACGCTGGAAAACAGGCAGGCATGTGGCAGCCCGAGCCTGTGAGAGCATGGGGTTATCTCAGGAAGCAGCCAGGCACTGCTAGGTCCTGAATGCCAATGACATGACTTGAATTCTCCTCAGAAAAAAAGTCTTGGAAAGTTACCTTCACAATTCCAGAGGCAAGGAAAGATTTGCAAGTGGGTTTATTACACCAGTTGGTGGTCTTGGAAAAATGAGACAAGTTGTGAAACAGGCAAGCCATACTCAGATGATATCAAAATGTCACATATGTTCAAAACCATGCATCCTATTCCTCCCTGCACGCTCCCAATTTATAACCTTGGTATGTGAGGGGCAGCAAGTAACCAACACATCTTTCTTCTTCAACAGACCACAAAAAGCCCTTTGACTGAAACAGGATTTCTTCTCTAGTCACTAGAAACTGGTTGACCTTTTCGTCCCTATCTATGGGGAAGAACATCCAGCACACCATATTAAAAACAGTGATGACAATGCCCCATGTGGTCCAAATTGGCACACACAGGTACAAAATAATTGCTTAGAGAAAAAAAAAGAATTTTCTTGACCTTGGATAGACAGGTCTTATTGCTGCCTTCCCCGATGGCACTTCCTCTGGCCTCTGTGGACTCACTCACTGCTCCTCTCTCATCAGCTTTGCAATCCATCAAGACACTGTGGCTCCACACTGGAGCACACCCAGCAACTGAGCCTGCTCCCTCCAAAACCCTGCTGGTCTTCATCAGTACAGAAAGGAGCTGCATCCAAAAACCTGGCCTGTCTTGCAACAGCAATAACCATCCACCAGCCCTTAAGACAGTATTTCAGTTGATGAATGAGTAAAGGTAATCAGTGAATGAGAATCTCAAGAGAACTGAGCAAGGACAGAAGAACCACAGAGATGTTTCCCTGTTACCGTGTAAAGTGTCATTACCCTGCACGTACAAAAGTTCTTGGTGGCCAAATCATCTTACAGGAAAGGACTTACGGCAATAAACCCCATCCTGTGGCCAGTCTGTCATGTATACAGACACTCTGCAAGACTTTAACAAAGTGACAGCTTGATGCAAAACCACGAGATCCAAAAGAGAAAAATAGAAATCCAGGTTTACACAGCAAACCATGCACTTGAAACCAAGAGGATTCCAGGAAGTGAACGTCAATCAGCTTTACATTTTCAGGCCATTTCCTCTCCTCCTTCTACCATTCAATGCACTTCTTATTTTTGCAAAAACAAAGGAGATATTATGGCCCAGAAAATGCATTTTTCTTTAGATCATCATGGAATGTACACAGTGTTTAACTTACAGACCAAAATGACCAACAATATGGAAATAGTATTTATCAACAAATTCAGGTTTTATTCATAAATGCAGAATAGTGCTATGCATAAAACATGGTGTGAAACACAGCTTTATGTATTTTTACTAGGCAAACTTAAACTTTGATTTACGTCCATTTCACTAAAACTTTATTGCTTCCTCGTCAGACAGGACAGATTCCTTTCTGTATCTTAGATGGTAAATATAGTTAATGTGCTGAGGCTGCAATGGATCAGCAGTGAAGCTGTTTAATAGTGACATAAATTATTTCAGTGACTTTTCCTGCAAGTGAGAGATGACTCCATGTGCTATAAACTAATACCAAAGGAATGATGCTCTTTCATGCTAGCAAAGTGCCTGAGCTATATTGTTTTTGTATCCTGTTGGGGATGCTACAAATGCAGCATGTATTACAACTACATGCACTTAGGCCATTTTTCTTTGCTGTTTTTAATGCTCTCCTGCACTGAAAATTGAGCTTCAGTGTCTGAATGAAGGCAAAGCCAATTACTTTCTTTGAAACCTCTCTTTAAAGTCTGCAAATCTCAACAGATTTTTAAAAACCTTTCCATTAGCTTAAAAATATATTTAGAAATAGTTATGCCTGTAGGAACTCCGAAGTGCGAGGCATGAATGAAGCTGGATGGCACGTGCCTACGTGTCCTTCCCCACACTGCAGAGGCTGCTCAGCAATGCTCCATCTCCATTAGCCTACCCTTGACTCCAGAGACTGTGTTACTGTTTCCAGAGTATTTTGTTCAAAGTGGAGTACAAGTCCACTTCTAGTAGGAAACTAGTTTTTATTTGTCCTCAAATTGGGCACTTATAAAAGACCTTTTGTATGCATTGTTGTTCCTCAATAGAAATCACAAGAATACAGGGGAGCATCGGTTAACTGATGCAGAAGTTCATCCTGTGAGTAGTTTTCAACTATTCACTATAGTCTTATTGTCTGTTCAGTTTTGTCCTTGCCCCCACAGGAATTCATCCTCTTTCCTCCCTTATACCTGTCGTTACAAACTTAATTGCAGGTTGCCTCTTTCTGTACCTCCCGCTGAGGCAATTTTGGCAGTCCCTTTCCTGTTTGCTTTTATCCCTCCACTAGCATGAGAGCACTCATACAGTACATTGGGACCTCATTTCCCACATCTCCTCTCCAAGCACTCCTTCCAGCTGTGCTTCTCCCTCCTCTCCATTTCTTTATGAGCTTAAACTGGCCTCTTTCTTTACACTATCTTCTATCCATTTCTCTGCAGACCAATGCTAACCTCTTTTCCCCTGTACCTCCGAATGCACCTACACAGTCTACAACTGCCTCCTTGGTTTCTTTCTCCATCCTCAACCTTTTCACCCAGCTCCACCAATCTCTGACTGAAATTCCTATAGCTGAGAATGAAATTGCTTTTGCAGAAAGACAACAGTCAGTTTAGGTGGCTGATGTTAGTGGATGCAGAGCTGCCTACCCCCAGGCTGCAACAACAGTTCCAGGAAGTTTTCCTTCCTTCACCCCCTCCTCCCTATCAAGTTTTATTACACAAAACCTTCCAGTCCTATCTCTTCCCATGTAAAAGCTATGTCAAGGTGGAGGAGGCAGCTGGAAACCTCACTTTAAACGCTAACACTATTTAATATTTTTCTGATGTTTATTTCACCTGGAATGGTCTGGAAATGCACAGTTATTTACAGTGACTTATTACTTCCATTATTGGATATGATAACCGCAGAGAATAGACTGACATAATTCTAAATCCACAGAAAATGACAATAAACAACTCTGTGATGCCAGGCTGGCTTTTGCCTTACTTTTGTCTTTTCCATCGTGGAAGCCTTTCCTCAGCTGTATGTGCAACAACAGGGCTGGATACCCAGGAGAATTAAGTAATTTGTCCATGATTACAGTGTCACACTAACCCCGAAGAACTGGTAAATGCAGAATTCATTTGGACGCTCCTTCTACATTTACTGGATAAATAAAACTAAATTTGGGAGAAAAATGGAGTTTTGTCCTAAAAATGCCAATTCACGTAAGGCAGGCTGAAGCTGACCCCCTAAAATGCTGACAAAATCCAAATGATTTCTGAAGTCAAGACTCACAGAAAGTGTTGGTTTTCAACTCTTGCCCCCCATTATTTCTTCTCTTTTTGATTGAAGACACATGCAGAGAATCAACATTTTTAAAAGCACAGGAGAAGGACAAGAATAGATATGTGGGTTTTTTTCAGGTAGAGCCAAGTTTTAAGTAAGGGTAAAACTGAGAGGTCAGCCAGTCAGAGGTCTGTAGCTCACCTTGTGTCTCATTTTCCCCTGTGATCTTTTTCTTTTTTTGATTATCAAGAAAATCAATAAGGTTATGTCCAGTGATGTCTGGGACTTGTCTATCAACTCTGTATGCATGAAAAGTGATCGATTTCAATGATACTACAGAAAAAATAGACTGCCATAGTTTTTACAACCCAGGCTCTATAGTTGAACTTGACTGAGGTAATCAGCCTGTAATAAAATGCTTACTGACTCTTTCTTGCTTTAAAACTGGTAGATCCCATTTCAGCAATGTCATGTGTTTACCCCTGGAATAGAACAACACAGTATTTCCCACTTTTTCATCTCCCAGTTATTTTATCAGTTTTGAAACAGCCATTTGACTAAACAAGTTGATAAAGTTGGAAGTTAAATGAAAATATGTTTTCTCTGTACTGCTGTCAACAGCTCCAGTTCCCCATAGGTAACCGATGGCTTCCAACTGCTCAGTGACCTGGCTCTGTTTAACACTTCATTTCTGTACTGTTTTACTTCTTAAATTTTTTCAACATCTACACATCTTGCATCTTAGATCTCTACTGAATGAACTAGCTCTGCACTGCCAGTGCTACAGAACAGGCTCCTGCATCTCGCTTCTTTTCTGTGCATCCTGCTGTTGCCCTCCCTGACCCTAGCCCTACGCCTTGCTTTGTCGTACCCATAAGGTGCTAGACTGTAACTGCTGAGACTCAGTTCTGTTTCAGATGTGCAGTTCAGATGTGCTTATGCCAAGTAAACCCCACTGATGAAGTGATGAAGAACCATCCTGAACGTGCAGTGCAAGTCTGACACTCCGAAACCGCAGCACACCGCAGTTCAGCAGCACGTGCACTCCTTTTTCTGTGTGTGCAACAGCTCGTGCTGCCACTGCTCTCAAGAAGCACCTGGGAAAGGGTGCATTCAACATCCGGGGGTTTTTGACCTGTATGTTCATATAATGTAATATGAACATTTATTTTGGAAGTTGCCTCTCTGCATGGGCTGCCTCACTTTTTGACTCTTTGGCCAAATTTCCAACTGAGCTCCATTTTGAGTCGGTTCTTCATTGCTTTCTCTAGTCCCCTGTAGTCTTGGAAGTAAAGCAACAAAACAGCCTGGGTTTTGGGGCTGCTATATTTTCAGTCAAATAATTTTTCCCTTTTGTTCACATTTGCACATTTGCTTTCTTCTTTCAAAGAAAGCACTTCACCTACATCCAGGTCAGAGTAGTCTTACATTTTTGTTATATTATCCATCCATTCAAAAACCATCTGCTCCCTTAACACTTCATCAGCAAATCTCTCTAGGTCGTGCATGTTCAGCTTCAAGCAGCATCACTAATTTTTTTTCTAGTAATTTCTGTACCTTTAGATTTGAATATGCACTTTTATATTCCTTGACAAACTCCAGAAGAGCACACACATACTAGAAATAATGGTCTCATTCCTTTCTGCATTGCAGTCCTGTCAGTCATTCATATCTGCTCAAAATAAATGCAGCATAAACAAAGTGCCAGGTCTGATTTGACATCAACTGTGCAATGCATAAATAAGGTGCAAAGCAGGGAATGACTGACCACAGAAACTTTATAGCAGGTTGCTGGGTAGGTACAGAAACATGGAAATTCTGGGTGCCAATAACTTCATGTAAATAGGTTATGTAGAAGTACAAGGCTGTATTTCCTACAGGTATACAGTATTTCTAGTGTACATGTCACAGTTTCCTTAATAAATTATGTCTCTGAACATATGAAATAGATGGTTTTTGCACCATCTGTACCTAGAAGATGTATAGGATAGCAGAAGCTACAATGTCTGATAGAAAAAATAAAAGTATTGAAAAAAAGACACCATTTCCTAAAATCCAATCAAAGCTGATTTCTATCAGAAACAGCAAAAGAATATCTCAACATGTTTACTCTTGAAAATATTCTTACTGGAGACACTGACCATGTTAACCTTAAGTTAACATCTCTGCACATTTTGCAGCGATCCCTCACCAGTGGTGACACACTAGTTTAGTCTGTATCTGCACTTCAGCTACTCACATACTCTATGTCTAAGGAAATACATTCTTTTGTTGTTCTTATTTTAATTTCATATCCTTATTCCTTGAATAAAAGACATATTTCTAAGGCAACAGCATGTTCCAGCAGGATCAGGACCAGCTCAGCAGCAAGGAGATGAAGATTCAGGTGTTCAGCCCGTGCCTGATTTGCTGTACAGTCTGGTTACTTACCTTCTGTTATCAACTTCACACTACGTATGAAGGATACATTGGTAGAATTCTCTCTGATCTAAACAAGTATTGAGCAGTACTATAAAATATGACATATAGTCAGGTGGGCTTTTCCAGCTCCTTAACTAACCAGTCTGCCTTGGCTGAAATCTCCTCACTTCCAGAAGTCTGTGCCACCCACATAATTGTTAGAAAAGTTAAAATAGATACAGACTGGTGGGTTAAGATGAAATTTAAAAAGTGCCAAAGATTTTAAGTTCCCCTCCCTAGCACTGAACAGCTGACAACCTCCTACCACACCAAGTAAGATGAGGGCTGCTCAGAACCATCCCACTGGCTAGCTGTAGGCAATTGTCATCTGCCTGCATGGACCTGTGCTTTGAGGGTACTGCCTCTTCCCTTCTTCATGATATTTTGTTGAGTGTTTAAGTATAGCTGGGGTTGAGTGCTGAGGGTCACAAAATGCTACTCAAAGGACTTTAGAGAGAAGCAGGAGAAAGGTCCTCAACAGCTATGGATGTGTCATTCAGGATTACAACGTGTCTCTGACTAGCTGGAAGGTCACCAGTGGTATTTAACCTCCTTACACCAATAACAGCAATAACAGCTCACTGTAGCAGCCAGAAATTGCACCTTTTCACACAAGAAAGGAGCAGAGAAGGTAATAGGGTGCAGAAAGGAAGTGCAGATGGAAACTTCAGTATTAAAGGGTACATAAAACCTTCCTGAACGTAACTTTAATTGGAATATGGGTGCTGAACAAGTTAACAGAGCTCAGAGAAATAAAATGGCAGGTGAGTGGGAATTTTGCTGGGCCTAGAAGGGAAACCATGGGTGAACGCTTGCCTCCCTTAATCAATTCTTTACATATGCACTGACCACAGTTTAACATATTGAACATTGTTTTCATTAAAAACCATTGTAAGTTCTACTAAGGCAACATATTTTGTTAGATTCACCTGTGTAATGGATGTGCTTTGTTCTGAAATTAGCATACTAGATTCTACCTAGACTTGTACCTTAATAGAGTTTATTGGGCAAAGGCGTAAATAAGAAGTTTTCATCTATGATCTCTCTGACATGGAAACTGAAGTCACTTTTAACCTCTGCATAATAAATGGGACTAAGCATTCCTTACACATGGTTTTATCATGCCAGTTTACAAGAGCTCAAATGTTCCTGACTGGCAGCCTACCTTTTTCCACTCTTCTTGCTTGAGTCATGCAAGACATGTAAGAACCTTTCACTCTTCCAGTGAGCCAGCCACATGACAGTCTGCACTGTGGAGGTACTCTCTGATGGGGTTCACGAGCTACCACTACTAGCAAAGTTTTTGGTTTCTGGAAAATAGTAACAGAGCAAGTGATGTAGAAAATGAAAAGCAGGTTATACACCTGGTTGAAAGAACTGAAAAGCACAAGCAAAAGGAGGGAGAATAGTCTTTTCAGAGAGCATCAAATAAAGGCTTTTCCCCTAACCTTATTGATCTCCTGGTTCAACTGTAGGCTCTCTTTGATATCTACATTTCCTCTCAGTTCCTCTTTCATATAAAATGGGAAATATTTTCTTATTTTGTGTGACATATTGTGACCATGATAGGCAATCATACTCAATCACTACCAGCACACATTGTGACCAGGAACTGCTAAAAACAGGTTCGGAGCCCTTTAGCACTGTGATTTTTTTGTCTCCTGTCCTTGCACTTTCTCTATATATTCACAATGAAAATGTCATTAGGTGAACACCACAGTTTCACACCAGAATTGAAGGAAAGGAAGAGCATTCACCATTTAAGGCCAGTAAATAACTATTTGGGACAGGTCAAGTTCAAGATCAAAATAAGGACGTACAACATCGTACTTAATACCAACACCCCTTCATTTTCCCAGTCTTCACTCTCACACACAAAGATGCTTCTCATCAGGTGCAGTAGCTATTCACCACTTGCTGATCAGCAGATATCTCACCTGCTTTTCACAAAGCTATAGGATTCCTGGCACAGCACTAAGGCTGATGCTCATGGCCATGGTGAAAAATATGCATGCTGATATTGTGCATTCAACCCCAAGGGTGTGTACAACCTATAACTCCTAAGACAACACAGATATAAAAAGACCATTAAACCAGTTTAAAAACATCAGACAGAGGCACTGGGAAGAAAGGAGGCCGGAGACCACATAGCTACTTCATTCTGGTGAAACTAAAAATTGGACACTAGTGGCTGCAAGAGTACCTCTCCAGCATCCAGCATCTCAGCTTCCTTATGGATTAGATCATAACTGCAGGGAAGGTGATTCCCCCCCAGATCTCCAAAATAGTGCTGGCATTTGAAGGGGACATGAAAGCAAGCCCTATTTCACTCCTGAGAGGAACACAGGGTAAAGGTCCAAAGGATATTTGTATTTGTACTTATTCTGCTACGTGTGTGTGGTTTTTTATTTTGCATTACTCTTAAAAGAAGATTAAATTGAGTTTGAATCATATACAATCAAATATTCAGAATCCCCCAAATAATTCAGCAAAAGAAATCTTTTTCAATAGGCTACGTGCATTTGCCCACATAAAATAGTCCCTATAATGTCTCAGGTAAACCTAAGTTAAAGGTATGTAAGTGAGTACACTTTCAATTATCCACAATAGTAGCATTTTATTGATAGATTGGGGAAAAAAAACAAATTTAAAACTATGAATTCAAATTTATGCCAGGTCATTGAAGACAGAGAATAGATTTGAACACATTTCTATGCTTCTTCTTCATTGGGAAAAGTAATTTAAATCATGTACATAATACCACTGACATTTCAATATTTTAAAACTGTTCCCCACCAACTCAGTAATTTTGTTTTATATCTGTAATAAGACCAAATTCAATATCATCACATAATTTTTTAATTTCTTTTTTCACACGTGATTTACTGCTGAAGTCCCCAAACAAACAAAAAATCTGAAAACAGGGAGAAAGAGATACATCTGGCATAATATCTTCATCTGTGCAACCACCTACAACACTCTCAGGACAGAACTGGTATTTTGAAAGTGATTAAAGTCTCACTGTAAGCAGACATGAGCCTCAGGGCTCAGACTCTGAAGGATTCTCCTAATGCACAGAAGTACTGGACACAGGTCTTGTGCTGTATACATGATCACAAGAAATTGTGTGATTTTGTAAAGGGTTTGGGTAGTGTTCTTCATACCTATCTCTCTCTTTTTCTTTTTTTTAATAGGAAGGGTGATGATTCTTACTTAACTCAGTAAAACATGTTGAGATCAATATATGAAAAGGTTGATATGTGCATTTAAAAATATTACTGAGTGCTTTGCAGCAGATAGCAGTGTGCCTGAAAGCATGCCAAATGCCCCATTTCTTATTCTACAATTTAGAATGAGCCAGAGAATGCTGGAGGATCATGATTAAACTTTTAAATGTCACATCTACTAAACAGCAATATCAGTCAGTCATTGAGACAGTGTTAAATGAACTTAGTTCACATCAGGGAATGAATTATACAACTTCTTTCCCATAATTTGTTTCAATAGGATATGTACACCTCATAGCTACAGTCAATCACTGTGTTCCTCGTTTAAGGAGTGTGAAAAATAAACAGTCTTTACTCAGCTCCACTTTGGGGAAAAAAATTACATATATTTTAGAAACTGAACAGCACAAGGTATTATCTCTATACACATCAGCTCCTTGGGATTTCAGGTCTATAAAAATCAATAATAATGATGCCAGACTGAGTCTTGACCTATTTGCACCACAGGAGCTGTCTCCTACAAACTCTATACAAGGTCAAGAAACAATGAGCTGCTAATTATAAGATAAAAACAAGTGATCCAAGACTATTTTGTTATATCCTAAATTTTTCTTCTTCTTTTTTTTTTAAACTGGATTATAACTCTGTTTATCTAAGTTAATGTCATCCTTATTACACAGTACTTGTATTCAAATTTGGACAAACAAAACCATAGAACATAGTTCATAACATCCTACCTGTAGTATCATAGCTTTTGTAAATATTGAAAATCAATCAAAAGCGAAGTCAAAGGGGTTGATGTGCTC
This sequence comes from Aegotheles bennettii, assembly GCA_013398125.1. Taxonomy (NCBI): domain Eukaryota; kingdom Metazoa; phylum Chordata; class Aves; order Caprimulgiformes; family Aegothelidae; genus Aegotheles; species Aegotheles bennettii. Next base: position 197,782 of record VZRW01009658.1, read on the forward strand.
AGTCACAGATCAGAGCCTTTGTCAGATATCCAGAAACAACCACAAAAATCTGTTTCAGAGCAAGGAAAAAAGGCATTGTTTAGCTTTGTACAACTACCCATGCCACCGTAAATGCTCACTTCCATAGCAGAGATGGACACGTTTCTACAGTGATGCTTACTGACAGTCATCAGTATTTGAAGCCAAATAATGAGACAGAATTCAGATTCCAATAATCCTAAATTGATTCAACTGTATTATAACCCAGCTCTGCCTTTCTCTAGCCACCATTGCTCATTTTTAAGCAGAATTGGTCAACTACAAGCCTTTTACCAAGAGAATTTGTCTTTGCTCACACCACTACAGCCTGCCTCCAGATTGCTTACTTTTTAGCCTCGCCAATGACAAATGAAAGAACATCCCACAGATGAATCAAATCCAACAAAGGCTGGTTCCTCTTGTGGAAAGGCTGTACTCTAAATTCCTGCCAACACATGAAAGAAATTAAATTCCTTTTCAAATGGGAAAAAAATAGAGGCACCTCGATGCTTTAAGCAACTTTTCTGAAGACCTAAATGTTGAATCAGATAAAACACATCAGGAAAGTTCTAGTTAGTTGAGACAGTACATGTCCCTTCTGAACAACCTTCAAAGAGCAAAAATAAAATGTGTTAGTTTTGTCTGAAAACACAGCAAATTGTTTTCTTTCTTTTAAATCTATTTGATGACAATAACAAGCCTCCATGGGATTCTTCTGAGATCTTCCTTGGGCAAAATTCATGAGCCAGTGTATTCAGAGCTACTGTACAACAGAAGGGGAACAGAGAAGATCTCTGCTGGTGTCTTCTAGAAGTCAGATTCAGACTTTGATTTGGGCAGGTGCATTTACATGTCAGGCACAATTTCTACTTCTATACATAAGATTAGCAGCAAGAAAAGCCTTAGATGTTCAGACCAAAAACCTTACCTGACCTTGAGATGTAAAGGTCACTCAAACTCTGCTGGACTGCAAAGCTTTAATTGTATGATAGACAGGGCCACAAATGGAAGATAGTGCCAAAATCTGCTCTCAGCACTGTAAGGCTTGAGCAATTCCTTTTACATTTCAGTATAAAAGCAAAATATGGAGCAGTGACCTTCAGTCTTCCTCTCCATCACCATACACCCGACATGAAGGTAACCCTGTGGAGACCTATTAGCTCTGCAGGAAGCAGAGCTCCCACAGGCTCCCTCAGGTTCCACCACCTTCCCTTCCCTCCTGCTGCTCTCTACTTGTGATTTTAAAGGAAGGACACTAACATCTAGGATGTTTCTGATTAAAGGCATAAATGCCTTCAAACTGTTGTTTAGCTTTGGCTCTTCTGGTATTTTTAAAGCTTTGCATGAAGAGTTAAAATGCACAGACCTATGTCATAATTGGAGCTATGTGACCAAATTTCCGTGCTTGTTCCTAAGCAGTAATTTTTTGTCTGACTGACAAGGTCCTTCTCTCTCTGAGTAGCAGGGTCACAGAAGCCATCAGTCAATCACCCTTTCCCAGTCCAATGACTGCCTTTTCACCTCTCTGACTGAAAGGACTTAACAGTGTTATTCACACTTCCACAAGTGTAAAGCTCTTCGTGATCTTTATGGATAAGAGGTATTCTTCAGATAAAAGCTGGAATCCTCATGATGTACTGCTTTCTTTTTGGCACACTTGCACTGCTCTGTTAGAGCACAGGTGGAGTTACAAAGTCACCAGATGTCCATTTATTCTTATTACTTCCTCAGCCTTTTTATTTCCCTCTTCTGCAGAGACCTCATAGGCTTGAATAATGGAGAGAAGGAACGAAACACTCAGCTGTATGTGCATACCTGGCTCCATTCTTTTTGTTGGAATTGCACTAGGGATGAAATTAGGCATAAACTCTTTTCATTAGTTGTACAGTAAGCAGAGGTGCTAAGAAACACTGGTTCAAATATATTCCATTTACAAGCCACAGCTCACCACAGTAGCACTGTACATAGTTAAGTTACATCTATAAAGAGTGGAACTAGAAATAAAATAGTTAGATGCATGAAGCAGGAGCCCATAACTGAAGGGAGATAGTGGTAAGAGCTGAGTTATGAGTCATGGGTATTGAATTATAGTCTTTATTCTGGTACTGTGCACTTCACTAAGTTTTTCAAAATTATATCTTCAAAGCCTGATCTCCAGGTCAGCTAATTAAATCCTCACTCCCAGTCAGGCTTCCTGTATAGGGGAAGACAATGGAAAGAATGGAGATAGTTAGTTAATTACAAATTGTCTTTGATGGTGGAAAGGAGTTTTGTATTTAGCTGTTGCTACAAGCTTACCACTGTCAGATCCAAATTGCTCACAGAAGCTTGACAGTTCTCCTAAGTGTCATGAAAGGAAAATGTCCGTGACTTGTTCATTTGAGAAGGTAACTCTTGCTTTGCATAATCGCTTTCCTCTTTGTTGCTTGTACATTGTTCTGGCATCACTGGTCTGAGAGGTATCCAATATTTTAAACTGCTCTATTCATATGGTTTCAATGATGTGGAATGGCTATCTCATTTACATAAAGGTCAAAAGCAGAGGTGTGTAAAGTGCTGCAAATACAGAGCCTCAAGGCTCTCCATTTCTATTTTCTTTGAAAGGCAAGACTCTTTCCAGACAGAAGCAATGTTGAGCACTTAATTGACCTGTGTGGAATCAACAGTTTCTTCAGCAATAATAGACTAAGTTTAATCACAGTTGCAAGCCTACTGCATCAGTAGAATTACTTCAGCACTCAATCTGACTCTATTCACAGACACTGGAGTAGCCAGTTGATATCTCAGGTTTACAAAACAGTTACTGTGTTCAAACTTTCAATTCAGATTGCCTGTAAGAGGGCTAAGAAGTAAAATAGCCAGTCATGAAAGACATAATATTCCAAGTGTATAGAAAACAGAGAGAACACTTACATGCATTCATCAAGACTCCCTTTGGCCAAATTTTGCCATGAAGCTGTATTTGACTTTGTATCAATTAACTTGAACCGTGGAGTTTTTAGAGATTTATATTCACGAAGTGCATGAAAAGAGACAGGTAAGAGTAAAATTAATGGGTTCCTCACTCTCCTTAGTCTAAACTTTGAAAAGCAGTCTGACCTAAAGAATGCCCTGTGACTCACTGCTCATCTGGGGATGCTTTTTTTATTTATCAGCATCTTTGCTACCATAGACATTAGCAAAGATTTAAAAATAAATACATTCAGACATACAAAATTGCTAAAATGTGAGTTCAAACAGCTTTGTCCTAGAGCTGGTAAGAATCCATCTTGCTGCTCAAACTGAGAAGACATTTATCCATTTTTAAATCTTCCAATTTATTTTTATGTGCATTATTTAAAACATACAGTGGGCTACAGAGGACAGTGAAGTGAACTCTGATTACATCTTGGATGTGCTACCAAATGTTGTATCTGCTGAGCTGATGCATGAAGTGATTTTTCAGAGTAAAATATTTACAGATATGACAGCTTTCTCAGATTCTGTTCCCCAACTAAATGAAGACACCATATTCCAAATGAGGCCTGACCATGGAGCAGACACAAAGTTAAAGATTCAGACTTCCCTGAACAATTAAAAAGAGGCAGAAAAAGACCATTAACCATTGTGGAGAGGTTGAGAATTGTGATCACTGCTAACTCTCATGCTGAAGCCAGCAGAGGCTGTGGAGAAAGTAAGCAGATTGTAGAAGTTTGAACTGGAGATTTTTAACACCTTAGAGGCTACTCTGAAGCCAAACAAGTGTGCCACTTGGCTGCTAGGAGCTGAGAAGGGCCTTGTCACTTCATGGGCACACAGCAGTAACCAGAGTGGTTACATTTACTACCTTGAAGGCTATAAATCTTCACTGCAAGTAATTTCCTAACCATGTTTCACTGGCCTCATTTTCAAAGCTTTTATTTTTACAGGTCATCATAATCCAGTTCCTTTCCTTCTCTCCATAAAGGAATGTGTGTGTATAAAGATGCCACTAGGTCTTGGGTCACTCCCAAATTGTGCTAAACACTCTGCCAACAGCATGTCACACTGCCCCTAGAAATAGAGACACAAAGGCAGAGTAAGAGGTGGGAAGGACTAAAGCAGATATGCTAAGTGCTAGGTGTACAAAGCAAGAAGCTCAGAAAAGTACTTGTGCCCAGTTGAACCCTAGATGCTGAGCAGTGCTGTCAATGTCCATAGGTAATCAAAGCTCAGGATGTGGAAGAGTCATGTAGCCCATGAATTCCTTATTGGTCACACTATTATTAAATACATTGCATTTCCATCCTTTACTATCACTTTTCTCCCCAGCGTCACCACAATAACAGAATGAAAGAGAGAGTTCTTGCTCCAGTTAAGGAGCTCATGAAAATATCACTAATTAAAGCTACAAAGACACTTCTAATTCCTGCCCAGTATTAGTCAACCTGCAGACAGTCACCTCGGTGAGGTATGACTTCCTCCACATCAGTAAGAAGCTCATCCTGAAGCAGAAGCAGATTAGTAGGGAACTTTGCTACTCCTCTTCTTGTAAGCCTTGAGAGTTTATGCACATAGCAGGTGACCTATTCTTCATCACAGGCATGCAAATGCCAGACATCAAAGAACACTTCTAACTGAATTCTCAGGATAATTAATTTTCACCTGAAAGTGTTTTAACCTTTTAATCCATCTAAGCTAATAGATAGTAATGGCCTTCATTATTGCAACATCAGAACAGCTCCCCATCTTTTAACATATGAAGGCCTGTCACCACTTTCTGTGAGGTAAGGAAGTACTAACCACCCCCTTGCACAGAGGTGAAGTGCCAGGCAAATGCCAGCTAAATAAACTTTTCAATTTCATGTATCAAACTGTGCCTGATAAGGCCATCATTTCTGGTGGACACCTTTCTCTCCCTGGAGAATGGTTTTGCCTGTCCAAGGTGTAAGGTCCCACTGTTTATACCAGCTATGCCAGCGTGTGCCCCAACACCAGCACCATCTGTGCAGAGGCAGCCTTCTCCCAGCTCTGCAAGCAGCATTGCGACTTCATTCTGCTCAGCCCAGGTGCTCGTTGTTCACTGCACAGGGAGTGAAATGTGCTGTTCCTTCTCAGACACTTTCTTCCACAGAAATACATTTTGGAAGTTTAAAACTGCCATTTCCCATAAAACATTGTCTATCTTTTCACCACCTACGGAGGAAAGATGCTCACTCTGCCTCCAGGGAGCTGAGAAGAGCCAGAAAGGACCATTAACCCCTCAGAGAGATCTCTCAATTCGAACAGTGCTAAGTGTCAATAGCAGTCTGGCAGCATCCTCACAGCTCAAAATGGGCTTGAACCAAAACTCCAGATCTAAAAAACTTTGATTCTCTTTGGTCTGATGAGTCAGTGTCTGGAATTTGAAACAGGATTCAAATCCGAGTTTACAAGTTTGATCATTGATATAATGAAGCAAACCAGTGCCTCCAGCCTGAATTTCCTGAGAGCCACAGTCCAAACCTCTCCTCGGAGCTGGGCAGCTCAGGCATAGCACGGATGTTGCAGGCAGTCATCGATCCCCTTTGCCAGGAGGAGGTGAAAAAAGTTTCCATAATGCGAGACAGCACTCAGCAGTAATCTGTTCTCTACATCTTTTGCTTTGAAGAGCAGAAAAATTCACCAGAGTAATTCAAAATTAGAAGTTGTAAAGGGTCAAATGAAAAAAAGCCCACCCAGTATCACACCTCTAATTTCTTTAGTGAATCACAATGCATAGGGGGATTTCTGTTGTCTTCCAAGTCTGACAGCAGAGATTGGATTTATGCAAATTATAAGGTTAAAATAATTAGAGATAGGTCAAAGGTATAAATCAAACAACCAAAGCTGACATGTCCAAAATTCTGCATGCTAAACAATCAAGGTGTTTAAAGTCAAAACTTTTGGTGTTTATTTATACAGAGCAAAATTTAAGGAGGGATTTGCTGAACTACCTGGTTGTTGAAACCATTTTTTGTCTGTATGCTTTGCAGGTCTCGCAGGGAAGACAAAGCCCCACTCTCATCTGTATTTCTGCAGCACAATTAACATTTACGGAGTTGCAGGTGAAAATTTTGGTCCCCTTCCCCATCTCTAATTTATACACAGCAAGTACAAATTACTTGGGAACAAAATGTTCCAGCAAGAGCAAAGTTGAAAAACAAATCCTCGAAAAAAGTAAAGTCTATGTAACCCACTTATGCATACACTGCCTTGCTTGCATTTTGTCACTGTTGTGGCTGAAATGCCACGTTCACAGCCTGAAACATGGAAAACAACAGCAGGAGTCAAGTTTTGCTCTTTCACAGTGGTGTAAGTCTAAAGACTGCAACAAAACCCACTCGAGAGTTGGATTACCACAGCTCTGCAAAACAGTACCTCTCAGCCCTAATCCAGCAATGCAGCCCCAAAGTGCTGGGAAGGATGGGGAAAACAAAGTCCCAGTTTAAGCAGATGAATAAAAAATTACAACCCCATTTCTTACAAATTGCAAGTGGTGTTTGCTTCCATGGAAAAGTCCCTGTTTCCTGGAAGAAAACAAAAAAACAAAATAACAAACAAAAAAACCCCACCACATTTTGTCTTGAGAACTAAAACACTTTTGTCCAAAGTGCCCTTTCATCAGTGCCCCACCCAGGAGCTCTTCAGAATGGCTGGATCAGTCCTGCCTCACACCAGGGATTTCAACTCAAAAGGAGAACATCCAAACAACTAGTTCATGGGGAAAGTGAGGCACTAAATAGTTAACATACAAATCCCAGGAAACTTCACAGCACCAGATGAAAATTTTCAGGTCTGGACTCAGACATTTCATGAAAGAAAAAAACTATTTTGTGGGTAGTGAAAAATCATTTGCCATGAAGTAAATCTGGTGTTGACTTGCTTTTATCTGGATCCCTTGTTTTTTCATAATTACTTGATCAATGTCCTATGAATAGTTAGAGACAGAGTGGATGTAAGAAGAGACACGCATTTCAACTATGCATTTATGTTATCTGAAATTACACACATTGTTATCAATAAGAAATAATTAATATCCCTCTTGGTTAGTTTATTAATAGAGATTCATATAACATTAGATATTACACGGCAGGGAAAATGATCCCTGCATGTTTCATAGTGAAATAAACTACCAAATATAACTGTATATTGACTTTCACTAGCTAACATAGTAAATAAGTGAATAGATAAATGCATCTTTTGGTCTTCTGCATTTTTGTGCCTGCACTTACCAGGTGAAGAGGGGAGGGAAAACAGAGGCTGAGTTTACTTTATGACTTTTGGTTTTTGCCCACGTTACAGTTGAATTATCAGTGGCTGATAATGGCTTACATTTCCTAGCAAAGAAATAGTGCCTTTTCAAAACACTGTAAGAAGTGGCACTCATGAGGTTTGCTCTCTTCCTTCCCACCATATGGCAGAATAATTTTACTCATACCTGATCCATTTTGTTTCTCTAGTTTCATTTCTTCTTTTTTTCCCTCATTCATCTCTCCTCTCCCTTTCTCCTTCAGAAGTCATTTATTTGGCTCCATAGTTCATTAAAATATTCCCTGCTTCAAAACCCCTTTAAAATAACATATTACATGTATTTATTACTCCTGATATTAAATTATTTTAAGGCATTTTTTGTCTTACACTTTTCAAGTGAGCTCCAGTTTCTTCTCTCGGATGACTAACGTCCATTAAACACAATAGGCACACATAGCAATTTGGGGAAATTACAGAAGAATTCCTGCAAATACCTTATATCAGTGAGGGAGTGCTCATGCTGGAGCAAGGTGAAGGTGATCTGTGTTCATTACAAATACCCTTTTCTTTCATTTCCCTGACATTGTAAGAATTTGGCTAGAATTGAGCTGTGCAAACAGTTCACAATGAATTATTTACTTGATTAATGTAATCTCTTTTTGTTTTAATTATCTGTGAACAATTTATAATTTTCTCATCAAGTATTTCACATAATCTGATAAACAATTTCATGATCTACTAATGTGCATAAGCCAGGCTTTGTAAATACAAGCTTTCTGCTTGGACTAAACAATTCTAAGCACATTTGAGATTTTGGGAGGCATTATTTTATTATTTTATAATTACAGCCATTATTCTAAGGCACTAAAAGTCCACATAAAAGAAAATATTTCAAAAGTATACAAATTACCTCATTTCAGAGATTCTTAATGCATATTTAGTATTAAAATTAAGTATTTAATTTAGATATATATAATTTATATAATTAAATTTAATTATATCTTTTATATATATTTAATTATATCTTGAAAATTTATCTACATAATTTATAAGGTAGAGCACATGTGTTTAGAAGAACTATTTTTCCTTTTTCCAGCTAAAGAAAAACAGTTGAGAAGAAATATCATATAAGATGCTTCAGGGATGCTGTTCTTAAAATACTAAAGGTACTTTATTTACTACAGCAACATCCTAAGCAGCACTGTAATAAAAACTCTGTCTGTGTTTCTATTCTCTACCCTAACTCCAAAAATTTTATATATAGTACTCATAAAAATGTACTGTGGTTTAAAATTTAACTTGGAAATTAAACATAAGAGAGGGAAAATTTGTTTTAACATATTTTTTTTTACTATTTAGGTACTAAAAGAGAGTTATCCAGAAAATATTTACAGAGGTATAGAGGCAGCTTGCACCTCCCTCCTGGAGAGAAAGGCCATTTTTGTTTTCTTGGTTCTGTCAATCAACAGTTTCTCACTGATCTAGAAAGCCTAAGCTTTTAAACAGATGGCTCAAAAGGCACGAGCCAGATCTCTCCAAAATATTTTACTGTTTTAAAAAAGAAAAGGAGAGGTTTGAGTCCTTGAAAATTTTCAGAACCTGACAGAACAAAATCCTGAGCAATCCCTCATCTGAAGTTAGTCCTGGAGTCCGAGGAGGAGCAGGCTGAACCAGATGATCCTTTCAAACTCTGTTTTTCCAAGATGTTGCAAGTTTATCAACTCCAGGCTTTGAATCTAAACTTAAGCTATTTTTATTATTTTATTTTTTTTTATGGAGGTAACAAATATCTCTTTAACACGAGAACTTAGCTGCCATTTTTCTTCTACAAAAGTGCAGTTTTGGTGTCGAGATTTCCAGTGCTCCAATAATAAACTCATAATAAAGACTTGGTTTGTTGTGAGGGGTTTTTTTTTACTTAAATAGGCTGTAGACTACCAGTTTACACAAAAACTGAAAGCTTTGAGTAGTTTGATTGAAAGAATTAATAACTGTTATTTCCTGAATGGAGACATTTGATTTAGACTGCTTATAAAACACTTCACTTTTCTGAAGCACCTAAAATCCAAGATTTTAAGAGCCTTTGCTGACATTTATTTTTCTCTTCTAATACTTCTGCAAGAAAGGTGAGAAGTGAGGTTAAGAGAGACTCAAAATACACCAGTCAGAGACTTCATGACATTTCCAATCTCCTATTCTTCTGCTCTAGCCACTAGAATTATTTCCAGACTCAGGTTCAACACCTGCACTGGCATGATAAACCTTCGGAGCTATTGCAGTCCATCAAATTAATGACATGCATTTGAGACAGTCCTTTTAACTAAGCCACCAACACTATCAAGGACCAGTTAGTTTACAGATACAAAAATTCAGGCAGCTTTATAAGGTCCCTAACTGTATATTTACATGATAAATGGTAATAGGCTCATCAAGCACCCATCACAAGTAGGAACAGAAGAAGCAACAGCACACCAGCCATTCCTAAGGCTTAGTGCAACTTCTCCATGTCTGGCAGCATCAGTTGCAAATGGGCCAGTTTTGCCATTAAGCCAACCTTGATGCTAGGTCTGTGCCAATAAATCAGATCACTCTTAATGTTGCTCCACTTTAGCATTGCATTTGAGCCAATTCTGTTTCCCAGACAGTTTAGATCAGATCACTCTTAATGTCACTCTATCACTGGTTGTCCAAAGCTTTGTTGGAGAACTGTCAAGGCATAGATAAAAGCCAAGCAAACATGTTAATAGATAAGATAAGGTGAAATGGCAGCACAGGAATTCCTGCAGTGCTATTGTACCAAAAGGCAATTCTCCTGTAAAGGGGTTATGCTTTTCTTGACTGTTTATTTAATCTCTTGGCAGTTTCTTAGTGAGATGTGAGTCCGAGTTCCTCAACAACATGGTACAGCTGCCTCAACACAGCTGCCAGTAAAAGCTAGATCATTTGGTGGGCCATTTCTAAAGGAATTTCGTGTGCCTGTAGAAGTCTTCTGGGGAGAATGGGCCAAGTCTAGAGCCAATACAATGGATAACAGTATGTTTTCACTTTGGTTTCATTAAGGTCTTTAATTGGAAGTGCTCCTACAATAGACTTGAGCCTCAAAGTGTTTTCATGCCACAAAGCAATTCATTGTAGAACATCCAAACCAACCTGGAATGACCAAATTACAGACTTTCATCTCAAGCTTCCCTAATTTCTTCCTTCCTTGACTTACTACACTGTATTTGCCCTCCTAATGGCCTCAGATATTTCACACGTTGAGGATCACAGAATCACAGACTCCGTTTGCCATTCTCTTTTGCACAGGGGTTCACTTCTTTATACATTCATTGCTTCTTTCTTATCTATTTGAAAGCCACCTCAACACTGTCTGCTCTAATGCCAACTTAGAGATCCCCAGGGTACTTTAAGCAAGAGAGTACCTCTATGAAACAGCTGTGTGGCTTGTAGAGATTCTAGAGGCAACACACAGTCATGTCATGCCTATATTGGTGTCAGTACCAGAACTAATTCATTCAAGGCCAACATAAAAATCTCTCCAGACACCAAGACATGCCCACGAAGTGCATGACATTTAAAGATGGTACTAGAGGGCAAAAATAGTATTTTTCATCTGAAATGATGATAAATGATCATCTGAAGCAGAATGCATATACTGCACCTGAAATCCTCAAGGCAAAGCCTAAAGCTAACTGTGCTTTCTGGAATACCAACCTTCTTCTTCTGTCTTCCCGGGTCAAAAATGGCAAGTATAGAAATAAAAAAAAATTTAAGGATTCAGCCCTTGATATCAGGCAGCAAAAGAGTACCTATTGACTCACAACAGACTTAAAAGCAAAAAGAACCTCTGACAACATGCAGAAAGGCTCTGTTTTCTTTCCAGTATTGTGCCAAATCAAATAAAAGGAGTTCTACACACCAGCTTACAAGTCTGTCCGACTAGCTACACCCAACCTAAAGATGCAAACACTAATTAAAACATTTACTTTATGGTCCATTTGCTGCAGTAACAATGCAACATTATCTAGATACAGTTCTTCCTGCAGGGACCAGGAAGGATATACTGTTGACAGAATTTTAAATGAAAGGAAAACCAAAAAAACTAAATTCCCATTACACCTTCTCGTTCACAGATCAGCTTTCGTTCATTCCTGTAAAGGCTCAGTATTCTGGCCCTGAAATGCTAAACAGAACCGAACCTTGTATTGCTGTCTGTGAGTCAAGCAGTTTGAATGGTGTCCATTGGTTCATGCATTCAGAGAAGAAAAGAAAAATCAGCTAATTGCATTGCAATTTATGTTCCTTTCTTTGCTGTTGCATTGTTGACACAATTCCTTCTCATTTCTAATTATCTAGAGGAAGGGGAAAACTTGAAACTTTAAGCTGCCTGACATAAACATCTCAGTTCCTGTCATAGCTAAATATTGTAAATGCTACAATTATGCAAACAGATTCACTCTAAAATTCAGAAGATGCTGGAAGACGTACATTTTAATATTGCTTTTTAAGCTAGATAATCAGCTTTAATAGTCCTTTCTTTCTGACTACTGTATCACTAAAAGATTTACTATACTAGAGGAGAGGTCTGGCACAGAAAACCAGACCCTGCCTCTGTATCTGTCATTCCCTAATGACTGCTTTTTTTTATTATTTTTTATTTTAACTCCCCACATCTTCACTTCTCCCCTTCTAGGTTGACATTGTGGAATAAGGACACAATACTGGCTGTATTTTTTTTTCCACATTTGGTTAGCCAAATGGCCCCACTAACACTTGTGTTAGCACAGCTGAAGAGGTGCTATGGAAAGGGAATGAGGAGCTGAGGGGTAGAAACCAACATCTCCTTAAATCAGAGCTGCTGCTATGGAAGACAGTAAATGAAATCTTAGTGATAACCTTTAGAAAACAGACAGACTGCAAACAAGAATAATTTTTATGGGCCAGACCCTGCTGGGTTTAGCCATGTTGGAAGTCCTACTGCCATTAAATGTAACTGTATGTGTGAATTAAGAAAGCAGTATTTGGATTTTTATTTATGTAGTCTGCTGTGCAATAACCTTGAATGGAAATGCATTTGTATATTTTTAAATGCACTCCAAGTTTTACCACTACATGAGTGGCACTGCCTCACACTGCTTTTCTGCAAAATAAATATACTGTCTTCCATAAAGACAGTCTTTCATTTTAACTCTTCATTACTACATCTTCAGATTTTTTCCTCTACAATGCAAACAGGCAGGTTAGTGGTCATTACACACTATGTTTCTATATCTTCCTGAGCTTAATTTAAAGCAGATACAATGCTGTCTTGTGAATACATTTGTTTTCAATGTTCTAAATAGATTTTTATTGTAGATACTTGTTCCAATTCCATTATTTTCCCTTTCACCCTAAATAAAGTTTTCCTAGATCACTGTCACTACTGCAGAGAAATACATTTTCTGTTTTGCCTCGAAAGAAATGTGAAAAAGGAAAATGCTGATGGTACGAGAAGCAATTTGAATCCCATGATAGAAAACACAGCCTTAACAGACAATGCACAGTAATAAATAACAGTATAGGAACATGGGGTTTTTTATCAGAAGAGAAATGCAAGGTATACTTTTTTAAACAAATAAATGTTTCCTTTTGCCCTTTTTCGGTTCTAGGAGAAGGGTGGTAGGAGGCAAGAGAATGGATTTGAAAAATACATACCGTGTCTATCATTCAGTAGCTACAGAATTGGTTTTGTTTTTTAATAATGTGTATTGGTTCCACTTTTGTACAGGCAACATATAAAGGACGGACAACAGATAGAGGTCAGGCACTACTACAACAAGTCATTTTCCTCAAGGTGTTTTGGTACCCTTTGCTGTTGTTTTCATTCTCATTATCCTGTGTGCAGAATAGCAAAGGAAGCTGTATATCTTACTGCTGTGAATGTGTTGGACTGTTTGTTTTAAGCTTTGCTACAAGTAAATCAGATTTAGTAGGAGTGGTTCACCAGGTGCATATTCTTCCTTAAGCACTAGAGAAGACTGTGGAGTTTCAGGGATGACAAAGCACACATTAAGTGTTATCCAAGAGGACAGTTCGTGTCCTGTGTGACTACCAGAGCTTATTACATTGCTCTTGATGTAACAGGATGAATTTAAACCTTTGTGAACTGCTGTCTCGTGACTGGCAAACTACTTCTGACATGAAGCTGAAAGTTGCTGCCATTTAATGGCTCTTTGGTGACCTTTCAGAAGAGAAAGGATGGCGTTGGTCCAAATTCTAGCACACAGACATCTATATCACTACCACGAGCAGCTTCTGCTCTGGAAGAGGATGAGTTCAATCATTCTTGTGGGCAGGAATTTCCCAAGCAGACCCCATCTTTCAGATTTGCTAATCACAGCTCAACTATATTTTCTAATTCCTTTTCTTGGTATTGCAGCTCAGACTGTAAGCTCCATGGCTAATGATGTTTAGATGCACAGATGATGATGATGCACAGATCACTGGGCAATAATATTTTTCTCATCTAACTTCTTATGCAAATGATTATAGAGAAAAATCAGCCATTATTGCCTATGAGTGTTATTGCCACCAAAGTACAACAGAAAGTGAACACAAACAAATAAAATGGACTCATCTGAAACAGATTCACAATTTGGCTTAATCAGGCCTTTTGAAAGGGTCCACATTACTGAAGCAACTTCATTAAGAGTTGATTTTTAAGTCACATAATTTCTATGCTGCCGACAGACCAGTTAAATGTCAATAGAGAGGAATATTAAAGGAAGTTTACACTTGTGTTACAGAGAGTAGATAAATTCTTTGGCTCTCCTTCTCCGCCATATGTGAAATTACCTTTGTGGGCCAGAATGCAGACACTGAACCTTCACCCACATAAGCTATAGACAAGAAAGAATGCCCCCCACATCCCCGGATAACCTATTCACTGAAATGTTTGTTGTATCTTTGGCTGTAAGAAAATTTCACATTTCTGTTGAATTGCTGTGTGAGGTTTTGCAGACATTTTCCTAGACTTAGCTGGTACCACTCTCTGCTATTCAATTGTTACCTTCCCCAGGTGTGAGCTACGTTTTCACAGCACATTAGGTAGGGACTGCAAAGCAGCCCCGTTCTGGTTAATAGAAGCTATTATTCCTATTAATATCTTTAATGCATAGCTAACTGTAGAACACTGGAATATGCTGACAGCTCATGTCTAATAGCCACTGTTGCAACAAAATATGCTTTATTTAACAATGAGTATACGCACCAGCTCTTTTGTTTCTAGTTATCACCAACTATTTGCCACATCAGAAAGAGAAAGAAATAGGCAGAAATCAGCTCTCTTGCAGCCGAGTTTATTTCTTTGAGAATGAACAGAAAGGAATGTGTAGGAGTGACACAACAGGAGAAGAGCTTACACAGTCTTTTTTTAATGGAGTCAGTATCCAGTGTATATAGACTGGAAAATATGCAAGGACACACAATACAGAAGACTGTGAACAGTCTGTTTAGAAATCACTGGCTAGCAGTGACCATTAGATCACCTTACTAAAGATGAAAAATGGCTTGGCTTTGAAATAAAAGCCAGTTGCATCCTATTTAATATCTTGATGCAGTTGCAGGAACACAGAAGGAAAATACAAAAGCCAAAGTACATCTATAAATACACGAGGAAACAACAACATGAAAATACTCACGAACTACATTAGTAATAAGTAGAAAGAGTTAATCCAGGGAAACAAATGAAGTAACAGAAATGTTTTGCACTGTTTTGGTTCAAACCTAGATCCATTAGTGATTTACTTTTTAAATCAGAGTGGCAGGCAAGTGTCTAACAACTGAAAAAGGCAAATACGGTGCCAATCTCCAAAGGGCAGCAATCCCAGGCTATCTGAAGTTGGGCTGACTCCTCCATAATCATGAAAGCAATCAAAAACAATAAACAATAAACACCCATAAAACAACAGGCTTCCTAAAAGTCAGCCTGATTTCTTACTAGGACAAGTTAATAGGCTTCTGAGCTCAGGATTAGTTTAATAACTTTAACCTCAGAAAAGCTTTTTGCACAATCTCTTCAGATATCATCAAAAAAGAGCTAAGGCAGTACAATCTTGATGAAGTTATTGTACAACTGCTAAAAAATTTTCCACAAAACTGTTGGTTTACTGCAAAGAGGAAACGATGCACTGAGTAAAGCTCTTGCAAAAGCCTAAGCTGAGCTCAGTGCTATTCAGCACTTTTATGAATTACTTGAGTGATGGAATAAAACACCCAGTAATTAAATTTGCAGATAATATCAAGCTGGAAGGATGCACCAGGACTGCAGAGGACATCATTAAAATTCAAAACTTATCTAAACAAATTGAAAATACAAATAAGTACAATTCAGTGAAGACAAGTGCAATATACTGTATTTATGTAGAAATCATCTGACGCACAAATACAACATGGGGAACACCTAATTACAGAACAATTACTTCTGAAAAAGATGTGGAGGCTAAAGGATTGCAAACAGAATATGAGCCAGTGTTTTTTCTAGTAAAACTGTCCTCCTGCTAGCATGCACAATGAAGATGTCACACCTAGGACATATGAAGTAGCCTGAGGCTGGAACACTGGATCGAGTTTAATACCCCAAACATCACAAAAGATATGAGTTAGCTGGACAGCTGAGAGAAGCAAGAATGATCAAAGGTTTAGAAAACACATTCTGTGAGGAAAGGTTGAGAGAATTGGGTTTGTTTAACTTAGCCAAGACTCAAGGAGACATAACACGGTCTACAAATTACAGAGAAGTTTTGCAAGAAGTTACTCTTACTATTCACTCTGCTAATATGTTTAAATTGCAGTCAGGACAAATTAAGGACAAATTAAACAAATATTAGTCAGGAATGACTTGGCATAATTAATCCAATCTTGAGCAGGCTGAGGGATGTCTCAGAGTCCCTTCCAATCCTATCTGCTGCCCTTCTCAATGTTATTTTTAAAACCTCCATTAAAAGCATGCTCGTTCTGCCCATGAAGATCTAAGAAAAATAGATTAGAATCAATTACTGACTAAAAAGATCACTATGATTATTTATCTTTCAATTTATATTAAAGGATAAAACTTTCCAGAGTTATTGTAGGTGAACTTCAGAAAATACCAAGTTATGCTTAAGTTACCCAAAATCAGCAGTCGCTTTTTAGGCTAAACAATGTACACAGGCCTAAAAAAGGAAATTATTGCAATTACTGCAGTCATGAAATTGAAGCAATGACAGGTTTGAGGGAGTGAATGACAGATCCTGAATATTCTGATTATTTTGTTACCATCTATCTGCCCATTTTAAAATTCTACACAAAATATCAAAGGTACTTTATGGATAGAACTTAGCCCGGGGCTTGTCCAGATAAAGAATTAACAAAACAGATGGCACTGATAATGAAGCTAGATAATGAGAGTGCTTCACACAATGAAAGGTAATTAACCTGCTAAAGTGTTCATGACAGGATCTATGACACAACATGTACGGATCTGAAGCTAGAAAGGTAGAAATGAGCAGTAGTTTGAATACTCTGGATGTGGGATGTTGAGCTGTTTGGTCACCTGGACAAAGACTGTTGCATTCAGAAGAATGTTCAGGGCTCATTCAGTCACAGTCAGCAACTGGGCAAGGTACAATTTCAAGTCTGGTCCTGAAAAACAGGATCAGAAACCAATCCTGGAGTGGCCAGCAGTGGCTCTCGGATGACCAGCTGAACCTTGGGGTTCCAAGAGCTCTGGAAAACCCAGAGTGGCCACACACCAGTAAGAGCAGCTGCTGGGAAGCAGCCAAATCTGAAAATCTTATCTAAGAATCTTTCTCTCAGTGAAGTGATAAGAATGGAAACACTCAGTTCAGCAGAGTGTTCAGTTTGCTTTAGTCATTATTTTGAGTCTGCTGCCTTTAAACTGCTGCTAAGTAAAGTTAACTGAAGCATTCCTTTCCCTTCATTTTATGGCAGACAAACTGGGACGACTCACCTCGCTATCATTCACCTATTATGTCCTATCTTAATTTCCCCTTAGCGCTATATTATATATCCTCATGTTTACTTCCCCAGGAATTGTTTTTGTATTTCTTCATCAGTTTAGTTGCTCTCTTTAGGAGCTTTTATATTATTTCATATGCCTTTTGAGATGGAATGCCTGAGATTGAACACTTTAATACAGGCAAAGGTGTACTATAAATTCCTGTAATGATACTCGTTTTGTCTTAATACAATCTAACATCTCAATTTCTTTCTAGACCACACTGAACTGCAGCCTTCTCTATGCTGTTCCCTGCAATGACTGAGTATTTTTCTCGGAGTTGTTACAGCTAATTTAGAATCTATCAGATAGTATGATTAGTTCCAATTGTCCCTTCAGAATCAGTTACCATCAGCTGTCTACCCTGAAGCTCACCTGTCATTTATTACTGAATGCTCGATCAACATTTGATCCTTCTGCGTTCTTTGTACCTCCTCATAGCTAACAAGCCCCATGTAATTCCACCTTGCCAACAAAAAAAATATAAAAGAAAATAAAAATAGTTGTTATTTATGCCCTTTCCAGATCATTTTCACTAGTTTCAATATGGATCCTTACATTACTCAACTATTAATTTTTTTCTCAAGTCCTTATTTCTCACCTTCTTAGAGCTCCCCAATCCACAAGACTGTCTTCTTATGCTGAGATCATTTTTTTTTTTTTGAGTGGCTTTATCCACATAAATTTTATTTACTGTTGTGGACTACAAGATCTTCTGTCTTCGAGTAATGAAGGAATTCTAATAGGCTGCAAAGATAATGTTTTCCTTAATAGGAACAATTTTGATTCATTCTTTCATAACAGTTTTGTCAGAACGTTTCATAAAACTCCATACTAGCATGATCTCTACATTTCTTGAAGGTACTAGTCACAAGGCTGTGATTCACTTACTCAAACCATTTGTACTCCCTACGCCTCCCCTTCTTCCCTTGATCTATTTGCTTTATCTTTATGCTTTTCTTTCACTTAGATTTTCAACTGTTTGCGGATGGGTTTTACTCTTTTTTATATTTGGACAGTGTATAGCATAGTAGGACTGGAGCCCCCACACACAAGTACCTTAAAAAGACAATGGTGACTTATTGCATGGAAAATATTTCAAAAAAGTTATTTACTGCTTATCAAGTGCAAACAGACATTTCTATCTCTTCTGCTCAGGTACTTCTCTGTTCAGCCCCGTTACTCATAAAAATAATTCTTTTCTTTCCTGGTGATCTTCTAGCATCAACACCACACTGATCCAAAAGCACACTATTCTTAGATTAACTCTACTGGATATACAAGAAATTAATCTGGAGACCTCTGCCTGTGCAGTCACCATCTTTAGACTTAAGATGGTATCAATTCAGACAATGATTTTTCTTATCTCCACTTCAGAGTAACTTTCCTCCTTTTCCCAAGAAGTAATTCAGTATAAAAAGTTAGAAAATTCCATCATCTCTGTACATGCCTCTCCACTGTCAATGAACTGAACTACTTGTTTGCAGAAATAAATGATGCTTTAAATATTTTTACCAAATAAAATGCTATTTACACACATTAGAAAACAACCTTAGCTGATCAGTTATTGACAGTAAACGCTCATGGGGATTGCACCTGTCCTTAGACCACTCTGTTGCACATGAGGAACAACTAGGGCAATTAGTTCACAAAACTATTTAGTGGTAAATAACCAGCTATGGTAGATTATTACAATGCCCTGTGTGACTATGTTGTAGTAGTAGGAAGGGTAAAGAAGAAAGCAATAGAGCAGATGTCCAGGGCATACTTGGAAGATGACAGGTAAATGAGTCACTATCAAGGATTCCATTTCCACTTCCACAACTTGATTTGTGAAGGGCAGGAGTATGAAGTCAATGACCAGCAAATTAAGAGGGACATCTCACATGAAGAGATGATGGAGGTCAGCTTGCTGATGGAGGAGAGATTCCAGGAGAGTTCCAAAAAAAAGCTGTGTCTTCCTCAGGTTCAGGGAATGGTATGACTAAAGGAAAAGTCTAAAGCAAGCTACATATGTAGTATGCAAGTATGTATGCTTTCATTTTAGTGAATATTATGCTTTAAAGAAACTGCACATGTAGTGTTCTCAGAGAAAGCAGGACTACAAGGTCTGAGATTGAGACAGATTACCTGTCTACACTCCAGAAGAGAGAGTGAAAACTGTATGTTTTTTCCCCAAGAGAACTGAGAGGCTACCTCAGAAAATGGTAGAGATGGGATTGAACAACCTGGTAACTATCTGAAGCAGCATAGCCATCTTGCCAGTATCTGCCTAGTCACAGATGTGCAGATCTGAGCCCTCTTACCAAATCATACTTGACCATCATTGACATAGCCTGTTGCTTACTTCACTATCACCCTCAGGAACACTTCAGCAGAAGGCAGCCTAAACATCCTTTCTACCTTAACAAGAGGTCTGAGTTTCTCTTGCTTGAGCCATGCAGATCAGGCCTGGAAAGGCCCGAGCTAGCAGCTATCCAAGCTTTCCTCTTCTTAAACACTCTCTGAATTAATTAATGTCCAGAAATATCCTTATCTCTGTATAAAGGCCACACTGGAAATAGAAATGGCATATATGAGCCACAGAACTCAAATAAATTGAAATTCTTTGCTTCCTAGTGTAGACATAGCTTTAGACGCTATTCTGTAGTGCTATGAACAAAATACCCACAGCCAGAGCTAGCAGTGAGCTTCCCTCATGGGGGACTGGAGGCTTGTAGTGAAGTTGACTGTTACCATGTTAGGAACAGACAAGGAACTGCGCTCAGCAGTGACAGTTGGGAAATCTATTGTTCAGTCTACAGACTGGATCTGTGCCAAGATGAATCACTCTACTTTTCATCTCTTAGTGTCTGCAGACCTTTTAAGTTTTATACATCAGGCTATTGTGGAAGAAAAAAAAAACAGCACTGAAGAAGAAATGAAATAAGGTCTAATGAAATAAGACCAACCCAGGATAGTAAGAGGTGCCAGTAAGTACAACATTCAGTGTAATCTTAAACTCTAGACCACTCTTCCCAACAAGCTTGTTACAAAATGTGGGAATAAGTGGCTTCAAATAAAGAAAGGCATCAGGATTGTAGGTGATCAGTTCTACAGAAGCTCCCTCTGAACATGATGCTTTCTTGTAAGAATGTCATTATTAAATGAATTTAAGAAAATTAACCCAAACAAGCAAAAAACAAAGATAAAAAGATATATATATATAAAAATATTATATCAATCAACATTTGACTGATTGACAGAGTGTTTATGATCATACCATAGACACTGGAATCTGGTTCTGGAAATTGCCTTGAGAGATTGTCTAACCACACCTATCTCTATCTGATACCTTCATATAACACTTAACATTGACAGGATCAGAAAAATTTAGTCACTGTTTATGAAAACACAGGTTTTCACACAAGTATTTCATACACTATTCAGAATACCTTGTACTTCAATATCTGATGAAACATCATATTATACTTGTACACATAAAACTATTGGGAAATTGGCAATAACAGCTTAACAAGGTAAACCTTTATGAAGTCTCCACTAAGTAAAGCTTGCAGCTCATAATTCATGTAAAACAAAAAATCTCTCTCCAATAATTTCAACACAATCTTCATTTAAAATGAAGGATAAATGTATGCTAGTTCAGTTCTTACATGTATTGTTTGTTTCACAAAAGGGTAAGTTCAAAGAGATCTGGGAACGCTGATGAGATGCCAGAGTCAAAACTGATGTGGCATTTTCTTCCTAAGCCTCTGCTTTCAGAAGTAGCAGCTTTGAACATCATCTTCTGGGGGAAATTGCTTATGCTTATTCTCAAAACATAGATAAATGATTCTTGAGGGAAAATTTCAAGAAAAGCCATGACCATATGTTTTAGTTAGCAAATGTAGAAAGTGTATCAGGCACTTAGCAATGTGCTTCGATGCATTCATCAGACCAGTGACCGAAGTTCTTATGGCAGCCCTTCCTCTTTCAGCTGTACCTATGCCCAAGGCAGAAAGGGAGCCACAAAAACAGTTTACAATCCCTCCTCAAGATATGACACTAGATTTTTAAGACAATGATATAACCTTGAAACTATGTACACACTGTGTATTATCAATAAACTTGAGCTAGAGCTTAGCTTGCAGTCTGCACTTGATACACAGCATGCACATACTTGGTCTCAGCTGGACAGAGGAAGATCAAAAAGGAGCTTAAATTAAAGCTCCGAAAGAGATATCCATAGCTCACCTTTTTCTTACTATTTATTGATTTAAATAGCAATAATATTCACCTTTTATGCAGAGCTTTCATCAGTAGATTTCAAAACATTTTACAAAAGATGTCAATGATATTATCACCATTTTACAGTGATGAAGTTTGAAGTAAAGGGAGGTCAAGTCACCCAAAAATCAATGGACTGAAAGGAAGGTGCATTAAGTCTGGCACACAGACACTGTGAAGGGAAGGACAGAACGCTACAAATGCAGTTTGTGGAAAAGAGGTGCTAAAGGAACACAACACCCTGAAAGAGCAGAGGTTAGAGAAAGGTAAGTGTAGAGACAAGCAGAATCTTAGCAGGGAGAAGAGAAGCAGTGCAGCAAACCTGAGTAGATGCAAAATGAATATCAGAGCCAGTGAAAAGGGGTGCCAAGAAGGGTGTGGGAAAGGCAAATTTGAAAAGGAGCTCTTTGGTATGGACCATAAAGGGTCCTGAAAGGCCAGAAAAGAAGAGACTGTAGCAGTCCAGATAAAACCAATGACACATGTGAGCAAAAGAGGTTTGAAGTTGTGCTCAGGTGGTTTCTGACCTGTGTGACTCAAGGTCGTGGGGTTTTTTTTAACTTCAAGCTGACACCGATGCTGCAATCCACACTGAGGCTTTGCTAAGTGTGAAACAAAGGAGTCAATTTGCTTTTCATGTTTCTCTTCTGCTCTAGTTAGATTTTTCATCAGGGCAGTTTTCTCTTTTGCACTGATTTATTCTCTCTCCCATCACATTTTTCCCCCATGTTGCTCTTCAGCATCAAGTTCAATATTCCTTCTCAGATTCTGTGAGTCCCTCCCTCCCTGGACTGTACAAGGTTTGTTCATTTAAATCCCTTTAAGCTTTAGTTTTGCAGTAACAGATTTTTCTTCTCTTCTGCATCCCTGTGACCAACATTTCTGCCCTTTACCTCAATCAACATGATAATGGTATTTGTGCTGCTATGCACAAACCATCTAGACTTTATGTCAGAATATTTTGTGGAGACAAACAGTGACAGAGAATTCATCCATTTTAGATGCAAAAATATTGGGAAATTTTCTCTTACTCTCTATCACCGTACATGTCTGTGCATTTTATATACCAATCTGTATCAGTTTAGAAATGAACACAGTATGAGAGTAATGCCCTTGTGTAGAAGCAGTTTTATTCATATTTGGGCATTTTTTCACTGCTGAAAAGCGATATGTAGGTGTAAGATCCTGTAATTATAATTGCAGTGGTGGCATGCAGTAGTTTACCTATATAAACTTGCATGCTTGTACATATGTGGTACACACCTTTAATCAGTACAAAAGCACATTAATTTTAGATCTTAATACTATATATAACCACATGTCCAAAACTCTGGATCACCTATTATTCAGAATTAGCAAAATTCTACCCCCTTGCTTAAAATTAGCAACACTTGCTTTATGGTAGTTGTCTACAGAGGATACGAAATACGAGCTTCACCATTTTGTCCTCTCTCCAGTCCATGTGCAGAGAGTCAAAAGATCTTTTATTGATGGTGCTAAGTACATTTAATGCACATGGCACATTTTAATGTGTTGACTTGCATAAGGGCTCTGCTGACAGCCAAGTCTGAGTGTCTCAGCAGGTAAGAGTGAATGTCTCTTCTTACATGTTAGAAGTTTAAGGTGCTTTTGAAAACAGCTTTTCTAAGCCACAGATCTTTGGGTTTTCTTCCATACATGCTCTAGGAATCAGAAGCCAAAACTAGTAAGATGCTATTTGTTTTCAGAGTATTTAATATTTCTGATCTATCCCATTTTTAGAAGCCCAGCCTGAATAGAATTTAGGAACATGATCATAAAAATATTGCTAGTATGTGTAAAACATAGCATGTTCTTGATAACATGCTGTTTCTTCCCATGTTTGTCAATCATTATTGATATTTTTCTGATCAGTATCTCCTGGGACCTTCTCAAGTTCTCTAGAACTGTCTTCTACCTGGCACATGTATGAGCATTAGGCAATTCCTGTCACTGCTTCCTTTGTGGTGTCACAGAATATGTTTTCTAATGACCATACACATATCCTACATTTTTTAATTTGTTTTGGTCACAAATTAATTAAAGCTATTGTAAATTAATACTGATAGCCCTCTGCAATGCAATTTTACAAACAGCCTTTCTTCAGGGGAAAAAAAATCTTGAAAGGAAAATCTTTACACCTTTCTAGAACAATTTAATGGATTAAAAGTCACTGAGAACATCGTTAAGTATGTCTGTCACCAGACACAGGGATGGCTGAGAAATACACTTAAACTAAACATTTTTGCACATAATTCCTTGAGTGAGTGCTTGAAGAACCATGGCTTCCCATCAAGATCATACTCCAGAAGGCTGGACTTGGCTTTGTAAGTCACCTTCAGGACTGAAAAAACCATCAAGCAGGGTTCTGTTCCCAGCTGCATAGTGGAGTTGTTATGTGACTTTGGGCAATCTACATACAACCACATTTTCAGCCAATCAAGTAAATAGTCACTTTAATTTTTATATTTAATTTGAAAGATCCTGTATCTGCTTTTCTCATTACTGATGAACTGGCATTCCTGCTAAGCTCCCATGAGGGCTCCAGGCTTGAACAGTGCACTTCAGGTTAGATGCTTCACTACTGAAATCTCTAAATACCTTTCTGCATCACCTTTTGCATCACCTTCCTTACATCTCTCTCAAAGTAGTGAGTTGAGGAGTCAGTACTTAATGTTGATGAAGCACAAAGGTCTTTGGGTGGAGCTTTCTCTATAAATGAAAAATATTATTCCAACCCTGGGAAAATTATTCCTTCTACTATATGACAAAAGATAAGTTAATAAATCACAGGGGGAAAGAAAATAAAACCAACCACAATGAAACAATATTATTCAGAAGCCAGTTGCAAATAAAGCCTAGGACAGTTTCACTTAGACATCATCTGCATCTCCTGGGACTGCTTCACATTACAGCAGGCATTCTGAGGAGTCATCTCTGAGTAAAGTCATTACCTTCTTTGCTTTGGAGAATTTATATCCAGAAGGTACACATTTTAACGAGAGTAAATAATCTTTTCTCACACAGTTTGCACTATCAAGCTCTTTTATGGATGAGAAAGCAAACAGTAGTCCTTGTAAAATATAAAAGTGAAGTAGAAAACCAGATCAGAGGAAGTACATGCTCAGATATGTAGTATTTCAAAAATTATATCAATATGGCTGACTGATTAGAGAGTAACAAAAAATATTAAATCCCTACATATAGATATTTGATTTGTAAAGAATCACAACATCAAAATCAGATCTTGTTTAACTCAACTGTTGAAATGGTCCATTGTGGACCAAGGACCAAGGACATCTCAAAAGTCCTTGGACTCCTTTCATATGAAGCACTTTGGATTAAATAAAAAGATTAACTTAAGCAAATGTTTTCACAATATCTGGATCTTCCAAGCTCCCCAGGTGTAAAAAGAAATTAAACAAAATACAGCACAATTTGAACTCAAATAATTTAATCAATTCTTTGACTTATTATATTGTGAGAAAAAATAAGACTTCTGGCAAGGACATGTGACAAAATCAGGAATTTATTTGCAGAAAATAATATCAAGGTGTTGCCAAAAATTGTCACTTGCAATTTCTTATATCGAGTCCTCAAGAATGGACATCCAAACAATATATGCCTAAAGGTAATGAGCAGGAACGAGTAAAACAACTTCTGAAATACTGTTTTGCCTTTACAGCTGTCCGTGTATTCTCTTTTCACCAGCACCACACATTTCTGACATACACATAAATAACCATTAAAGTTTAATAAATGGTGCAGCACGAACTGCTTTCTTTTGTGCATATTTCACTACCAAATGGAGATCAGAAATTAAGTTTATTTATATAATGATTTAATTTAAGAGCAAGTTATGGAAGATTGCCAGCTACATCTGCTCATTAACAGGCTGAAACACTCTCTGTTGGCTATCATTTCCCTTTCTTTCAAGAAATCCCAGGAGGTAGCTCTTAGTGTGTTTGTTTTCTACTTCATTTGTGTGTCTCCCTCCATTATAAAATGTTGTGCAATATGCATGGATGTTTGACATATATTATTACCAGTATTTCCAGACCTTGTTTTCCAACTTCCTGAAGTAATTAGTGAATCTCAAAATAATGTACTCAAGAACATAATTCTTCAGTTGTACAGTAGTCTGGATTTAACAAAACTTGTCAATGAAGGCTTGTCAAGGATCAAGAAAAGAGCTTTTTTTTTAATGTTGAAAACAATATTTTTAATGAAACATCTTATATGCATATCTAAAAATGAATCTATATAGAGGACTTACAGTAAGGATCAGATCACTCTCACTGAGTCTGCAGGGCATAACAAAGCATGAGGAGAATTATACATATCGTAATACTGTGCAAACTCAAGATATCCAAAATCACTCTACCATTGAATCAGTTCAACTGGTACTCACANCAAGGCAGAATAGAGGGGGAGGAGAACCTCTCTTGACCTACTGACCACCCC
This sequence comes from Aegotheles bennettii, assembly GCA_013398125.1. Classification (NCBI taxonomy): domain Eukaryota; kingdom Metazoa; phylum Chordata; class Aves; order Caprimulgiformes; family Aegothelidae; genus Aegotheles; species Aegotheles bennettii. Next base: position 223,814 of record VZRW01009658.1, read on the forward strand.
CCTTCTAATGCACCCCAGGATGCCATTTGCCTTCTTGGCCACAACGGCACATTGCTGGCTCATGGTCATCATGGTCATACTCACATTTGAAATGACTCACATTCTAAAGTAACTTTTTTTTTAGTTAACCTCTTTGTTTAGGTTCCTTCTTTTTAGATATCTTTATCTTTTTAGGTAAAACATCTCAAAAGAAACAGAAAAGGTCTTCAGAATTATGTTTATTTAGGAAATCAAAGATACAGGCTGAAGACACAAAATTATTGCAAAATTACTCTTTTTATGTATAAATTACAGAAAAGTAAAAGGAACACATTCATTCAGCTGCATTATTAATACCTACCTCTAAGCCTAAAAGAACTCATATTTTGTCTGTCAAAATTCTGAAAATTATTTTTTTGCAAGCCTTCAAATACTGTGCAATTCATGTAAATCCATTAAAGGAAGATTTCACCTCAGATACACAGCGTTATATTCAAGTCACCCAGGGATATTTGAAAATTTAAGTCTGTAGCACTTTCCAAACTGATTACCTTAATGGCATTTTACATAATATGCACCAACTGTTTAGAATTACCTGTCTACAGAGGTGTCAGATCAAACCGTTCTTTCTTCCTACATCAAGATTTTGTGGCTTTAAATGGGAAACACCGGGTGATTTCCGTCATTCACACTTTTAGTCCTGTGCTGTTATTCACCATTCAAGCTAATGAATAAATAATAGATATTTTCCCTATTTTTGACAGCTTAAACCTTACTTGAGTTGGTCCTCGGCTGTTCTTTCAGTTCCACTGAGCAGAAAAGTGATTCACAAGTGGGTATGTTTTCCTGAATTTAAACTTAGCAATGAGTCTGTGACTCTTTCTAAGCAAGTAAGTGTATTGTTCTAGTACTACATGGAAGCAAAAGCAGAGGCTGTTTGAGTTCTCTGTTCATCCCAGTCCAAGCCTATTTTATGGCTACAAAGGAAATACTCAGATCCAAATGAACAGAGAGACACTAAGAAGCCAGAATCCCACAGGTGCCAACTATATGGCAGATCTTCACATTTTATTTATTCTTTCAGCTGTAAATTCTCTTGCCTCAGGACATACACCAGCTACTCACCTGAAGAGACTGGGAAAGAACATACTTCATAATGGTCTATTAGAGGGTAATTTCCTGGGAAGTATCTGTAGCCTGTGTATGCCTGCCAGCTTCCCAGATCTCAGCATACATACGCAGCCTGATTCTCTCCAGCCCACCAAGCAGGAGCCTGATGGGGGGTACCTGTGTATTTGCTTCTTTGGCCTGTTGGAGAGACCAACAGTAACCAAAGGGCAATATGAGAGAGGGGAGGAAAAGTATCATGTAAGGGTGGCACTGCAAGTGCTGCATCCCATCGGCTCACAAGCTCTGCAGCACCAGTCAGCCAGGGTGACAGAGGGGCACTGATGACCTGCCACCATCAGAGAACTTATCCCAGAAATGGAACTGCTCATTACCAAGCACTTAGAGTAGGTGTAACGGAGTTACAGTAGGTGACCTACTTACAGATCCTCTAATTGACAGGTAAGGTTTTCTATTCTTGAGGAGGTGGTTTTCTGGGTTCTTGTGACTCAACAGCCACATGCCTACAAAAGCATGTGGACAAGGCAGTGTGTTACTCAAGGCATGTTCTGTTCACTTCTCATTAAACTCATTTGTCAGAATATTCCTCCCACTTGCACAAAGTTATAAAACAATATAAATTTCTCAAAACTTATAAAATTTCTTTTTCCCACACAAAAAGGCTGATATCCATCAGAGGTACTAAAATAAGTGTGACATTTTCCATATAGCAACTCCCTGTCCAGACTATATGCTTTTCAAGGGCTTCTTAGGAAGACTTCTTCACCCATCTAAGCTATAGCTGCCTGTATCTTCCATTTAAACTCAGCAATGAAATGTCTGGTAAATATTTATTCCCTTCTGCAGAAAATAGAATAATCCCTGTGAGAACTGGAAACAATTCTTCAAACTGGATAGGCAAAACCAACTAGAATTAACCAAGATCACCATCAGAGAGGGAACAGATCACTAGAAAAAATCCTTGCCCTGAAGTCTGTGAGAAGGAACGTTCTGTTAATAAAAAAACCCACTAGAACTGCATCTTATATAGCTATGCCTTTATCCAAGATTAATCATACAATTTTGTATTTCATCCAGGTTCTGTGATTCGAGTGAATATTTTCAGATGCTACCTGGACCTTCCTTCCATGAGTTCGGCTCTAAGCATCCCATTGACTTCTGCGTGTGCAGCTTGTAACTACTGTGGCTGCAATACTTCAGGCAATCACTCAGAATCCCAGCTTGAGACTGCAGAGCTTTTGATGCTATTTAGCCATGTTCAGTCTTTCATTTTTAGAAAACATTGTGGGGATGGTTGTGACAAGTCCGCTTTGTCATCTAGGAGTTTACAGACCTCCTTCCTGCCTTTCCATCTGGCTTTTGTGTTGGCTTGTAGAAAATGGAAGAAGTGTCATCTCTTTAGTCATGAACATGGGAAATTGCTGTTCATCTTATCAGCACCCTATAGTGGTGGTGATGCTGAATTATGTTTATACTGACTTTTTTTAAATTTATATTCTTGTTTGCTGAACATCTTATGGCTAAGTCTTAATATTTGAACTCATACCACGCATCCAAGTCACAAAAAAACTTGCAGCACAAGTATCAAACACAAACTTTACTTGCATACTCCTAGTTAACACAGAGATGTATAGAAGCTAACAACAGGCAACAGAAAAAAGAATCTTTTACCTGTGCTTGGAACAGTAAATAATTTAAACCATTGGGAAATTTAGCTTTTTAGACACTATGGAAAATGTATAAGGTGTTATAATCTAAATGGCTACTAATAAATTATACAGGTGTCTAAGAAACCCGTGAGATCACCACAAATGTTAAGGGATTTTGCATCTAAATTCATTCCTAGGTTTTAAATTATAGGTTGGATCCCAAATAGGAAAATATATTTTCCAATAGAAATAGAAATATGTCCTTCTTCTGGACCCCTAGCCTCTCAAGACTTATAACATTTAGAACCAAAATCTTGTGAGAACACCACATTAGAACTACACTCCATTCATGTCAAGCCAGAGCCTTTATACTCATCCTCAAATCCTTCTGCTCTGCTCTTGATGCTAATCTGGACCTATTTTTTCACAAAAGACATTAAGAGATAGGCTGTTCCAACCCTGTTGAATATTGCATCTTTGAATACTTCGTAGGATTTTATTTTAGTCTTCCAATTACAGAAGCCATAGCAGCATGCACATTTGATGGCTACTTTTAAAGCTGTAACCTCTGCAAAGTGCTACTCAATAGAGTAAAGAGGAGACAAAGGGCACCTGGGGGATATCCTAAAGCATTTCCATAGAAGGTCATCCTTTGGCACCTTCCTCAATCGTAATGAACCAGCTTCCCTTTGCTGTTTGCACTAAGCTTGTCACATGACCAGTTTTCTCCTAAAGAATTCACAGATGGATGAGTTGCTCAGCTGCTGTTTTCATGCCATACAGGAAGATTTACCTCCTCTCTCCATTCTGTGCTACAGCACGAGCTGCAGACGTGACACCTGTGCTGTCTCTGACCCACACCATCATCCTCCAGACCATGGGAATCCTGCAAACCAGGGGTGTGCGTGGCACCACTGCCTGGCTGCAAAGCCCGGGCATGGAGGACATCATCTGGAAACGAAGCTTTTTTTCCTCTGGTGTTAGTCAGAGCAAGAGGTGCTTCAAACTCCCAAATCTAATCAAGTGTTCTCCCTACTACAAGGTTGCCATTTTTTCTTAGAACAGACTTTTGCTCTTCTAAAAGGATTTTATTTACCTTCGCCTGCTTATGTACTGAAATTCTCTCTTAGATGTATAAATTACAGTCAGACAGACACAGGATAACAATTCAGAGGCAAAAGAGTGTCAGTAAGCAAATATCCGCGAGTTTAGAGGCTTTCATGGGGCTTTTTGCTTTGGCATTTCCATGTAATCTGGGGTTAATACACCTGGCATTACACTCAAATGTGTAATGCCAAACGCTAAGGAGTAGCTAGTTTTCCTTTTACCCTTTTCCTTTCAGCTTCAGCATTACACCTGATGTTCTATCACAGCCTTGGAGTGGCAGTGCTCCTCTCCTGACCCGGGTGTAGCGGGGGGATGCAGCTGGCTGTTCACAGTGCTGCTGCTGCAGGCAGCCCCGGCAGCAGAGCCCGACCCGGGATTCTCCATCGCCTCCAGAAAAATGAAATGCTGGGATTAAAGATTTGCATTTCCCTGACGTGAGGCCCTGGAGCAGCTCGCTGGCAGGGACACCTGCCCCGTGCCACCATGGCAGCTTTGCCTGCTAAGCTGTGGGCAGATCTAGGGGTTTGAAGCAAGTAATTCCACGGGAGCATCTTCCACAGAGCCTTTCGGCTCCCGGGTGGTGGGACACTGGCCTCTTCTGAAACAAACCGGAGTTTGGGGGTTCTGGGTACAGAGGCCGGTTTCTCCAGCCGGTTAATCACGCTAATGAGGACGAGTGCCGTGACCAGCATCCCCCGGGGGGGGGGGCTTTTTCCGCGCCAGTTCGCTCCTGACTCCAGGCACTGGATCGAGCGGCACAAGGAACAACTTCTGCGGCTGCACTGCCGCAGCCTGGAACCGCGGGGCCGACACAAATGACAGCCGTTCCGGGCAAGCACCGCCGGGGGCTCACACCGACCCACCGCGGCTACCGCGGCTCGGCAAGGAGCCACACTCGGGTGAAATGCCGAGCCG
>VZRW01009658.1:228623-295713 GCA_013398125.1 Aegotheles bennettii
GGACCGGGGGGGGCGAAGGGGGCCCGAGCCGAGCCCAGCCGAGCCCAGCGGAGCCGAGCGGAGCCGAGCGGAGCTCAGCGCGGGGCGCAGGCTGCCCCCTGGCGGTGTCGGGGGGTCCCGCTCTCTCGCCCGGGGCTCGCTCCGCTCCCCGCTCTGCCGGGGCCTTTCCCGGCCCCGCTTCTCACCCGCCCTCCGCCAGACAGAGCCCGCCCGGCCGCTGGGGCGCCGCCACGGCTGCGGAGGTGTCTGGGAGCAGGGGCAGGCAGGGAAGCTGCCCGTGAGCGGGGCGCTCCCGGCCGGGCTCTTGTCACACCGGAACCGTTCCCGGGCTGCTGGGTCAGTGCGAGGGAGGAGCCAATAATTGCGTTCGGCTTCTGCACACCAGGAAAAAACTGCTTCCTGTACTCATTACACCGAGATAGGATGGGGAATGCTTCACGGGGGATGGTCACTGTCAGCCTGAAGTCAGCTGTGGTTCCCAGCGCTCGGGGAAACCCAAGAGCTGCCCCCAGAAGTGACTGGAGTGGCCTCACCTGCCCCCGTCTGGTTTTGAACGCCCCTCAAAGACAGGGGGGACTCTAAGTCATTTCTCACTGTGTATTCCAGGAGTAAAACCATGGCAGTGCAGAAAGGCTGCACCTGGGGTGGTGGCTGGAACCATGGGATGGAGCAGGTTTGTCCCAGCCTGCTCAGGTCACAGGAACGGGAGGGGAGTCACCCCGAACCCAGGAGGGCTCCTTCCTAGCAACCATCTGAGTTCCTGCTGAGCTGGTGCCGGTGTGTGTGCAAACACCGGGGGGAAGGGGAAGCTCTGGCTGCTGGCAGCACCCTGGCTGGCAGCACAGTGTGGCCAAAGCCAGCAGTGGAAGTGAGCAAGCCGTGAGGAGGCATGAGGCCAACATATCTTGCTTTCTGTGTTTGGTAAAGCTCATGTTTTCCTTCATACTGAGAATTCTAGGGTTGTTCTCCAACACAGTGACATGGAAGATCACCTGAGCATCTTTAAGAGGACAGTGTCCAGAGGAGCTCCAGTGTTACATGATTATCTTGCAAGCCCTGCGAAAGGCTGGTGTGTCGCAAGGGGTGACCTAATGCCACATGTACTCTACAGATCTCAGTGCAGAGATGGTTCATAAGGATACACTGGAGGTTGTGTCAGCTCCTGTGAGCTCAAAACATCACTGGTAGTTCCACCTTGGCTGTCCCATAGCATGTTCTGGTACAGAAGATTATCCAGTGCCATGCCAGATTTTCCTAGTATCAGTATTAAAAAGGCAAAGTACACTTGATACCCAAAGTGGGAAGGAACAGACAGTTTACAAAGGAAGCTAATGGCATGAGGAAACACTTTACCCAGTTACACTATGTCTATGCAAAGTAGGAGAGAAAGTGTGCCCTGTACAGTGCTCTCCTACGGCTAAAAGCATCTCACAAGAATGATGTGAATAGGGATATGGCTATCACACAGAGGAGAGTTGTGTACAGGTAACTCGTAAACAGAACCACAAACATGGATGCAAATGTTACAAGCACGACCATAAGCAGCTGCCACAAAGAGTTTGACATGAATACTCAACTGTTTAGCAATTAGGTTATTAGATCAGATTTAACCTAACCAGGAATCTGGTTAGGGGTTTAGAACTGGAAGATTAAAACCTTCTCATGTTGGAGATTATATTTTTTTAATAAAGAGCTTGTAGCTGAATGGTAAATAAGGTTTAGACCTGCTAGAAGATTAAGTGTTCTGTTCTGTTCCTAAGCTAATACTTAAGGCAATTAATAGTTCTCAAGGTTTGAACAGTAGGGATATGCGTGAATTTTCTTAATTCCACCAGCTGAAAGACATCTGAATGACTTTTGCCTTACACTGTCACACAAACACTGGTATGGCCTGCAGTGAGATAAATCAGCAGTAGTGTGAGATTACCCATCAGTGATCCATTAGAAGAGTAACACAGCATAATATATTAGAGCAGATAAAAATGTGTAAAAAAATCCATTAAAAAGTTATAGTTAGAATGGGGTCTGTTTCAATTTTCTTTTCACTTTAATTTGCCTTCTTATTTAACTTTCCAGTTAAAATGGATGAAGTTTATGAAGACTTAAGTTTACAAGGAATAAAGAAGTTACAAACCAACTGATTTACTCCACATATGTTACTTCTCAGAAACATGAGGCTTATTGTGCATGGGGTATATGGTGTGACATATACAGAGACATATATTTCCATCCTGGAGCCACAGGCATGGGCACAATCTCAGTTGTCCCAGGTCAGGATCCTGAGACCATTTTTCCTGACTTCCTCCTCCCACTCTTCCCAAACCAACACTGCAATCCGATGTTTTCCTTTTTTCATCGCACAAACTCATTTTGTCAGACACCGCTCCCACATCCTGAAAAGGAGTACAAATCGAGCAGTGTTCCTAGCGATCAGCTGGAACAGACTGTCCTCACACTGGGACCAAGATGGAAGTTCCAGACTGACATCATGGCAAGCTGTCACCAGCTGGATGACTCTGTGCAGTACCTTTTCTGGAAGTCAGCTTTAACAGAGTCCAGTGCTAAGCTGGTGCTCTCAGTATGTGACACTGATCTCCTCCATGGACCAGCAAAGGATCACACAGCGTAGCAGAGCATAGCTTAGAAGGTTCTGGATCACATGGTGGTAGCAGACATTTTGTGACCCAAATAGTGAACCATAAAGCAATAGCAAACACAGAAAGTGATCATTACAAAGTGGCAGAATTAGGTTTGCCACCTACCTGATTACAGTGTTATGAATCACTTTATCAATAGGCATTGTATCTTTATATAAAGTTCCTAGAGAAAAATCTTTGTGTAGTAATTATAGTCTAAAAGCCCTGTACACCTCAAGAAAGGTGAATTACATTGATAGCTTTGTAGCTTGAACTCAAATCCTTAAGTTCTACCCACCCCAAACACACAACCCCTGGTGAGACAGTGTCCTTGATCTTAACGACCTATAGGAAACAAACTACCTGCAGCCAAATTAATGATTTTTCTTATTTCACCTTTTTAGTTTTTATAATAAACCATTATTTAACTTCCTAATCATTTGAAATAGTCCAATGAATACCACTCGTGACTGCAAATCCAGAAATTCCTCCTGGCTGTTTGCTATTCACACTTCACTTGAAAGGTCCACTAGCCATTCTGCTATTGTCTCTGAGTGACCTACACAAGGGGAATTGGTTTTTAGTTAAATTATAATAAAATGCATAACATTAATAATTTCTTGATGACTCTATTCTGCAGGCTCCTCATGTGAATGTGCAAGCCACTTCATTCGGAAGGCATATTTTCATTGCTCTTCAAAACACTTCTGCCTTCAGGAGCACAGTTTTACCTGGTGAAACGCTCACAAGTGAAGAAAAAATAGGACACTTGCAAAGTTTCCAGCAGATTTTCTTCTCAAGAATGTTAGTGAATACCTCTCATTTGTAGCTTTATAGTTGTGCCCCATATTACCAGGAGATTCTGATTAAATTCTCATTATTTTTGGCATTATGGGAAAGGAGCTTTAACATTTCAAGTGGGTGTTAAGTTGCATTAGGATTTGTGTACTCATTCTGCCTGAATTATTATTATTCATGCATAAAGAGTTGCAAAAGCTTTTTAAAAAACTAGGGTGTTGCAGCCCTTACTGTAGAACTTTTTGATGTGTATTTTGTTTTCCCCACGGTATAAGTTGCATAAGAAAAAAATCATACAGTATCATGTCAAGGCAGGTTTCTCAGTTTATCGAAAAATCGTTCCACAAATCCAGTCAGTCTGTCATAAATAGCTTGTCAGCTTTAAGGCTCACTCTAAACATATTCTTTCACATTTTCTCCTGGGAAAAGTTCAGTGCTATGCCTGAAAATAAGTTTTGCTATAAAAGGTTTTTTCCCTGGACTGGGAACACAGACAACATGAATGTATTTAAATTTCTAGGATTATTTTTTCTAAATTGTGTTACTAATAAACCCTATTATCTTTGTATTCTATTTTACTCTTTAGCTCAGATTTTTGTTTTCTTCTGTCTTCTGCAAACTGTACTTACATGGGAAATTAGAAAGAGGACTTCAGAATTTGGTTCCTGATTACTGTTATGTGTTTTCTGTAACCTTTGTCAAAGAGGGTAGGAGATAGCAGCCTTCCTTTGCACAAGCCTACCAACAGTGCTGTCATCTCATGTTTTAGGCTATGTGACCCACAACCAAAAAATCAAGATGACAGATGCATAATAATATGAAAACTTTACTCACCTGCATGCAAAAAATGAACCATTTAAACAGTTTCCCTGCCAATTTCACAATAAGTTTGTAACTGGAAGTACTTTTTCTCCTCAATTTCCTGATGGTTCATAAGAACAAACTGGGAAAGAACAGTGATAGTTTATATACAGCATAAAGCTTTGCAATTAATATTATTCTTTTCTTAACTGTAGTATAAAACCAGAGTGACTTCCTGCTTACTTCTGAATGTGAAAAAGTTGCACACATATGGCAGGAAAGTAACTGTCTCTACAGCACTTTAATTTTATGCTAGAGTTTCTTTCTCTAGAACAGCTTGGTAAGTTGATTGATTGGGTCATAAAAGAACTTGTAACACAACAATCTCTCTGCAACACAAAAATATGTAACCCAAAGGTGCTGAGATTTAAATGTTTCTACCAGAAATGCCAGAAAACTCTTACTAACCAGTATTAGTCATATTATTTACACATTTTCTTAAAAGTGACCCATACACACACTTCTTTTCTTTTATTGAGTATGCTAAAAAAAAGCTGTATATGAATTTTTCAAATCAATATTAACCTTTTTTTCTTAAGCTATGAAAAATGTAATCTATTTCTGTTTGGGAATTATTACCAGGCAAGCTGATGTTTTGCTGGATGCTGTTAAAGCTTTTCAATGCAGTAAATATTGTTGATAGAATTTCACTGACAGATGGATCAGAATAATACAGATAGTTCATAGCCAACTGTTTGAAATACATTTGTGTAAGAGCATCTAAGAGGAGTGGGAAATAAAACAAAAGCTTGTAAAACTTGCTGCCAGTAAAGAAAGAGGTGATTGAAAACATACCAGTTTTACAGCAGAGAAAGGATTGCTATCTTATATAAGGTCGAACATGTAGAAGAATTATCAGCCCTTATTTGAATAAAGTATAAATATTGATTAGATCTAACGTAAGATTCTGGAAATAAAATAATTTCTAAAAATATATGATTATCTATTAAATATTCACCCAAGAATCAGAATAATAAGGTGACCAAGAAGCAGTCTAGTATATAAACTGGAACAAACAAAGAATTACAAGCAGGCTCCTTGCAGTGTAATCGATCAAAGACAGTTGCACTTAAAGTTATGTGTTTGAATGCGTACTGACAGGGTCCATTACTAGCAGAGATACAAAAAATGAAACAGCCATTTCCCAATAAATGGCAATCTTTGCAGCTGATGACTACCTTCTCGAAGGTGAGTTGGATCATTCAATCTCTCCTTGTAACCTTCCAAAACTTCAGGTCTTAGAGAAAGAAGCATATCCTTAGTCACCAACTACACTCTGAATATGCACATTGTTGTCACCATGCCTAAGGAGTTATTTTTGTCCTCTTAATCGTAATAGTAGTTAACTACTCATGTGTGGTATTCTCTAAATGCCTGTGACTGACAGAGACGATTCATGACCAGCAAAAAGAAGAATCAAAAGCTAAGCAGATTATTTTTGGAGAAGTGAAAACAAGAATAATTTATTACCACCTCTGATTAATCTTGTCAACATATTTTAAAGCAGGGCATTTTCCAAACTGCATTATGTGTCCCTGTGTGGGTCAAGGAAACACAAGAGCTAATCTCATATGGGGGTGGAGAGTATGAGAAGAAATAACTATAAGTCACTCACAAGCACATTAATTACAGTTAAGACAGTAGAGCAGGCATGAAAACTACATCTTACTTGGCAGGGTAAAAACAACTCCCTTAGGGGTCATGTAGTCAGTGTTGCAAGTAGTTGTATTGTTACCCTACAGGCATTAAAAGGCATCCATCAAAACTGACATACAACACATGAACTTCAATGGGTACTAAATAGGGCCAGGAAACAACATTTTCCTGCCTGATTTTCACCAACATTTCTAGCTCAGCCATACTGACTTATCTGATATCCCACTTTATCTATTATTACTTTCAGAAGGGAACCTCATCTCTGTTCTAGTGTTGCAGCTGGCATCTCAAAATACTAACATAATATAGACATAGCTATCCTACCTCCAAAATGCTTCTCTGACCTAAACAGTTCTCCCAAAGAAACATCCAAGATTTTGATACACAGTGAAGAGTGACACCATCCATAGTTGGCAATGCAGGAGGAGATTCTCATTTGGAAGGAAACCTGGAATGTAGGAATTGCAATCTGAAACAGCATATTCAGGCTGACTGGGATGGGAAGGGATGAAGACAACACCTTGGGTTTCTAACACCACTCTTTGGAATGTGGTATCCATACCAGCCATTTAAATAGACAGAAGACCAACGATGGAGAAACGGTATCCTGACCTTTCTAGTAACAAGTATGAATTTGGAAACCCCTTCTACTCCTTCACAATTTTTAAACTGCTGCACTGTTGCTGTAGTGGACAGGGAGGGAAATGGTTTTTCAGTGTAGACCTATTACACCTCTCCCATACAGATTTCAGCTGTTCAGAACAGGCAGACCATTTTCTTAAAGTTTTCCAGAACATGTCCTTAGGCAGTAGTTCCAAAACCACTCAGTAATGTTTAACTTGAAGTTTCATGAAAATGTTTGATTTCCTCCACAAATATTTGATGCTTATCCCCACAAAACAAGAAAATTGGAAGAGTTTTGCATTCTTTAATTCTTTCTCACCCACTTAACAAGGAATTTGGTACTGATGATGTTACCAGGAACTGAATCAACTAATTAGTGAGACTTTATCTCGTGCTTCTACTGAAGGAGTAACATGGGAGATTCAAGAATATTGAAAGAGCAGTAGAGTGTGCAAATTGTCAAGGTGTTTTGTAGACTGCAGCAGCTTTTGAGATAGAGCACTAAGATTTTAAAAAATCTCATTTAATTATTTTGCCTCCTGACATTGCTGTCACCTTCTATAAAAACTGAGTAAAGAAAGATGAACTAGGAAAAGTAAACTAAAGCTTAATTAGGAAGGTATTTTTCTTTCTTTCCTTCTCAGGCCCCTGCATGTATGTCATCCCTAGGATACAACAGACATGCTGTTCCCTTCCTCTGCTAATTATAGACACCATACTCCCTGAATAGAGCATTGGAGGTATATTCTGTTAAATATGTTTTTAAAACAGAATGACAGTCACGTTTTTAACCTAGAAGTAACAAGTATTCATGTAAACACAGCCTGTTTTGCACATAGCCACTTTAATCAAATCGACATTTCGCACCTTTTCAAAACTAGAACTGTTCCAAAAGAGATCAACACTGGAAGCCTTGGATGTGACACCAAAGAAGTTGTAGTAGTTGGAGCTGAGACAAACATTTTTTAGGTTACCACTGAAAGCCTACGGAGGCCTGAAAGACATGAGATCTAATTATTATATCTGAATTACAACTGAAACAGTGGAGTGACTGATAAGCAGGCAGATAATACACTACCAAGCAGAATGGCTGTAAACTATCACGGGACTAACGAAAATCTACCCCACATATCTATGGCACAATATGAGGATGTACAGACCAGGAAATACCGAACTTGAGTATTTAAAGATGCCTATCACAAACTGAATAACTAGTGCTGCCAATGGGTGGAATGTTCTGCATGTTTATGCATGGATAAATAACCAATTTAAAGCTGCATTATAGAAGATAATAACCAGGGGGAGAATTCATAGCAGAAGGTATAAGGAACTGGCATATAACGGGGATGCATAAATTTCCTCCTTTGGGTTTGGGCTGTTAAAGCTCAGTGTCTATCATTTAATCAGCACCCAGTGTTATGTTTATCTATCATACTGCTCTCACAAGGAAACCTGCACAGCAAATGTGCTATGCAGAAGAGTGCCGTAGCTTTGTAGGGTTGAGTCAGACTTGGAGTAGGCAATAGGTGCCAGTAGGTGAGTAGATGCACATGTGCCTGAGAAAATGTGCCTGAGATTCTTCCACAATTCTCACTATTTTCAGCACTACAGAAAAGGTGCTTCAACATTTCGAGTGAGTGTTAAGTTGCTTTCACCTGATGACCAGTCACTGACCACAGTCCTGGGGCCCCTGGTAGGATCCCATGCCCACACTCCCAAGGCATCTGCTACCATCACCTGCCTGTACTTTCCTATGTTGTGTTTTATTGGAAGGTCACAGATAATTCACTCCACACTAAGGACCACTTGTCATCACTACCTATTAGTTACAGAAATACACATAACAATAAGCATTAGCATACAATTGTACAAAGCTAAGCAAAAGCTTGGTAAAGAATGTCATCACAACTTAGCAAACTAAAACAAAACTCCAGTCCAGGCACAGGCTGACAGTCCTGAGATGTGTCCTTTAGCTGAGCACAAAGCCTGTGGCCTGCTACACGTGTTTGCTGGGCTACAGGGCTACACATGCACAGACTCTCCTCAGCACTGCTAGCATAAAACAGGGGTCCACATGCTTAGGTGTCTGAATAGCATCTTAATGCTTTTGCCACTTCTAAACCACTTTCTCAACAGCAGCCAACCTCTCCATCTTCAACAGGAAGGACAAACTCAATGTCTCTCAAATATCACTAATAACCTTGCTGGACACATTAAACAGAAATTTACAGTCTGTAAATACGTTGAATATTAGAGCTGACTATCACCCTTCACACAGCAAACAGAGCAAAGCTATTTAGGGAGGGGATTTCCATCTAAGAAAAGTGCCCAATATCTTGCAACATATAATTTGCATAACCAAGAGATGGCAGCACTCCATCAACCATTTGCCTGAAGCATTTATTTGAAAATGATTATGCATCCGTAGGCATGATATCTCAGTGGATGAGCAACACTAAGAGACTAAAAACTATGGAATAACAATGGAGCGAGACCAGTGATTATTATTCTATTGCTTTACAAAGGTCTGTATAGATAAAATTCATTCACCGGTAACTTGAATTATTTTTTACCCAGCTTGTGCTAAGAACAAGTATTTTTTTTTTTAGTTGATTGTCTCATAGATGCATCTTATAAAATATGTTTCATAAGATAACAAAGTGACCTAACTTCCCTTTCACCAAAACTTAAGAAGAATATATACATCAAATATACACTTCCATTTAAAGCACTCTCTCAGCCTTTTCTCAGCAGCTAGAAAAGCTCCTGGTAATAATCTTAAGGATCAAGGCACCTCTAAAAATGTAATGTTTTTTATATGTGTATATATATACACTGCTGGTTGTCTCCTGCAGATAGATGCTGACAGCGATTAGAGGAGTTAGCATTTCCCAAAGGCCTTCAGTGTCCCATATCATCAGGCTCACATGGATACAAGAGGTTTGTTAGGAATGATAATTAACCACATTCAGTCCAATTTACTTTTACGTTCTATGAAGAGTGGTATTCAGCAACGGTCTTCAAACAAAGCTACATGGGAAATTAGTAGTAGCACTATATGGGCACTATGAGGTGATTAGGAAAGTGTGTAGAAGGCAGATGAGAATGAATTGGACTGAAAAGGAAATTGTTGAACTGAGATGTTGCTGTTGATGAGTTTTGAGAAGAGTGTTTTTTAACTTAATGAGGAGATTGACAGCTGACTAAAGCTAACACTGGTTTCCACCTCTGTTCCTTATTGCTGAAACACATTTTTCTAAGAAAAAGGCCAGGTTCAAACAACTTTGATTATATTTCCAAAAAATACATCTCAAATAAGTTGCATGATATCATTAAGGTTCTTACTTTGGGGTTTTTTTTGGATCTAAATATTATTCTTGCTTTAAAATATTCTCTCCTATTGCAATCCATTTCACTTTAGTCTCTAACCTCATTGATGTTACACTTAATTTAATACAAAACACAAGGAGAATCAGGGTTTTTTCATAGAAAATACCAGACATAAGTTTTGGGGGGTTTTATTTGTTTTTTCTTTTTTTTAAATATGACCTTGTTCTTCCATGATATCTGTCTCCACCCCTACTGCATTCATTCCTGATATTTCTAACTACACAAAAGATGATCTTTCTTAGAAGACCAGCAGGAGGATTTAGTTTTGTTTGACTGCTTAAGAAATACTATGCAGCAGGAGTATCACTCGAAAAACAACCCAGTATTTTAAAAAGAGATGCTAAGTCTAGGCACTAACTAGAAACTGGACTAGCAACTATGTTTTTATTCTATCTTTTATACTAAAATAATGTGTAAATCTTAAATTACAACACTCAGACTACATGCGACTGCAACTCTCATGAGAATAAGTCTCTAGCTGATCATCTATTTTTGTTTCTTCCTAAAGCATAAGGCTGCAGCATCAACTTTCTCCTCTTTCTCACACAAGTTAATCTTGCTGCCCGTATCTATGTGCCTAATCTTGCTGCCTCCAGTGTCACTGGAAAGATGTCCATGACATTGTGCATCCTAGCTAGATCAAAACACTCCAAGGAACTGAACAAATTCTCCAAAATACAGATTGGAAGTTAAGTTTTTCTGACTCTTAACTATTTCTATTTATGAGCTTAGAGTTCCCATTCATTCAATACACTTTCAAAAGGTGACAAATGAAATCTAACAAACATATATTGCAAAGAATTTATAACAGCATGTTTCTTGAATTATGATTAACTCAGCAGAAATCCTGTTTTATATAAATATGCTTTAAAAGACCAGGCAAAATTAAATACCATTACTGGGGGTAAAAATCATTTTCTTTTTTTTTCTTCTCTGAGATGATCAATTCTTCCAGAGCTACTCTTCCACCCACACTGTTATGTGGTTGTAGGAGAATCAATAATCTATTTATAGATAAAAGGACAATTTTTTACTCATCTGTTAGTAGATTTCTACTGCTTTCAGTTGTATTTAGTATTCCCTTTAAGTTTTTTTTTCTTTAGATAGAAAATTTTAGATAACTACTTTGAAGATAATTCCCATATCAAGCTGAAAGCACAAAAGATAACTAAAGTTCAAAACTTTTTAAGTTCTGTCTTAGGGAAGATAGGACCACTCATTCCTTTAAATTGTTCCCAACACAGGGACCTCAGGGTTGTTCTGAAACACTGCTATTTGGCTCTTTTTCTTTCTCTAGTCTCATAATTTCTATGCTGTAACTTTGCTTTGGATTCCTTTACCTGTTTCCCACCCACAAGTTGCCCCACCAGTCAGTCTCCTGGACAGCCAGTAACAGGTTTCAATATTTTAATTTCTATGACAAAGACTTAATCAAGTTACTCACTCCCGATGCACCCGTGTTCCTGTGCCTTCCAATTGCTGTGTTGTCTCCACGACTTAGGGATTGCTTTCCTGAATTTTTATAAAGAAAATATATAAAACCATGACACAGTCAAACTTAACACAACCCTTTTGCAAATAAATTGATGACACTTTGTAACTTGTATTCCTACAATTTTATTCAAAAGAGCAAAATATCTCAATTCAAAAATGCTCAAGGGCAAAGGGCAGGACCACAGCAGAGATCAGATACAAACTTCCCAGCACTATGAGTTCAGATTTAAATTTTGGGTTGAACCCTCCCAGGTGCCTGTGTCACATCCTATGTCACAAGGTGCTAGTGTCATTATTTGGGCTGTTTAAAGGTATGTCATGCTTTGATGTCTCTGAAGCTACTTCTGCTTTATAACAATTTAAAGGCCATCATGAGATTCGGGACATTGTTTGATGAAATTTAAGACCAATGTAAACTCAAACGGGCAGGAGTACACACATGCTTAATGCCAAGCACATGTACAGACTTTTGGCTGCTGAAGAAATGTATGGATAAGAAAGAGGCTTTGATTGTGTATCATGTAGAGAAACATGTTTTCATGATTCTTATCCATGCTAAGGCAAACAGTTTGCTGAAAGAGGTTTAAGTTCCAAATTTTGAACTCACTCAGCAAAAAGCAAAAGTGCAGAATATATCTAGAGAAAAACTGGATGGTATTTCAAGTGAATGCAAGCCAACAAATACAGGGTGTCTCAAAATGATGGGCCCAGTTTCAATTGAAGGTCCATTACAAATGGGTCCATCTTTTTGAAACATCCTGTAGCATCACAGTGGGTTTGGTGACAGAACTCAGCCGTGGTAGCCTGCTCCTCATGCAAACTAAGCTGAAGGAAGTTTAAGCAAGCTCAAATCATATTTGTCGAATTATCTTGAACAACAATTTTGCTTTCATCCTGTTTTATGATAACAAAACCATGAGGCTATGCGGTGGCAGGGAGCCATGGTACATCCAGTACCTAAACTGAGGCAGATTAAAAAGGGGCTGAGTAATACAATCTCGAGCAGTTTCTCTGATCGCCTGCAAAGTGACTTCTCAGTTCCGGGAAGATAACCATGTTTAGAATTAAATGTTTCAGCATTAACACCTAGATCTCAGCTCCTCTGCCTTTCTTCGAAGACAATTGACTAGGAATTATAAATTTACACTCCTATCTACTATTTAAATACTGCAATTGTCAACCAGTAGTGCCATGTTTACCTTAACTTTCAAAGGCAGGAGCTACCTGCTGGCAGACACCTCCACAAGGCAACTCCTAGCCGTGAAAACTGCAGCTTATTGAAGAGGTTTATGCTCTTTTTTTCAAACTAAACGCACTAGTTTCAGTATCTCTGTACAGGAAGCTGCTGCCAAGCCGCCTGCGGTGCATCCTTGCACTTGGCTGATGCTTGCGCCTGCTACACCCCAGTGAAACCTGCTCTGTTCACTGAAAAAGAGCCCAGTCGGATATATCTCCGGGAACAGACTCATACGCCAGTTATTGTTGATCCTGATAAACAATCATCTCCTGGTTAACAAAGCACACACCGAGTCCTATAGCTCACTTTCTGCATGATTTAACATTTCATAGATAAACTCAGCAGCCCACTCTGCTCTGAGTAATGACTCAGATCTTCCTAAACACTTCATTTATTTACAGCAATGTTGCTTGCTCCATCAGGGGGAGGAGGTGTCTGCGTTTCCTTTTTTATATATATATATAATTTTTTTTAAGCAAACACAACCGACAAAACTGTCAACTCTTTTTATTGTTTTCAACTTATATAAACAGAATTAAGCTGCAGGGAGTCTATTAATAAAGGCCTACACAACAAAACCATTCACAATCTTCAAGGCAGGTTTTAATCTCCCAGAAAAAAAAAATCAATTTTGTTTAGAATAAACTAGTAGAGAATGGAGATTACTCCAGGGAATTAGTCTTTAAAGTATGATGGAGAAATATAGATTTTCTTCTCTACAGGAGTATGATGTTGCAGTGCATATAAAATGTGCCATAACAATTACACAAAGACTTCTTTTAAAATGCCAGGCTTATTAACCCTATAGCTTTCTAGAAATAAGTACTTCTGATGGAAACAAGAAAAAGCATAATTAGAGAGACAAATACCTGGAAGAAAAAGCTTAGAGCCCTGAATAAGTTCCACTGCACTAATGAACCACTCCACCAAATCCCAGGAGGTTGAAATATATTATGTGTGTCGACTCCAGCACAGAAGAACTAACCTTGTGCCCTTGCTTTCCATATCTATGGCATCTCCAAACTGTCACAAAGAGATGAGCACAGAGGGTGAAGTTATATTAATACAAGTTAAATGACCACTTGGAATACAGCTGCCAAGACCTTCACTCACAGATGGTGACACTTTGTCTTGGAGGCTGAACCTTTTCAAGCAACCCAAAGAACACAAATTCTGCTTTTGGTTATACCTGTCCTGTCTGCAGCTGAGCGTGTCTTCATCAGCTACAGCAGACACAATGAAGCTGCTTTTACTGAACATAGAATTCAATGCATTTTCACCCCAATGTAGTCACTACTGGGTTTTTAACATTTATAGCTTGGCAAAATGAGAATGACTTTAAGTCCTGAAACTCTACAATTATTTGTTAACAGTGTCATTATGTCCCTTTTTACCTCTGGTTTATATTTCTGTGAGCGGGATAACTGAGACCTGAACTCTGTGCCTATTATTCCCACTGCAAAAACGTAAAGAACCTTGATTCACCGAGAAACAAACAGGGTGAAGGCTGTGTACTACTTGCAAAACCACTTCTCAGCTCTTCACACTTTTTAACTGTCTATGCTCCAAGATCTTCATCAAGTATCAGTTAAAGCCTTCTCCTAACACTTAATTAGGGAAAATTATAATTTGTATTTTGCAGAAACTACGGAGCCACAAGCTCAGTGACAGCTTTCAGTCATGTCTGGTTGGGAGTGTTTAGTGGCTATTGGAGTTCACTTACACTTTCAAAAGACACTTAGCTTGCTTTTTTAGACAAAGATGCAGCCCGAAAACCCAAGCCTGAATACTTCATGATTCTCAGAAATTGCTTTTTAGCAGTCACAGCCACTTTAGGCAGAAGGAGATCTTGTATCCGAGCAAGGAGAAAAGTTCAGATCCAGAGCTGAGCTGAATCTTGTAACTTTCTTGTCTTTATTAAATTCAGATATATTCATGAATATTTAGCAGTTAAAATTTTGCTATTATTGCACAAACATTCTTCCTGCCTAGAAGTTATTATATTCTGCCTTTGTTTATACTTTAATTTGATTTTGTTCCAACACAGGCATTTTCTATTTCTGCAGAGAAATTCAGTTTTCCAGTAGAACTAACCTCTCCTCCATCTGTAGAAAACACTTGTTGGCCTTACTGATACAGGAGCTTTAGCATCAAGGGTGCATTACTAATAACTGAGCTAATGCTGGTGTAAACAACCTGCACTGGAATAAAATGAAGCTGATGTAGATGTGGCTTACATGGTTTGAAACCCAGTTCACACAGGTGTCACAAGTTTGCATGGCAGGGTTTGATCTGGTGTAACTAGCACTCTGGGGGGGAAAACGCCTGCATAGTTTTCATCAAAAGATAAGGCAACGTTGTGCTTGTGGGTATGGATGCATATGTACAGATTTGGGTAGCAGTTAACACTTCTTCCATACACCTACACTTCTGAATGAAGGTGGTAGCTATGCAACAGCTCTGCTCTTAACCACGCATCAGGGTCTCTGCTTACATGGTCGCCCTTGCATTTCAACACGGGCCGCCTTCTGTCCTCCTCCTTCATCCCAACTCCCCAGTTCTTTGTTGTAGGAAATAACCCAGACAACGGCAATGTCTCTTTTCCTTATTGGTAAACATTCTCTGGGCACATCTGCTGTGATGATGATAACGCAGGGGTCTGCTCTCAAATGGGAAAAACAGAATGTCAGTTTACATAATGGCCAGAAAACAAGAAAAAGAACCTACCCGCTGGAGCAGCAAGCCTGTTTCTATCTTGCTTCATTGTCTTAACAGGATTCTTATTGTGTTTATATTTAGAGACATGGGAAACTGTGCTAGGCATGCTACCCATTGTTACTTAACCTCAAACAACCTATATAATATGCTGTCCATTAAGGAACCTGAATATAGACTCTAATCAAGGTGGCTAAACAAGATATAGGAAAATAAAGCTCAGTGCTTCCTCCTTGTTCGGGAAAAAACAAACAGGAAGGCTCCCTCTTAGACTCACCTCAGCAGCAAAGAGAGGGGGTTAAAGTTTGTGTTTACAGGCTCACAGAAGATTTCAGCTCTCCATTGTGCACCTGTTTGGATTTTTCATCATTCACACTGCCAATAAATGGATAGAAACACTTCAGCAACTTATTTCCTGACTGGGAAACTTTTTCTCTGCTTTGCTTTTTAGGGACACTGTTTATTGGAAACTGTGTTTAAAAACTACAATGGAAACCTGACATATCTGAGATAGCACTGGCTGTGACTGGCTCATCATCAGCAAATGGCTTCTGATACCTGTTTGACAATTTGAGTCCACATAACTGATACAATGTTCCTGATGAAAACAGAGCCNAGTGTGTTGTGCTTGGGTAGGCTTGCTTAAGTGCTGGATAACCAACAAAACATTATCAAATAATTTGAGTCCACATAACTGATATAATGTTCCTGATGAAAACAGAGCCTTGATTGTTAAAAGTCCATGATTCCAACTCACAAACATCAGTGTTGCAGAGGACTAATGGTAGCAACGGAGCCTCAAACTCTGAATGCAAAACCATTTAATGTGCAGAAAATAAATACTTACAATGACTCCTGCTTAAAAATATGGTAGATTTATTTAAACAGCACATTTCAGTCTTACTTTGTCTTCAGGAGCCACAATATATTGGCCTTTCAAATCAACCAAGGATGACAATCCTAAATCCTTTAAAGCTTTAAATCAACAAGTTTATATAGGTGGCTTTTGCCTCTTTTTGTGGTGTTCTGTCTTGTTACATATAATCACAGCATACAAGATTCCTCAATAATTATTGGGGTTTCCTATAGAAATGCTCAAACTTTGGACATTTTATTTAACATAAAGTAATAGCAGCCCCTGGTATACAGCAGAGAGAGGTTGCTACCAGAAAGCAGTACAATTCTTTTTCTCTTAATTATTTCACCCTGATGTATGTAAGGCTGTGAAGATGACCTCCCAGGTATGCCACAGGCTATGGGATTCCCCACCAGAAAAGTATTTCTTGTAATAGATAAGAGACTGAATGCAAGGTTGCCCAGTTGCTATCCTTAGCAAACATATTTCCTTGGTGAGCATACTTCTTACTATCTTGTCTTCACCCAGTCATCAAACCACATGAGATTGCTGTAAAGATATGAGTGAAAAGGCTGTAGTTCTTTCTTACCTCTGCTTTCATTTTCCAGTACATCTGGAATCCTCCTATGCAAAGATCAACAGGAAAGTGGGAGGCATGTGAAAGGAACATCCAAGAGGAGCTCAGGGAAAAAGTGAGCGTATGTTCCACCTTCCTACTCCACATGCAAGGAGGGAACCCTTTCCTGCTACAGTTTCCTTTCTCTACTGCTCCGGTTTCATATGCACATCATACCCAGGAGGTCTTGGATTTAGTGCTGGAGATGACAGCAGGTGGGTTTCTGGGAGAAAGGCCAAAGGCTGGCCTCCTCAGGGATGGCTGCAGTAGCATTTCAGACATATTTTAAAATCAGACCTTTACTATGATTTCATTTACTTTAATTATCCTCACTGCTTTCCCCCCCACTCTTAGAGTCTCCCTTTCTTTCAGGTGGTGGCACTGCTGCACCATTTGTGATGCTCAGTACAGATCCCTTAGCCGGATTTTAGAGTGTATCATAACAAGTAATTAGAACAGTTTTCACTAGCTCATGCTGTCGGCTTTCCACCGCCTGCATGATCCGAATGGCTCTCAGGGGATGTTACATTATGGTTGGTTTGTTATTGTTTGTTCCAGGCCAGTGCCACTAGACAAAAGCATTATAAAACTGGTGAGTGGTATTAATCACAATTTCTTAGGTGTCTTATGTCTGCAATGTCCCTATTCTCATTTTCCCTTTTTTTTTTTTTGCTTAGCTTTCATTTTGTTCTAAAAGAACAACTAGGATGTGATGTACAGGGTACTTCATCATATAAAAGCTCAGAAATAGGCTGAAATATTTGTAACATGAAATAAAAAAAAAAGTCTGACAGAAAAATAAGCATTACACCTCAGCAACCAGATCTCTTTGTTAGGAGTGACTGGACTGGTATCTGAGAGCTTCCTTGCAAACAGCCAAACTCCCACCAGCTTTGAGTATTTCAAGCCCCTAAATTCAACTAAAGCTCAACTCCCCATTGTGTGTCTCCATATCTAACTTGACTTCAGCATACAATGCAGGATGTCTCCTGCTGTGCATCCCCCAAACAAGCTCCTTTGAAAATAGTGTTTATTTCAATTCAGTTAATCCTTATCATTTCAAAACTCAAATGGTTTTGAAATTCACTGAGATGTACCCTTGTCCCTGTGTTAAGAGACAGAGGTATTCAGTCATACAAGGAAAGGAAAATAAACAGAGTAAATATAGCTAAGTTATTCCATTTCTGGTCTTGTTTATTCCAGGTCCAGTGGGCTTTCAAACCTGTTAATTGAGGCAATAATATGTGATAATAAGCAATAATAAAGTCAGCCTGTCTCCTTCCTGAGTCTTTTCAGTACAATGAAGTGGCTATTCAGTATTATAAAAAAGCAGCGCTGCAACTGAAAATCCACCAACATGACTGAAGATCCTCTCAAAATATGGAAAAGAAACAAGAAACAACCCCTTTCATGGGATAGCTAAATGCAACTGGACAGTTTTTAAATATATTTTACAAAGAGGACTGTGAGCCTGGTAGATTATTCACTGATCTAGCAATAATAACAACAAGGCTGCATTTACATAGTGCTTTACATCTTCAAAGAGCTGTGAACACATTAACTAATTAATCTAGCAATAAAAACAACAGTTTCCAGTGTAATATCAAGTATGTAGTCACAAGAGAACAAGTTATTAACTAAAGGAAGCAATTTATTTGAAAATCTATTATCATAAATTATACTGATCTTTTTCCTACTTTTTTACATTATTCCCGCAGCAGTTTGATTAATGCCTGGATCAATTTGCTCATAATTTCTGGAAATTTAGTAAATGCAAACTTAATAGGAGGTTGATAGAAATGTCAGAGGTAATTGATGCTTTAATGGGCATGAAATCTGGAAAAGTACCCAATCCCAATAGATTCACAATGGCCTTTGTTAAAGCAGGAGGGGAAAGGCTCACCATATCAGGCTCACTTTTTAAGACAAGTTTACTAAATTGTGTACCATGAATATTCTCTGCTTCCTAAACCTAGAGAGACAAAAGATCTATCAAATCACTTCTTTCATCAGCTCCAGACATTGTATTATTACTTACCTCCTTTTTACCAACATTTTTAAATGACAGTATTTTCAACTGAATGGCTGCATTGAAGATTTTATTATTTTAATGATAATAAGTACTTTGTATCATGCCACATCAGGACAAAGGCATTATAGAAGTTGGGGCCATTCTATTTATTTATTTTTTCCCTACTTGGATTGATACAAAAAGTTTCTGTTGCCATTCTTGGTTTGTCTGTTCCTTTAAACAAGGCCTGATCTGATCTCTGAATCAGGTAAATCCTAATATTCTGTTTCAGTCACGAATACAAAGGAAACATTCCATAATCTGCCCACAAGAATCTAATCCAGGCCTGTTTCTTAATGGAATACACACACAATGATAACATGTATACTATGTGTTATCAGGAAGCAAAAATATCTTCATCCATGAATGCTGCTTGGTGTAAACGCTCTGTTTATCACTTGAGTGTGTTTGAAAGCTCTTTTTTTGTTGAGAAATAAAGTTGGAAAAATGCCAGTGAATCTCTGTTTACCACAACAGGCTATAACACTCCTGTCTGCAAAGTCCCTGCCATATATTTAAAGTCAGCTCTCAAGTTCCTTCCCCTCTGTGTTAACATCATGAAGTTTTGGCTGCTCCCTACCCATCCTTACATTAGCTCTTGTACTAGCCAATAAGTAAAAACCATTGTAATGCTGTCTGGCTTGTAAATGAGAAGAACAATGAGGAAAGTCTGAGCCTGACAGCCAGCAGTCCATGGTGATTACAGAGAAAAGAGACCACATTTTTTACTCTCTTTTTTTTATTGTTATTAAGGTCAGTGTCATCCATCAAGATGCGGAGTTATTTCTGACACAGTTTCAAAGGTCAATTGGTCATGTGCAACGACAAAAGAGATTCATGGAATAATGTACCCAAAAACTAGGGAATGTGCCTTTCACTTTCTATTGTCATGCCCCTACTCATATTTCAATGCCATAAATCGACAAAGAGAGACATTTGAAGATACTGGTTAAGTAAACAAGGAGACAGAACCACAAGCAACTCACTGATGTATAGTTTGAAAACCATGGAAATTCGCCTTCCCAGCTACTGTTCACTTTATTCCAAATATTCAGTCAGTTTTCAGCCAGGAGAAATATTTCATTGGTCTCCCTGTGCTACAAAGTAGCAGACTGCTTAAAAAGGCTCCTGGTCCTGCTGCAGTGGAAGTTTAATAGCAAAACTCTGAGTGTAACCTCTCCTGCTACAATTCACTCGGCTGGCACACCACCAGCTTTGTCCTTCCTTCTAGGAGCTTGCAGAGGAATCTTTTCCTGAGTTTTAATCTTGAGCAAAGTCTGCAGAGGTTTCATCACCACACGTGCCACATTTCCACAGTAAGAACTGCTGAAATCAGTAATAAATGGGTGTAGGCTGAATCCAACAACCAGCAGGACACTGAATGAGAAATCCCACTTTTACCCTCTGCCATGCAATGGCTGCACAAATACAAAGCTGCAGGACCTTCTGCCACCCTCATCCATCTCTCCTTGATACGAGAACTGGAATATCAGTTCTTCCCATGTACTAGAGCCAGGCAGAGGAGAATTCCCTACCAGGCATGTGAAGGCTACACAAGAGGCCCCTGACTCCTGTACTCCACTCCTTTGTGAAACAGAAGCTCCCTGGCTGTTAGTTTCTCAGTGAATAATTCTGGAAACAAGGACTCCTTCTCCTAGTGAGTTACAGAGCTGAATTCTCTAGCAATATAACCAGCGTAATTCAGAGCTACAACCTGTTTCTCTCTTGAACTGGTCTACCTATGCCATATATTATATCGGATTCTCAGCATATAGGCCCATACAGTGCTTCTGATAAATGAAATAGTAGCATTGTCTTTCTGACTTTATAGACAGAAATGAGCATGTAGCCAGGCTGTA
The DNA here is from genome assembly GCA_013398125.1 of Aegotheles bennettii. Taxonomy (NCBI): domain Eukaryota; kingdom Metazoa; phylum Chordata; class Aves; order Caprimulgiformes; family Aegothelidae; genus Aegotheles; species Aegotheles bennettii. The sequence goes on from VZRW01009658.1 coordinate 249,437, forward strand.
TGACACCTGCATTGCCCACCTGTGGTGTGCATCAGTACCTTCAGTATCCCTCATGCAGTTTAGCTCATTTCATTTGATAACAGCTTATTTGCAGGCCACGGGTATAAAGTGAGTGCTCCTGGCACTCGTAGTCACTATTGCTCACTTACTTGCAGTGTAGCACCATAGAGTGGCATGGAAATTATACGGTAAATAATTACCAAGTAGGTACTTGCATTTGTTCCATTTAATTTTGCAGCTTTACACAATTTGTCACAAAGCAGTTCATAATTTAGGCTTAAACAGGTCCCATGAGTGGTAACCAAAGTGTTCGGTATAAAAAGCTGCAGTGAATTTCTTCTCACTCCTAGTGTTTGTAATTTAAAAACCAGAAAGCATATATTGAAGATGCATTATACCATTGGATTCTGAGTACAACAACCAAGAAGAGAAGCAAGTTTATGTGGAAGAAGTGGATCTAGGAGTCACAAGCCAGTTGTAATCTCCCCATTTGTGCTGAAGCTCGTAATTCTTAGCCACATTGTGTCTTTACCCAGCCCTGATTTACTAAACTAGAATAAACCCAAAACTGATCCTTTGGATGGATAGTATCACTCAGTTAGGCACATTCAGCTGAGCAGGAATCAGGAGACGTGCAGTAGGTCGGTTGTTAACAGCCTGTTCTGTCCCACTTCAGAGTCAATGACACACTAACAGACATACTTACTGACAAAACAGCTCCCGCCAGTAAAAACATTCTTTATTTAACTGTAGAATCTAAGCAATCATTAAAGAAATGAGATTCTGAAAAGCTGGGCACATTTCTGCCTTATCTTTGTCAAAGGCTCACTCCATTACCCATTAGGGTGGGCAGGCCCTACTTTTCCAAACATTGCACATGTCAGCCTGTCTCCCCCAGCAAAACACCAACCTCTCTGTTGAGGAAGAATCCCATTTAAACACCCAGAGTCACAAGGGGTTATTCTTCTGTATTCTCAGGGTTTGTGCTTCCTAGATAAAACCAGTACTGTAAACTCAGCAGGAGATTAAGACAAAGTTCTCAAACCCAATGGCTTAACTATTGTCCCTTGATGGCTTTCAAGTGTGGGCTCAAGATAAGGCACTTCTCAGCAATAATTTCTTTTTTCCTGCTTCTTCACCCTCCCACTGCCTTTTAGACAAACACACTGGGTGAATGCATCCAGTACCCCAATATACAATAACCAAAAATTATTACAGAGCAGCTGCAAATTCTGCCATCTATTTTCAGGGCTTTGGCAATGATCACATATTAGAGACACAAAATTTTAAATAACTATTACAGGCTTTCCAGTTATTCTCTCACAACATTGTGATTCCTTCTATGAAAAAGATTTAAAATATTACTTAAATTATTACTTAATTTTGTCTCTGCAAAGATAGAGATAACGTGTGCTATTAAGACACACCGAGAAACTGAGGTGCACAATTTCTTGTTTCACTCCCCATATTCTTCTCTCCTAGACAAAGCCCTTCAGTGAAAGGACTGTCTTTTCTAAAACACCACGGATCTTCGGGCACTAATAGGTCTTAATGGCCCTGACCCGCCTTACCTCGGACCCACTCCCCTGCCTCTGGGCCCAGGGGCTCCATTTAAGTGCAGGCTTCCAGCCCTCGCCTAAACCATTTTGTAGGTATGCTTGCCTCCAGGCTCGCCTCCTGGCTGGACCTTGGACAGACACGGTAGGCAGCTTGTTGGCTGCATGCCTGCTTCAGGTGTATGTTATAGATAGCCTTTAAGTCCTGCCTTTGGCCTCATCTTCTGGTTGGACTTTGGACCCATGTTGTAGCCTTGTCTCCAGTCCTGTCCTTGGCCCTGTTGCTTGAGCTCCTGACTGGGCTCCCCGGATGGCCCCTGGCCCTGGTTTATTGGTTGCTTTGTCTGGAGCTGTTGATGGATCCCGTTACCAGCTCCTGGTCAGACCCTGTAGGACTGTGCCAGGATCAGGCAATGCCACCCCAGGCCCAGGTCACCCTCGGCACCAGGCTCACCTTCCCTGAGGTGTTATCATTTATTAGAAGAATGATTACTCATGAACTAACTCAATAGATCAGTATATAAAGTCAATGTATATGTGCTGACATACAGATATGCTGCTTAGACATTTTTCTGAGCAAAACCAGTAGGCCTCTTCCCACCAGTGAAACCTAAACTGCATTCATGCCAGTAGCCTACATCTAGCACCTGACTGTGCAGCTCCAATGGGAAGAGGCTCTTCCCATAAAAGCCACATCCTGCCCTATTATGTGCTGTTGTAAAGTTATCACCCCACTGATTTTAGTGGTGCCATTTTTTCATTGCATAACCACCTGAGAGCAGGATTTGCTCCTGCATGACCTCAGTGTGTCACCCCGGATTGACAGAGCTACGCTGACTGTTTGCCAAACATTAAATTGATTTTTAACATTGTTTTAAAGGCCTGCATGGTTGTGCATGATTTCATAAGTTGTCTATTAAACTGAATTGCTGACTCTAAGCTACTAATATTCAATTCTGATCTATTGATCATACCAAAAATGAGGATAAATACATGTGCAACACTTGCTATAAATTTCTATACGGCAGACACAAAATGCACTGCTGGTCAAGGTTATGAAAGCTAAATGAACTTACTCGTTTCAGTCTAAAGATCCCTATTCCTGATAACTTTATCCTCACAGGCAAAAGACAATTTTGTATCACAGAAACACAGTTGTATTTTATTTTATTAGAAAGCACTTTGGAATGTGTATATGTGATCCCTCGTACATCTGAATGCTGAATTATGGTGAAGGATGTCACACTGATGAATTGTTTTCTTTGCAAGATATAGCATAGCTTTTACAGACTAATACCAATTCAAGTAAAAAAGCACCTACATTTAATTTTAAAAGAGAAAACAGAGATATTCTGAAAGATAATTAGATAAGCCTCATAGTATTTTGTTGTCATTTTTTAATGACACAGATACAATGGTAAAGATGGCCATACATTCGCATTCATAAATACCATCATTTTACAATGATTGTCATTGTATCGTGAACCAAAGATCACAAACAGTATTAGAGCATTCCAGACAAGCACATAATTCAATGAAATTACAGGAAAGATTGGCAGAATAAACACTTCCAGCCTTTCCAGGCTGTCTTGCTAAGTTTGTTTAAGTAAGAGAGAAAATGGAGACACTAGAAACAAATGGAGAAGTCACAAGCCTGGCAGAACCCCCTCAACTGGACACTCCATTCAAATTTGCCTAAGCATTAGTACTAGCCTGTTGTTTGGTTGATCTTTTGGACTACAGGTTCTCAGTTTACCATTCCTTATCAGCAACAGGCCCAGGAATCCCAAGCCTGCTTGTTTCAAGTAAGTCTGGCACAGGTTCCCAAGAGCAATTGCGTTTGCAGTTCTAGACACAATAACACATTGTTACTCACATTTTTAAGCTCAGTGTTTTCACCTCCCTTGAATCTTCCTTAGAGTTTGCTCTGAATTTTAAAGGAATCCATATCTTTCACTGGTGATCAATGAAGGTTCAGTCCCATGCCTACTGTTGGTGCTCCGCTGTGCTCTTTCATTTGTCTGTGTTCCTGCCTTCCCTGTTTCATATCTCTGGGTTCCCCTTTGCTCAATAACCTCATAATAAATCTCAATAGATAATTTGTACACCCCCCCCTCTAGTAATCCATGCAGAGTAAGATCTCCATAGTTATACTAATTAAAGAACATTTCTGATATGTCTCCATGCTTTGGTATAAACATTCCACTGTAACTGTAGGAAATCTTCTCATCTTCACCCACAATTTGGATTGCTGTAGGCAGTCATTATCAGGGAGAGAGGTGTCACTGCTCTGCTTTCTGCTATTGCTGAGTCTCTCCTCAGACAGCCCAACACTGCAGTCCTGCACACTGGGCCAAACTGGTGCCAGCCCTCAGCCAGCAGGGTCAGGCAGTGCACAGGCAGCAGTTCCCCTCACTCTGCACTGAGTCCAGAGAATGGCCAGGCAAACATCCGACCCAAACCAGCCAAAATAGGGATGTCTGGGGAGCAAGAAAGAACTTCCTATATTTCTACTGATTTTCTTTTTTCTTGCTGATTATCCTGAACGTTCCCACACTTTCTCTACACCTTAGCTTCAGTCCTCATCTATAGCTGTTCAAATGTCTTTTCTTTATTTGTCCCTCTTGCACAGTTCTTTTCCCTGTACTTTCCACTGCACAGGCTCATGCTTCTAATGGAGTTCACCTACTTCTTCCCTCTCAAAAAATCCAGCTTTTTTTTCTTGCCTTCAAATTGTAAGCTGATTATCTTAAGAAAAAAATAATAATAAGAAGAGGAAGAAGAAGAATATGGTTTAATTGCTTATGATAAAGTATTATTCCAACAGATCGAATAAAATGTTACCATCCTATAGTTGTGTCTTACTCCGAAAGGAGACCAGAGCTTGGACAACATGGATAAATGCAGACCTAGTTTGCAATTACAAAAAAAGCTGTCAATAACACTCCACAACTGTCACTTTTATTACCCAACTCCCCCTCCCATAACACTACCTCATTTGTAGCCATGGTAAGATGCCAAATTGCTTTATTTCCAAAGTGTATGACTACCTTTTGAAAAAGCCTTTGTGTGTAATATATTCCACAGTGCTTACTGTCATTAGTATTGCCCCTGCATACATGGATTCATGACCAGCATCCTTATTTCATATGGAGGCATCCTTTAAAGAAATTGAATGTTAGAGGGTCTATACATCAATGTTATGATGCTGTATTTTTCATGAAATCTGTAAATAAGGTCAACAGGATAGGGACATTTCAGATGGCAGAATCCCTAATAGTTTTTGAGGAGCAGACTCTTCCCCTCTAAAAAGTCAATTTGCTTTTGATTCACGCCTATTAAAAAGTGTACTTTGTATAACAGAGGCAAAGCCCAATTCCAGCAGTTTTCATGGCTTTGGGCAGATATTGCTAGGATGATGTATGCAAGACTAGCTGCCCATAGCTACAGGAGGGAGGTAGGGAGGACTCTGGATCATCGTACATGGCATTGTTTGACTCTGTGTTTTAGAGCCTCAAACATGATGAATTCATAACTAAGACAGTATGGCAAGAGAGAATAAACAGCAGCACTGGCCTTGTGAAAGCTGTAATTTAGAGAGCCAAGAATGCCATTTCTGTTGCTACACATGAAAATTTAAATAGCTTAAGCTTCTTTCAAGACTTTGGACCCAATCCTGATTCATGACTGATTTCAGTGAATGGTAGGTCAGACTATTTCACAATAGAAGGATTTGTAGTTTCTCCTCCCTGCCGTGGCCAGCAGCTCACCAGAGCCCACTACAGAAAAAATCACTGAGCTCAGGTCAAAAATACGAACGGGGTCCAGGTCAGTAGTGACTGAAAGTCACTGCAACTGGGCAGCTGAGAAGTAAATTGTGGGGTGAAACTAGTTCCTGGTGATCAGCTGTCCACTGTGCAGACATCACCACCATAACTGGAGTGGTAAAAAAGGAGAGAAACAAAAACTAATTGAAAAAGAATACAGTAGTGTGAAATACAGAAGCAGATATATAGGGAATCAGATGAGGCAGGCAAAACCAGAGCATAAAACCCAGTATAATTCATTATAGTTTATGACATAGCAGGGTTCTTGTTCATCTCTACTTCCAACATCCAACAGCAAGCAGATCAGATATTCAGGCCGATACAACTTTTTGTCTTAGCTGGAACACAGACAACTAGAAGAGAAAAACTAAACTAACATGAACAAAGTGAACAGATTGAAGTGATCTGAAAAGGACAAAATAAATTAGATGAGATTTTTTTATAACAAGAAGGACATAGATCCACAGTCCATCACACATCTGCTTTCCGTGCCATTCTTATAAATCTCCCTCCCATCTGTCACTGATGGACTTGCACCCTGTAGCTGTCTCTGAAGGACAGGGCATTGGAACAACAGGCTAACAAAAAATGGGTTAGCATTAATAATAAGAAAGGTTTGTGTTTCTGTTAATTAATTCTCGTTGTCCTGATCGGCTGGCCCATAGCCATTTGAGAAGTGGCTTCTTTCAGGAGACAGATGACCAGCCAGTGGATACTGAATCTTTACATTATCTTAACCTACTTTTATTTACAGTTCCTTTTGACAATTCTTTTTTCCTTTTTTCCATCCTAGTCCAAAACCTCTTCCTCCTTAAAACTGAATTTAAATCTTGTCTCTTTCTTTCAAGATTCCATCTCATGGCTCAGATTCTGTCTGTGAGCCCATCCAAAACTGTTCACGTTCCTGTTCCTTTTGTTTTGAGGTGAAGCCACATGTTCCAGGAACCATTCAGGTGGGGAACCCACCTGCTGGGTCTTGGAGCCAGTTTGACTGGTGTTTCCTTTCAACACCAAAGAAGCCACATAATCACTTTGTCACTTCCACAGCACTTATTTTATTGCAAAGGACTTTCCCTTTTAGAGAAACCCCCTAATTCCTTAATTGCTGTCTACTAAAGACCACTTGTTTTGCAGTACTGATTAGCTATGGAGGTTATCTAACCCTTTGGCAGAGGAAGATTTTTATATGAATTAGACAGAATTTTTTTTACAAGATAAATCTGTCCCCTATATCTTTGGCAGCAATATCTCATACTTGTCAATGCAGTCAGCTGAGTCTATCAACACCAACACCAGCAAATGAATATGGGAGCCTAAGCTCAGTCATCAACAAACCATAGTGGAGAAAGGGACAGAGAGAATAGCTGACCTGCAGAGGAATTACTAGTGACATTAGCAGAAGTCAGACACATTGGTGGCACCATTAAATCCCTCTGCTTTCAGTGGATTTCAGGATTCCCACTGTGACTTCACTATCCACCCATCCCTTGTTTCTAAGAATCATGTATGTGTCTCAGCTTATCATACATACCTACAATACACTAATTAAGTCTTATAATCTTAGCCAGTCTGCTAATTAGTTTTATAAAAGAGACAGCAACTTTAGGCAGGGCCTGAAGATACCATCCCACTTTCATTCTTGTAAGATTATTGCTGCTGGTACACCAAAATTCAGCAATTTTCCTACATAGCCTTTTCCTACCTAATCTAAACATGTTTGGGTGTCAAAATCCCAAGCCTTATTTTAAATAAAGCTTTGGATAAAAAGCTGTTACACTATTATTAAAGTAAGTGGAATTCTTTAAAAAAGCTTAGTGTCTGATTGAGACAACTGGGCATTCAAACTATAAAGTCTCTAGTTTGTACGTTCTTCTTATGTTTTAACAAAAAAAATACTTAAAAGTTTTATCCTGATAGTAGTTCAGTCTTTGTTGGCATTCAGCATTAGATTTCCTAATGTATCTCTTGGACCCTTTCCAAAGAAGAAAAGAAGGAGAGAGAAAGAAAGAGAGGGAGAAAAAGAGTGAAGAGAGGGGAGAGAGAGAAGAAAGAATGAGAGAAAGAAACTTTGATATATGTGGGGTTTTTTTGTTTTAATCACTTCTCTCTAAAATAATACACAATGAACTACAGGGTTTCAGTGGCAAATGCTGAAATATTATAAGCAGTTCAAATGGCTGTGGATTCTTCCCATCTGTCATGGACTGCAACTGAGCACTGTAACAGAAAAATGATATTACTTTCAAACTAAAAATAAATCATCAAGCCAAGTCTGTATCTCTAATCCTACCTACACTGCCCTACCAGTGACCTTGCCATGGCCAGGACAAATCATATTCTATAGGGAATTTGTAAATTAATTCTTCATGCTAGCTCATTTCAGGTCACCTCGTGGGGGAAAAAAAATTAAAATCTCAGATACCTCAGATACTGAACCCACATTAATGTTTCAGACTTTGGCAATGTTAAGTTTCTCTCCATCACAGTCTAGCCAGACTGCTTTCATATTTAAGATCTCTGAACATGTCTACTAGGAGTTTATAAGCCATTAGGAGCTAATGCCTGTCGCTGAAGCATTCAAGTAAACAGAGGGAAAAATAATGGAATCTCACTCCAGACATAGATAACAAACAGATATCCTTTCACGGATTAAAAGAGTAAGTGCAAAGACAACTTCTGCATCCCTTTAGCATCCTCTTCCAAGGCCTACACAGGTGCACTTACAGAAATAGTAAAATTCACTGAAAACTGTTACATGAGGCAAGATCAAAGCTGCATTTCTTTTCCACGCAATTGATTCAGACCAAGCCAGATTAATTTTTGAAGCTAGATTCATCCTGCTATAATCTTCATGTCAAATGACATCCATTATGTATCATCTTCATTCGTAAGTGGAAATGGTCTGATTAGTTCAGATGTTACTTGTTTGAAAGAGACAGCACACACAAACCTGGCAATCAGAACCTATTGGTAGAAGAAAACAACTTCCTTCTGATTTGAAGAAAAACTCATCAATGGTCCAAAAAAGGGAAGTGAAAAAATGTTCTGCACAGTGGAGTATTACATGAAAACAAAGTATTTATGCTATATTGCCATGCTTTAAGACATGATTTTTAGAGTGGGAAACAACTAAAGTTTCTCACAGACAAAAACTAAAACCACAGATATACAGAATATCTGAAAAAAACCCAGGCTTATGGTACCTATTGTGCTTGAAAACAGAAGTGCCCAAGAGCACGGGCCTTTTAAAAAAAATTCTTTATGTGACAAGGTCCGAGGCCAAACAAGATGTTTGTGCTTGAATCTGGGAAAGAACTCAGGCTTCCCAGATCCACATCTTAAACAAATGATTTGCCTTTGCTCACTTCTTCTGAAAATGCTAATTTGCACATACAAATTACCAGTGTGCACCTATGTCCATACATATTTGTGGGAGCAAATTTAGAGATTGCTTTCCCAAAGCTAACTCATGAATCCTAACTTATAAGAAAGTTTCCACACAAAAGATATGCTTCTGAATATAAAGAATCCCAACTTCTAATCAGTTTCATTGATGTTCAGTGTTTCTGGTTACCATAGTAACCAGCACACACAATAAATGGTGTTTTGTTTAATCAGTCATGAGAAAGAAGTCTGGGCATGATGAATCAGACTGAATCAGAAACAGTTTCCTTTGCTGCCCTAATCAAAATGACTCCAGTGTAACTATAGGACAATTCAAATCAGCAAGACAGGATCAGGCCGTGAAATTCAGACCTCAGTTCTGTTTTTGAACACTCCTCTCAGAAGCTCAGATGAAAGTTTTACTTCTATTTCAAAGACAAGATTTTATGTAGGATAGAATTTAGTTCAAGGTTCAGATTTTATCTTGCTTATACTATAGGTAGTTTGCATCAGGCTGAAGTTCAACAGAGACAATAGATGTCCAGAGCCAAAAAACTTAACATAATTTCAGGCTCATATACTAACTGGAAAAAACACGTGAGAAAATCATTATTTAATGCTAAGTAGGGAAAATGTCCCAGACTTAACAATGCAAATAAAATTTCCTTACTCCCAGTTAATGCTTTAAGGCTGGAGTCTGCTTTGCACCAGCGAAAAAGAAATCTAATTAATATGTAGTTATACATTTTTAAAGAGAAAAACAAAAAACATGTAAACTAAAGAGCTTTGAGGGTTTTCTGACATAGTCATTCTTAGAAAATAAGTATAAAAGTGGCATTCACGTGGTTGGCCCTAAACCAGTTGTAGGCTTGAAAAGGATTACCTTTTGATGTATAAAGATCAAAAACCATTTTTTCAGGTAATAAGATCTCTCTCAGATGGATTTCAGTAATATGAACATGTTTTCCATAGCATGGTAATAAAAATAAAACAATGCAATAAAACTGCAACTGGGACTAAGTCAGTCTCTCTCGAATTCTTAGTGGAAGGTCAAACAAACTTAGAGTTGGTGTTTAGAGTTTTCAGTGTAACAGTTACCCCTAGTGAAAAATTGTAAAAGCAATGTGAGTAGAAAGACTGTAAATAATTTTGTGGCTGTGGTGACATCATACCAAGCTCGATCAAGTGGCCCGTGATGTAACCAAAACTGCAACTATTTTTTCCAGAATGTCAGTTTTAAAAAGAGCTTGGGGAATGTGGGTGGAGAAGGAATATAATGAAAGACTTTTCTTTTTATCTGTTTTCAATTCCTGCTCAGGCTTTACCATGTACTTTATTCATTCTCTTTTTAATTGTGCCATGTCTGTCTCTGATCTTCCCTCCTCCTTCTAGGGATCCTCTGTTCAAGGCAGGACAAGTGGAAGTGAGTGCTATCAAATGCCATGCCAAGGATCAAAGAGAAATATAAGAGCAGAAAAAATGATTGTGACTATCAAAGTCACGTTCCTCATGGATGGCACCTTAGTAATCAAAGCACATTGAAAGGATTCGTTTTAACATGCTTGTAGTGGGTTGTTTCCAGTGAGAAGCTACTTACTATGAAAGACTCAGCTCAGCCAGAAACAATGTCAAACATTTGCTGTTTTCTGTCTTTTGTTTAAATCCTGCTCCAGCTCCCACTGGTATCAATAGTGTAAGTACAGGGAAACACCTGTACGTTTACTCATTTCATTTCTTCTACCCAGTTCAGTTACAGAACCAAATTTCCACTGCAGTCTTTGCTTTTTACCTAATTTTCCATCTGAGCTGGCAGAAGATCAAGAAGGTCAAATGATTTGCTCAGGGTCACATAATGAGTCAGAATCTTGAGCCCAGATTAAATCTGGGATACTCCCTGGCTCCAGCACACGGGACTTGTCTACTCAGTAAACCGCACAAGTTCCAGCTGTTTTTCCTCCTCACATGAACTGAATATGAGGAAGTTTGTAAAGAATCTGTCTTAAGTAGAAATTCAGCCAGCAGCAGGCTTTCTGTAGTCAAGTGCTGGATTTAAAGTGGGTTAAAGCAATATCCAGAACTGGGTGCTACCTAGTACTATTCTTCTAATTTCTTATCCCCTTCAAATATCTGTCCCTTTCCTTTCTTGTGGTTACCCAAGAAATAATGAAAGGGTTTTTTTTAAATTTTTGTTATCGCATGTAATCTCTGAAGACTGAAACAAACAAACAAAAAGATTTAACCACAGAACATTTCTTGCAGCCACTGGAGCTCAGGCTTTTATTTATTCGGTACATGGAGAAGCTGCATCACTATTAGGTAAAATCATAACACAGGAGAAGCTTAATCTTCCTGAATTGCAAGCAAGACTCGATGTTTCAAATAATCACCACAGATATAAATGAAATTTCATGGCAGTTAGAGAGCTCATTCAGGTTACTGAGGATTCCTGAAGGAAAAATTAAGAGTATATATAATTTCTACTGTAGTAAGGTGGGAGCATTAGTAAATTACTGCCGCAGCTTGAAGGTTCCAATTTCTTGAACATCTTGTCTGAGTTAATAAGTTTGAGCTTTAATTAGGTAAGGGCTGTAACTTAACTTGCATGGGAGACCACTAAAGTACTGAAATAACAGGAAGATAGGGAATCCAATGCTTCTTTACTATCAAGGCAAGTTCTGCAGCAGTCTAGAGAACTCAGGTGTGTTTTATGTAATTAATCAATTACAGTGTTAATTTAAATTAAATGCTATTTCTAGTATGAATGCTGCTGAATACCTTTGAAGAAAAATATATATGTCAAAACAGAATAGATGAGGGACCCCTAATTTATCCATCAGTTGTGTCAGCCTAGGTAAGCATTGGAATGCTATACTGGTCACACCTTTGTCTCTAATTAATGTCTTACATGGCAATAGTGCCAGGTGATCATGGAGAGGTTATGGACTTTGCCATCTGAGAACAACAATTTCTGTTATGGAATACAATAGTTACACATATCCCACAACAGAATGTAAGTCTCACCAAGTCCTATCAGCTAAAAACAGACATTTGGGTGAGTCTAGTTCTTATCACCTTGCCTCTGTCAGATCCTCACCTTTGATCCTCACAAGCATTTAGTAAATTCTCCTTAAAAAGCTGTCCAAAGGCAAAGACTGGAACACTTCAGTACCTGCCTATAAGCTGGACTGCAGTCAGCCCTGAATTCAGCAATCCTATCACTACCGTGATGTTCCTGTTACTAAAAAAATCCTCAGAGAAGGTTTGCTTTCCTCTCCAGGAGGTTCCTTGCATCCAAATTGTAAGTGTTGCTCTCTGCATGGAGCTTGGTGTACAATTTAACCTTGGTTCCCATCAGCTGCGAAACTGTGTCCTGCACGCCAGCAGTGCAGAGGCTCTACACTGCAGCACTCGAGTACACAGAAAACCCACAGCTAAAAAGAATGCCTCCGGTGCACTAAATATAGATACACCTTTCGTGATCCCTCCAGTGCACTAAATATAGATACACCCTTTGTGATCCTGCTCCAGGATCGGAGCCGAGAGGCTGCGCTTTGGCACCTACCAACTGGATTATAACAATGCAGTACATTGAGTGTGAAGGTGCTGACCCTCAGGAAATGTTAACAATTCAAAATACAGCAACACATGTTCTCTGAAACACAGACTGGCATGAATGTATGAAACATGTCCTACCCTGACATCCAGTAGAACGATGAATAAAGTTCAAGATCATTTATTTTAATCATCTCATGTTCCCCAGCTTGTGAGCAACATGTATAAATTATTCTATACACCTTTTAGAGTAAAGACTGTGGTTGATGACTTCATTGCTTAGAAAACTCAGAATGGGATCATGATGAGGGCATTTATTCATCTGTACTAGAGTAAGAATACTCTGAACTGCTGACACAGGCCTCCAGAATTAATTCCCTCAAGAAGAAAAATGTGCTGTCTTCTCCACGTGTATGTTGCACTTGTCTGGCTTTATTTTCTCTAAACCAAGGAAAGGTAACCATGCACACCTATGTGTGTCTGTGTATCTCTTTGTGCTTGTGTATGTGTGTGTGTGGATATATGGATATGTTTGTGTATTAAAAGCTTGACAGATGAATTCACTGTGTGCACGCTGTCTCCCAGGGAACATGCTGAGAGAGAAAATGAGCCTTGCATAGCAGACACAATGCACCTGGCTTCATGCACAGGGGGAAGGACCTCCATGGATGAGAGTAGTACCTGAGTGTCTCTAGAACAAACCACCAACTCTTCCACCCATGGAGAATTCTAACATGGCAATATCCTACACCTGCCACCAACAAACTCTCTTTTTAAATTTACAAGATAAAGTTCAACCTTATCATTTCTTCTAAGTTCACAAAACCAAAGTGAACTCATAGGAAAATAATTGGAATTTAAAAGTAATGAGTATAAAAAATATAAAAATCAGATTTGAGGCTGACCATGGCGCACTCAAAGATGCACAAAGCTCTCAATCATATAAAAAGAATATGAAGTAAAAGAAAATGTTAATTTTCTGATTGTCCTCATGGTCATCTGTGACCTAATTGCTTCCATTAGTGCTGCTCACACTCTCAGTGCAACATTTGCTTTGACAATCTGAATCTGTGTGAGCTGAAACTCACATCATATCTTTATCTATCAGATAAATTCATTTTTAAAAAATACAAGAGAGACAAGTACACTGATTAGGAGATACTTTGCATTGAAACACAGAAGCGCAGAATGGTTTCAGTTGGAAGGGACCTTAAAGATCATCTGGCTCCAACCCCCCTGCCATGGGCAGGGACACCTCCCACCAGACCAGGTTGCTCCAAGCCCCATCCAACCTGGCCTTGAACACTGCCAGGAAGGGAACATCCACATCTTCTCTGGGCTACCTGTGTCAGTGTCTCACCACCCTCAGGGTAAATTACTTTCTAATATCCAGTCTAAATCCACTGTCTTTCAGTTTGAAACCATTTCCCCTTGTCCTATCACTACATGCCCTTGTATTGATGGCAATCAATATGGATGGCCTTGTATTATTGGCAATAAATATCTCAGATATGAAGAAGCTATACAATACTTTGGACAACAAATACTTGGCCTGTTTGCCAAACATAGACAAGTTGCTTAGATGTGATCAGAAACCCTAAACAGAAAATGCAGTGGAAATTATTCTTATTGCATTGCTCTAGCTTAAATGTAAATTCAGTGCACTTAAGGGCCATTTTACATTGTTAGAGCTCTGCAAAGGTTCCTTAATTGTAAACAAAAGCAACACCTAAATGTTCCAATTCCTTCTTATTTTTAAATTAGTAATCTTCTCTTCAGGGGAGCTAATTAAACAAGCAACACAAAAGAGATGAATACATACTTCTTTTGCTGCAGAATACACACTCTTTATCTTTAATAAAAGTTATTCCAAATTCCTGCTGAATCAGAAAAGGAAGAGCAAGCCAGTTTTGATTGCCCTCCATCTGCTAGTGTTGCTAACTCAGGATTTTATTGCACCTAGCATATCACTTCATGTTTTCCTTCAGTCCTCAGTTGACGTAACTCTGGCTCAGCATGTGACCTTTCTGGAGGAAAGCTTGCCAGTGTGACTTGGGTGTATCCTAAAGACGCAAAAACAAGAAGTCAAATAAAAAGAATTTCATAAGCATGGCATCTTCAGATTCTCATGATTTAAGCAAATCTCATGATGCCTAGAAGGCTGACTTACAGGCAAGGGAGGATAAGCTTACACTCATGGTTGGCAATGCTGCTGTTATTTTAGATATAACAGCATCAGAAAGCTACTTTGAGAAGATCCAGCACTCGCAGCCGACAGAGAGGCAAAGTGTCTTGTCTTCCAGAACCCCCAGACTGCACAAAGTGAACAAATCTCCAGATGACCCCTTGAGGAGACCTGTTCTCTACAATGCCATCTGACCAGGCATTTCCACTCTTGCAAAACTGGGTCTGGGGAGCTCACATTGACCCATCAGAGTCACCCTTACAGAAACTATGGAGTTCCTTTTTTGAAGTCAGGACGCAGCATTTCCCATTTCCTAATAAAATATCGCTTGGAAGCCCTAGATTTCAGGATAGTATGGACCCAGGGTTGTGCCTCCACTCCCCCTTCCCCTTCCAGGTAGAGGGGATAATACACATCTGCAGGTGGACATCCTTACAGGCAGATACAGAGTATGCAATTAAACCCAAATCATTACTGTTTCGCCCAAGACTTTACACACAGAATGCCCTTTGCTGCCAAATGAAACTTTCATTATTAATGACTTTTTGTATCAGGCTCACAAAATTCAAGAAGAGTTTGGTCTGAAAATCAGTTTTCAGTTGTTCTCTAAGTGAAATAACGTATTTTTAAGTGGCTGAGTTGCGCATCAAGAAACAAGAATTGTAAATAAGGAAGTACTTTGACTAGTGCAGAAGATTGATACAGCACCTGACAGCTTTCATTACGTAAAACTAATTTATTTCAGCAAACAAGTGACTGGAATCATGCATCATTTCTGAACGAGCTGACCCTCAGGTTTACATGGTTGGCTGATATGGGTTTGAAAACAGGAAGCTCCAGCTGTAACATGAGTGACCCAGACAGCAAAAAGCTAGACACCAAACTAAATTGGAAGGCAGGAAGTCAAAGTTCATGCTCATACCACAAACAATACAAAAATAATAAAGTTCCTCTGAGATACATTTGGCAAAGCTAAATGTCATTGTGAGGCATAAAATATAAAAGAAATTATAATATAAATGTTTATAGAAAAACAGAGCAAAGAATTGTTGAAAAATTACCAAGTGTTCCAAAGAGCTAATCCATCTGCATACATTTTCATAAACACTATATGTACACTATAAACTGAACACCAACTCTAACAGGATGCCTAACTCCCCAAGATTCTGTTATCTAGTCTGTTCAAAAGCCCTGAGTTTTTATTATCTTTTTTCTTTGGTTTCCTAAACCATGACTTTAGTTCCCTCTCAGATCCCAGGATATTGCTAGAGTCCCTGCTCTGTTGGACACATTTTTCCTGGTCCTCTGACACTCTTTCATAAAGCACTTTTTACTCCTCTAGGGACCTGTTTCTCAGCACTTTTGATCTCTGGAGTCTTCCACAGGCTCACAGAAAGCCTTTACAGCCCACATCCAGAAACATATCACATCCTGTTTGCATCAGAGCTCCCCAACAATTTCCCCAGCAACTATTCTTGCTCTATTGCTGTTCCCTTCTGGGGACCCCATTTCTATGCAGGCTGTATATAGAAAAGTACATCTGCTTACAGCTAAATGAAGCTTTCATTTTAGGGACAGAATAAGCCAGAACAGAAGAATGTCTAACACCTAACTTGGGTGCTAGCTCTCCAAGTCAGGATTAAAGCCACTGAAGCAAACGGAGTCCTGAGAGATTTACATCTGAGCAGCTGATGGCTGCCAGAGTCATGGTCTAGGTCTACACAGATCCCTAAATGCAGCAGCTTCATTCTGCACCAGAGCTGCAGCAGTTACACTCAAGTTTTCCTAATTCCACTCTGCAGAAATTATGGAAGTTTTTCATTTAATTTCAGGTACATTTAATGTCTTCAGGAATATAATTCAACCCTAGACTCCTGACAAGGTAATCTGTCTAACCACCAGCTAAGGATTCCAACTTCATTTTATGACTCCTCTGCATCCTTGTGTTCTGTAGCCAACTTCCCTTTGCTATGATCTGTCCCATAGCTTTGTACTCAAAAACTGGAAATGTAATTTCTGCCTCTCTCTCTCCAAGAATAACTATTGTCCCCATTATGTCTCTACAGGAAAAAAAAAAAGGGTCAGTATCAACTGCATTCTATATAAAATACTTGTTCTCTGCAGAACTGAAGGCACTGCAGTTTGCAGACACAGAGGGTAAGATTTGCTTTGTCAAGCATCAGCAATAGATCACAGCTGATCTAATACTTTACCACACAAACAACATTGGTATTTTCCACAAATCTTGCTCAGGGTACTTTTTCTCTGAAGTTCCTTTTTCATCTCATTTGCCTTTTTGCTTTCCAACTTCTCCTGTTTATTCCTTTGCCTTCCTTATTACAATGAATCTCAAAAAAACACTGTACCCTGTTAAGAGTGCCAATCTTCCTAAAATTCTGTACGTCAGTGCTCTGTTCCCACATGCACTAATGACCTACTGAAGCCACGGGGGCTTCAGCACATACATACACAGTATGTCTGGTTGAATTTATTTCTATTTAAGCACGTGGATAAATTCTTTTAAATTGCAACGTAAAAGAAAAGGAAAACTTAAACAGGAAAGGCTGAAATAAAACACAGGAATTTAAAACAGGTTCCCCTTTTATCAAATACCTCTTCTCATGTTAGTTTTGGTAATTTCTGCATAAAGAGAAAAGTTTTAACATTTGAAACCCTAGAAAAGTACTGTTAATTCACCTGGCAGCTACCAATACTGCAAACCACATGAACCCACAAGCTTTCCAAAAGCTTTCTTTCTGCTAATAGTTACTGAATTACAGAGGCCATTATCACATGCCACCATCATTATTAACAATTTTATTCACAATAGATGTCAAAGCACTTTAAGGAAATGCAAAAACCACAATAATAATCAGTGAAGTTCCCTTCATCATCAGTATTTTTTAAATGCAAAATTAAGAGGCCCATAGGATAGGGTGTGCACTTTGAAGATAATCTAGCATTTTGAACTCTGAAACTTTGTATGCTAATCTTAAAATGATGGACCTGTTCTTCAAAGGCAATTTTACTGACATTATTTACCATTTATTTTGCTAGAACTGCAGAACTGCGTTGTTCTGTGATGCAGTACCATGGCAGAGAAACACAAGGCAGCAGTGAGCAAGTTTAAAGTGTGAGATAAACTTGTACCTGCATGCATGTGGATCAGTAGTGAAAAAACAGATGTGCAAATCTCTGAAAACAAAACACAGTATTCTTAAACTGAATATTCAAAGACCAGCAATCATTTTAGAGGTCCAAGTGACCAGGCTGAGCTTAAAACTTGAAACAAATTGAAGATCTAAGAACAGAATTTTGTCCTCCCAAGCTATGACTACACCTGTTGCACAGTATTAAGGCAAATGAGTAAGCTGGATAATATATCAGTAAAGTGTTCAGTGCAATTTAGTTTATCTTGATTAAATGCTATCTTTGTATTCTTCAATATAGGTAATTAGCTGAGTTTCTATGGTTTCTGTAAAACTTTTCTGATATCTTCACAGTGCTTTAAATCTTTCTTCAACACAATTCCCCTTTGGGTAAAAAAAAAAAGGACAATCTTGGGGGGGGAGGGAGGAATGAAAAGAATTGCCAAAATGGATAAATGGATTTAATGATAGGTTTATTTTTACTTAATGCTTGGTGTTTTTGCATTTTGCAACCTAAATTGTGACACGGCTTCAATTTGTTTCCTCACTCAAGTAATTTAAGTTGCAATACTATTTCCTGAATTTGCAATTTCAATTTGCTCATTTTCCTCTTCAGCCTCATCTTTCCTCTTCATAGTGAAGGTTTACAGAATCAGCCAAATATGCCATATCTGTGTCCCACATTAGACCAGTGAGAATTAGTACAGAATGTTCTGCACCTCACCTGGTTTGGCATGAAGAGATTAGAAGTGTTTAGGAAGGGAAAATAATGATTACCCTCTGTGTTCAATTGTGATGATAGGTTATTAAACATCACTTCAGAAAACGAACAAACAAACAACATTTTGCCAGATAAATTAGAAATTCTAATTATTTTCTGGTATTTTCAGCATTTTCCAATAATGATTTTGTAATTTTAGAGATCTGTACACACTGAGTGCACAAGACATAATGCAAAGGTGAATGATGTATCAACATTACACTGCAAAGAGTCTTGGTTCAGTGCTGACAGGTACACAGAGATAGGTATTCCAGATCTATTTGTTATTAAAGTTCTCTTAGTGGTTTGCATACAGTACTCTATATGAATAGAAATGTTTTTATTTTCTCTCATACATGAGTAGGATGGCTTAGATATAATTCAGTGTTATTTTATAGCTAAGAGCAGGCTTTTGTGCATGAACATACACGCTAAGATACCACATACAGTTACAACATACAGCATGATCTGCTGCCCATCCTCAAGCATGCATTCACAGTGTGGTTGATTATTTATCCATACACATGCACACGTATTTACATACATTTACTTTAGCCCACTGGTGGCTGTCAGCTTTTCTGATATTGCAAAAAAGCAATGAATATTATTTTGCTACCTCTAATGTACAAACTATCAAATCAAATCCCATCTTAACTGCAAGTTCAGGCTGTGCAGCAGAAAACTCTATCAGGCCACCTGCAGTTAGTGGCCTCGGGCCACTCAGTGGCAAGAAAATGTCACCTGCACCCAGTTGTTCTACCTCAACACCCACATCCTGGTATCTGCAAGCTCAAGTAGGAAAGCTCCTGCCTCAGTCCAGTTGTAGTTGCACCTCTGTGACACAGCACACTTCCCAGGAAAATCACATGGTTCTTTCCACACGCCAGCATGATTGGACCCAGTATCTCCAAAGTACCAAAACATGCCTGTCCATCACTTGGCCAAATGGGGCAACTCAGTAACCAGCAGATGTGCAAACAAGCTCTTGGTGCATTTTACTGAGATGTTGCCCAGTCCCTCAAAATGCTGCTCTCCATGAACTCTGATCACAGCAGCTCTGCTACATGTCCCTTAAGAATAGTCTCAGGGAAAACGTGAAACGTATACAGTAAAAAAACGTGACTTGCAAGAGACCAGCTATAGATTTGCCTACTCAAAATAATGGGAATAGGTACTTTTCCATGCACTGAACAACGGCAGTTCAAGTTTTAGGTGTGCATCTGTATAAATCAGGAAGAAAATAAAATCCAGTGGCATTTTTAATGTCTTGAGCAGCTTTGTCTGATTTTTTCCCTTACATAAAATGAAGAAACAACCAAACACATACATGCACTGATGAATTTTTTGAAGTTTTTGACCTCAAATATTCTTCCCTATTCTATTTCTCTCTGTATCCTTCCCCATAGTGAAATTGTGTAAACGTTCAGAAACTAATCTCTGTTAACTACAGAAAACAGCAAAGGTCTTGCTTCTGCTGTTGTACCTGGAATGGAACAGCCTATTCCTAGGCATAGGTACAGCACAAAGCACACTTCACAGCTGGCTTCAAATCCCAGTAAAGGGCACTCAGAAAACAGAGAATGAGCAGAAATGTGAAGCAGTATTTACAGCAATGCTTAGGCAATAGCAGCAGTATGTTATTTCGCTCCAATTTGAGACTGAAATGCTTTCAGTAGTCTGAGTTTGGAGCTGCTTTTTTTTTAAGGACAGGGAGAAGAGTTTTTATAAGTAATTAAATAGGAAGAGCTAAGCTCCCCAGGCATACAGGACAAGATCAGATGTGTCCAACAACTCTTCTTCACATGTGCTGTATCCATCAAAGGAAAAGGAGGCCCAACCTGCCAAGCAAATGTTTTATATTGAGCTGGAGGGTTCCAAATGTCTCACAACAGTGTCAGATAAACAAAAGGAGACACAAGAAGGTGACAGGGGAGCTCTCACTCAAGTGTTGCTCCTGTTTCGAAGATGAGTGACAGACAAAGAACTTTTCCCCCATTTAACAATGAAAAGAAATCTCAGACTATTCAAGCCAGACATCTATGTGAAATATCAATGTTGTGCAAAATCTTTTCTAAGATAAAGCATACAAATATATTTTGGGTGTAAAGAGAAATTCGATCAAAATAGCACAAATTATGCTTCCAATGGCAATTTTTAATAAGAAAACCAATACCACAGCAAGAACATTTTGATAATTTCATTAAGTGTTAAACTTCAATGACCACAGAGATTGCCCGTTTCTCAATTTAATTTCTTTTCTGCTAGAAATAGTTGTATCAGATAGTTATTGATTGGCCAATGGTAATTTGGGGCACATTTAACAAATGTAATAAATAAACATTTAGTTTCATGCAAAATTACTATGCAAAGAGATGTCCCCAGAAGAAGTGTGAGATGGCAAAATTAAAAAAACAAGGGACAACTGGCAGAATATCTATTTATTTTCTGTGGTCGATACTGGTCTACCATGCAGTGGAACAGCTGAAAACACTGCCTGCTTTACAATAGTTATAATTACTTAAAAGCACCAGACAGGGCCTGTCTCAGCACCCCCATGAGGGAGCGGGGCAGGCTGGGGGCAGCTGGGGACACCCCAGAGCACCAGGCAAGTGTGTGGTAGAGACAAGGACCAAGGTCAGGCTGAAACATCAGCCCACGAGTGGACCTGGCTCTGCAATGCCCATGGCCGTACAGGGCAGGGCTAAGGTGGGACTGGGAACAGGCACCTTACAGCATCACCAGTGCAAGGACTGATGGCCCTGGGGGGCTGAACTGTGGTCCCATGCCATGGGTGGTATGGTGGAGGTCCCATGGAGACCGGTAAGGGCCGTTAAGAGCTGTTAGTGCTCCCTGTGCCCAGACAGTAAATCAGTAAGACCTAGCTCCTGAAATAAAAAATACAGTAATGTTCACCTCCACATTTCTATGGCAAAGAGGAGTCAGCAGAGGACAGACATAACTGTTATGAGAAGATTGGTTTTGATAGATCTGCAGAGTGGCACTCAAAATGTTGCTACACACATTTCCATGTTTGTTTTTGAATTTTTAAGTAGATGGATTAAGGGAGAAGTCAGTCTGGGCAGATCCCACAGCCCCATCAGAACCTGGGCGTAAGTGGGAAGCCTGATAGGCCAAAATGAAAAGAGTCACAAAGCTGTTTTATATATCACTGAACAAATCAACTTATTTCTTTTTATGAATATTACAGTTTTCCTAATTTTAAATGTATTCATAGCACTTCTCTACTATTTTAATTCTACACAATTCCATAAAGTTACTGTAAATTTCAATTTAAACCCATGTCAGACAGAAATCAGACACAATGTTCTTGCTCTGTAAATCAGCAAATTTCCCCCTCTACTAAAAGTGAGATTTCACAGTCAATTTAAGCTGATCTAAGACTGCACTGCTCCTGAACAGGGCAATCCAACTTCCTTTTATCTCCAGCTGAGTGTTCCCACCACTTCCCTTGTGTGGGCTCTAGTGACCATGCAGCCAAAGGATAAACAAGATCAGCTCACTGATCCTACTGAAAACTAGCACTGAAAATACTTAGCTTTCAGCCAGTTTCTAAAGGGCTGAAAACACCCCTTTCTGTCCCAATCTATGGTTAACCCTGGCATAAATTGTTTGTGAAACCTCAGCATTAGATAGAAAGCTAATTGAAAAGAAAAAAATGTATTAATAACAGAGTAAGAAGGGAGATAGTACAGAAGAACTGGCAGTCTGTAACAGTCAATTACAAGATTTTAAAAGAACAATTTTTATTCCAGTTTAGAAAACCCCCTAGTCTACACACACCCTAACGTCCAAGAAGTGAACAGTTAAAATGAAACAAATTACAGCAAAACACTAATTTTGAGAAATGTATTTCAAATCTACAAATACTTAGCTCACATGAGAAACAATCCAAGGAAAAAACCTCACTAAAATGTTGTCATTTTCCTTTTCATTTTTCCTCACCTGATTGTTCTAATTTTTGTGCATTTTTAACCTGGTATTGATGGTTTTAATTTGTAAGTTTTTATCAGATATTTTTTGCCAACTCTGCTTGTGAAACAATTAGGAAGATCTTCTTTCCCTTTTTCCAGTCTCTCGCGTTTGTTAGATTTTATCTGTGCGGTATTATGATAATAACCATACCATTTCTTTCTGATGTTTATTTCTTGCTGCTTCTGATTTTATCTATCATCTAATGTGTGTTGTAACAAGAAAAAGTAGCTTTTATGGCAGCTAAAGATACAGCAATAGAATAATGTGGAAAAAATAGGTTGCTTTAATTAACTTCTACCATTATCAAGAGGTTTAACGTTTACATTATAGAACAGACAGGTTGTATGGATAACTAAGATAATCCTAGATAAAAATATATTAATTAATAATATCAAAATACTTGGCTGAGTTTAAAAAATCATCAAGCTTAGAAGTATAATTGCTGGTTTTGGTCCTGTTCTGACGCTTGCATTTTATAAACACACATCTTTTTAATCTAAATATAGTGCTGGTAAGGATGGTAACCCATCTGATGAAGTCTACATGCAGATGGGATCCCCCAAAAAGAGTTATTAAGAGTTTCCAAGTCTCCACATGCAGCCAACAGTAAATTAAGAGCATCTATGAAGTCTGCTAAAACAAGATTTTTATTACAGCCATAATTTTCATGATGTAGGCATAGAAACTAAGACAAGTAAATGTCTTTATTATAGGGCTTGCGAAAAGCAATCAAACAGTAACATTTGGTTGATACAGACCTCAACTTGATTAGAATTGGGGTCTTAAAAGTTTTAGACAATCTGTCCCATTACTAATCTCTGTAATGTCTCTTCTTAATGTGTTACTCTTTCATAGTGTTATTATTAACTGGGTTATTAACAATTCCTTGTATGTGTAGCTTCAGTCTGTGCACTGATTTGTGTTGTTAATACATTAGCACCCATTCACACATTAAAAAAAGCACCAGTATATAGAGATCATAGAAGTTCTTTGCATGCAGCAGCAGATAAGAGTGGTTCACCATCAGTAGGAGTATGTACACAAACAGGTTAAATTACTAAAAATCGGATGAGCTTTCTTTTAGGTTGATTACAGCCAGACTGGGGTTCTTGCAGATTACTCAGTGACTCTGTAAACTCAGTAAATGTGACAAGATGCTAAAACATTGATGGTTTCTATTCTGACCTTTTCTACTTTTTATCTTTCTGTCTGTTTTTTTTATCATGTAACCTCTTAGGGAAGGAAATATTGCCTTCTTTTATGTTGGGAAATTGACCAGAACATTGCAGACACTACCCAAACACAGAGTGACTATAACAATAACAAAAATAGGAGAAGGAGGTTTACTTGACCCCATACCAACAGTCCCCTAAAGACTCCTGTCAAACTCAATGGAATTGTAACCTGGCTTATTGCTTAAGTAAAACTGCCCGTAGTTAATTGCACCAATATAATTGATGGTATCAAAATGAACAACAAAAAGGATGCATTGCTATGCAATTAAGAGATAACTCACTTTTTTTGAGAGAGAGAGTCACATATGATAGTTAACATAGCCACTTAAAAATATATAAATAAGTACCTTTTGTGTTGTCCTGAGGTGGAGTTGGAGAGATCTAGAGTTTCCTCTCAGTTCAGCTCCTGAATTCATGATCTTCAATATAACACTGTTAGGTAAATCTCTGTGCTTCCATCCCATAATCTGTAAAACAGAGATAACCGTTTTCTTCTCGATGCATTTGGATATATACAAATAAATTGTTACATAAGAGTTCAACACCATTAATACACTTTTTCTCATCTGAATAAGGTCTCAAAGTAAAACCTTTCCCTTTGATCTTGTTTGCTGCAACGTGCCCTCTGCCAGTCCTCAACAACACATTTAAGTAGTGTATGATAAAAAGGTCAGTGTAATGAAATAAACCCCGCAAATACCTCATTTTGCCTAGATTTAATTATGATAAATCTTCTCTACTGTGATAACATTTTTCAACCTTTATAATTTTACAAAGTGCTTGTACCAGATTCTGTTAGTCCCTCATATTTCATGCTATGTAGTTCCATTTATCTCCCATCTATGAAATATAGCGTGAGCATGACATTTCATATTTTAGAAACTTGCAGTATTACTCAAGGAGCACTGCCTCCCTCTATCATTAATACCAACATTATGATTCAGACCCATGGCTTCTAAGTCTTTCTTTTAGGTTAATTTATTGCAGCAGTAAACCAATTTCTTTGCTTACTTCTAGTATTTTATGTAAGAGTGTAAAGATTTGAAAAACATAATATCAAGACTTCATTTATCCTTAAAATTCTGTTAATATTTCCCTGGTCTTATGTACATGATTTTGCCATCAGCTGTGAAAATGTCAGCCTTGGGACTACTGGTGGGGCACCCCACTCAAATGTGTTCAACTCTTGTTGATCCTTATGGGTATTTGGTATACCAGATAGTAAAACAACCTTTTGTATAGTTACCAGACTCTCTCCTTCTTAATTAAGAGGGATCTTGCTGTATGTTACACAGCCAACAAGTATTATTAAAGAACATGGTCTCTAGAGAAAAAAGAAGCTGTTGGTATATAGCTGTAGGGGAAGTTTAGGTTGGATCTTAGGAAGAAGTTCTTTACTGAGAGGGTGGTTGGGCACTGGAATGGGCTGCCCAGGGAGGTGGTGGAGTCACCGTCCCTGGGGGTGTTCAAAAAACGGGTTGATGAGGCACTTGAGGTCATGGTCTAATGGTCCAATGGTTAGGAATATGATGGGATAAAGGTTGGACTTGATGACCCTGGAGGTCCCTTCCAACTGTAATGATTCTGTGATTCTATGATTCTATGATATGTAAAGAGAGAATATGTGTTAAATAAGCAACTGTTGTTGAAAGCACTGTCATAGATTAGCAAGGAGATGCAATGGCCAAGGCTCTATTTGCAGCTGTTAGTGGCCCGTGGATCTGGCTCACCTCCTGCTATCTGTAGAACTTTTCTTGGGGAAAACTGTCATCATAGTTCAGCACTTAAGCAGGTTTTTGGTTTAGGGCCTGGGAAAAAGAGATTTGACTCCACATGACTGTTTCTCCCATGAGCCAGCTTTCAGTTTCAGTTCTGACTCTGGACAGTACCAGTAACTGAATTTTAAACTTTGACATAAACTGAGTGAAAGTTCATTTGTTATATTTGATAGCTTTCTCACTGAAAAATGCTAAACTTCAAGTATGTCTCAGATAATATAATACTAATATTAACAATTCTAAATGCCCTTATGCAGAAAATTTGAGAACAAGTTTCTCACATCGGATCAAAATCACTGAAGGCTTCTTCACTTCAGCTGGCGCTGGTTCAGACTATGATATGCATGGATCTGAGCTCTTGAAATATGATTTTTTGTTATAAATTGTGACCTTACAGGCCAATCAAGACTGGTAGCATTAATGACAATAATAATAAATGCAATTCTGAAGCCTTTAGTTAAGAAAATATAGTTGAATTCAGAATTGCTCACTTTGTGTTGAGCATGTTCAGTGGTAATTTTGCCTTAAGTAAAGCAATCAAAAGTGGCTTAAAAAGCTGGTTTTAAAAATGGAAGAAATCAGTGGAGTTTTATTCCCCAAAAGACTCTTCAAATACAAGGCTTGATTAAGTGCAAGTTAGTTAATGACTGCAAAAAATACCTTTCAAGAAAATACTGAGTCCATAGTGAAATAACCTGGCAAGATCCTGAGAAATTTAACCCGTGGAAAATTAAAACAAAGGCCTACAGATAGATCAAGATTTCTCAATCACTCCAGTAGAGCAGAAAACAGAAGCAAAACTACCAGTGAAGGAGAGTTTTGAAGGGCACTTGCACCTCTACCATTAAGCTAAAGGATTATTTTTTTGTTTGACACACATTTCAAAACATATGTTTTGCCCGTGACTTCTAAGACAAGAAATAAATGTGTTCAGTGTACAATGAACAGGCCATTTGGTTACCAGGGAATCTTGCTGCTTTTCTTGGTAGCCTATTTGGCTCGATGCATAAGCAATTTAAGGACTGTTTGTAATTGTGTGTCTGTGGACACAATCCCAGTTGCTCTTTTGGAAATGTCCTAGGGAAATGTCCTGGCAAAGAGACTACAGGACTAGCTTAGAAATGAAATTGTAAAATGTAGATCAAGAGCTGGAAACACGTTTCCAAACTAAATTATTCTGCAGCAGTGTAAAACTTGTGTTAGAGGATATTATTAGCACAATGCAATGCAAATACAAATAATGCATTTCTATTAATACAAAGCTATTCCATAGATACAAGTGTAAAAACACATTTCCCTAAAAAATCTATCTGCAGTTCCCAGGACTACAGTCCCCCAGGCATACTCTATTTGAGCACAGTTAATGCATAGAAGACTGTGCCTCTTTGCATTGCTTTAATGTTTAAGGCTGATGCAAACAACCAAATTAAATATATTTGCATAAAAAAAATATGTTAAAAGTAATTCTAAGTTTGTAAATCCAAGCACTCAAAATTACAAAATGCCAGAAAATTGAAGAAATCTAGAAAATAGAGATTGCTTATCATACTGGATTTGTTTCTAATCCCATCCTCATATCCATTGTACTCCACTGCTGTCCATTAAAAAAAATAAACCTAAAATTTATGGAAACATCTATAACCTTAAGGTCATCATACAGAAATGCCATTATGTGGAACCTTGTAAAAATGTTGTCAGCTGTACCTCTGCTGTACTCTACAGCTGGCATTACAGCCTGTCCTTTCTGCAATTAATAGTCACAGTAGTAAGATTTTGACGTTTAAATATCTTTAAATGAGAAAAGCTGCTTTTCCATCCCTTTCTCAGAGCATACAATATGATTGGCAAAGTATCAGGAATAATAAGACAACTAGTTGACGTAAACCCCGGGAGGAACAGAGCAGCTTTTGTTCTGAGCTCTCATCAAAACCTTGGAAATCTTGCAATAGGAAATGTTGCTAGAAAGTGGGGTTTTATTCAGAGTTCTTACATATAAGGCCTGCAATATCTGAAATCTTTTACCTGCTTCAATAATTATTGTACACCATCCCATTTGCTGCCTGTAGCTGAAACAGCTATACAGTTAACTCTTTAAAATTTTATTGATACAAAAATTATATATTTCATTCTACATTAATGAATCATTATTTTGGTTGTCCCACTGGACCTACGAGCTATTCTGCTTGTTAATGCAATAATTACTACAAAGCATGCAATAAATGATGCAATCATGGATAGTACAGCTCGTAGAACAAAAGCCTAAAAAGAAAGTGTAGTTTAAAGCACTGTACACATGAAGACCATACTTCCTAGAATGTATGTTACATGTAAAAGCAGCTTCTGTAGGTTAAAAATGAAGGTTGTAAAGTCAACATTACCAAGTCAGAAAAAGGAAATCTCATGGTTCAAAAAGCTATACCATATTCACCACATAGACAAGCTGAGTTATCTTAAGCATTTAAAAAAAACCCCACACACCATTGGTCCTAAACCCTCAAGCATTTGCTGTGAATAGAAGGCTTTGGTAAGTAGAAAGATGTTTTTGTAAAAGTCAAAATTTTAAAAAAGTTTTCAGTTATGCAAAGATCAGTGTCACCTCTTGAATTTAATTTCTTCTCTTTTAAATAAGAAAATAAAATATTTGCATGAAGAGTTTGCATTAGTTGTATACTTTGCTGTGCAAGTACTCTCACCAAATCCCTTTTCAAGTGTGCATTGTCATGTAGTTCAAGTTCTCTGGACTTGAGTTGTTTCCCCCTAATCAATCCAGTAGCTTAAAGGAGAGCACTCACTCCATACAAACTGCTGGAACTGCTGTGCACTTATTCACACCGCATCTGCTTATGTACGATGCTCAGATTTCTGGAGACATATCTCACAGACATGAAATCAGGTGGTTTGTGTGAGATTGTGTCTGCTGCTTACAACCACGTTGAAGGAACTCTAACTAAAGTACCAATCCAGTCAGATTGCAACCACAGTTAATGAAAGCACTAGTCATTACTGTAGTTAGCTTTGCATATTCATCCCTGGAATCCTGCAGGAACCCAAGCAAATGGATCAGTTAAATCATTCACCTCTTCTGTGGTCTCTGTGAAAGTAAAGAAGTGGCTAGAGCTCAAAATATCTGATATGACCATACAGACATGTAATGTGGTTCAAAGCATTCCTAGGTCAGAATGTGGCAGGAAGGCATTATACAGTGAGAAGACTGAGCTGGATGTGTTCCCATAAGGAATCAGAGAGGGTTTGACTAGATGCCTCTTATGCCTTTGAAAAACAGAGGCAAAATAAAAAAGCAGCTTTTTAGAAAAAGGAAATGTTACTTTAACAAAGATTTCCCTGACAGAGAATTAATTGTATGAAATTTGCTTCTACTACTGCACAGAGAAAAAAGATATGAATATTTTTAATATAAATTACACCACAAGATACACAGCTCAAGGAGTAAGTCCAAAAGCACATAAAGTTAAAACCAAACACAAAAAGGCCTTGAGGTAAGAACCAGAAAAGGTACCAGAACAGTGTGCAGGGGGCTGGGACCCACTGATGGCACCAACTGCCTTTTGATTATGTCAGTGAACAAAAGACACTGTGAACCACAGGAACAGGATGCCACCTGTGGCAGGTCGATGGCATTTTCTCCCCTCCTGTGATGCCATGTTAAGGGTTTATTTTTAGAGATGAACAAGGCCCATAGGTCTGCAATTGTTAAGGGTAGGAGAGTAGAACCTGCTTTCTGCACCTTTCTCCCCCATTCAAATCCCTACCCTCACGAATGCAACAGACCTCCTTTTAGCAAGACAACAGACTAAAGTTATGTTAAAGATCAGAATTATTAGTTTGTATGTTTATAAAATCCAATATATTATCTGTGTTCCTGTAAGAAGTTATCAATTTTTTTTCCATTTTAACTTTCCCATTTCCAATTTGAGCTACAATCTCTTCAGTTAGAAACATAAGACATGAGCCATCCTGACTGGTCATCTGCTGTATTCAAGCTGCAGAGTGCTCATGAAACGGTCACTGGTCACCTGTGGTGTGAGTTTTCAAATAAAGTAACTCTCTGTTACAAAAGATGCTGGAAAAGGCACACTCTAGCATGTTCTTACAGACCTCTGAGAGATACAAACCTCACAAATAAAACATTGGGGGTCCCACTTCTATATAAAAATCCATTTAACAATATAGATGTATTTACTTATTACTAGATGTTTAGAAAACCTTTTGGTATAACATGTGTTGTTCCTTCTGCTTTCAGAATGAAATGTTAAGTTGGAGGGGATTTTTTGGGATGGAGGGCTGAGGGGGAGGAACTAGGGGAGGAACAGGGGGGTTTATTGTAGAGCACTCAGTAGTAGGTGGATGCTGCTTTGCAGAGAAATCGTGCCAACTATAGCAAGAGGAAAAGGAAAATTACTCAAAAACTCTATTTCACTTCTTTGTTTTCATTCTATTCGCCCATACTTGTACCTGCAACACTGATTTACTGATTTCAGCTTTCTAGTTATTTTAGAAGCAATACAGTGATGATGCCAACTGGTATAGCCAAGAGCTTTCAGTTAAACACAGAGAGAGGAACATTGAATAAATAAAAGTCAGTTAAACAGTTCCACAAATTAACTGGTGCTGTGTAGCCCAAGGCTATAAAAAATCTTGACTGGGCCAGCAAACTTTCAAGCCTGCATCCTGCCTATCTTCCTGCCGTAGGGAGCCTTTGTAGAAGGCCCATTGTTACACAAAGCAGCTACTTCAGCAAAGGGATCACTGCAGGAATTTAAGCCTTATTTGAGGGGATTATCAGAAGTCATTGTTCTGATGTTTCTTAATTTTCAGAGAAGAGATGCTAACCCGTGGTCCAGTTCATTAAACTATATTCTGAATTCATTGCTATTCATGTCAAGATAATTTACCATAAACTGTAAAATGGAGTTTTACAGAGTATATGAATTCAGGCACTGAAAGTTTCCCAATATCACATACTCTCTGTTTAAATAGAATCTCTTCTGCATTTAGTACTCATTAAGCATTCTAAATATCACCATAAATATCTAAAGATCCGAATATTATTTGATGTTCAACATTTATTCAAGGCATCTTGCTACCCCTTACTTATCTAATCACAATATACCAGAACCAGCTACAATTTTCAGGGCAGCAAATTAGAAGTCAAGATTTCTTACTGCTTTCCTGGATTGCTCACTGCTTCTGGGAAATAAGTGTTAAATTTATGCATAGCATTTACCCTGGATGACTGACATACATGTCTAAATTTCTGTGTTGATTTATGCCAGTTGAAAACCCTTACTCTGCAAAGCCCTGCTCTGCTTATTGGTCCTTATTATTTTTTAATTAATTTATATTTTGAGGGAATATCCCATGTTTCTTTTTATTGAGGATCCCTAGAATTTTTGTCTAACCAACTGATAGGCAAATCCCTTCACAGACAAAGGCAGAAGTGCTCTGTTAATACTGAAGTCATTCAGTTTGGCTGTATACTGAAAAAAGAGAGTTTCTGCCTAAGCTACAATTCTACTCCCCCCTCCCCAGCTTGTTAACTTAGTCCAGGCAAACATTCCCTTTAAGCCCAGAAAAAGACATTTTCAGTCAGATTGTAGAGGTTCTATACTAAAACCAAAATACAAATCTAAGTAAATAGTGTAGTATATCCTATCTGGGAATTCATGGCTAGTAAAACCTTTTCTACCTTGATGAGTAAGATAATTGTTCTTCACCAATTCATTAGAACTTTATTATAGAAATAAATGGACTAATCATCCAAGGAGTCCCATTTTCTGTGCCTACATGTGTAACCAATGTTCAGAAGCATATTTCATTAAATCTTCAAATCAGTGCAAACCACTGGAAGAGCATCATCATCTGCATGCTCAGTTCTCTTCATTACTCTCATTGGGGGCACTCAGTTAAGTTAAATTATTTGTTCTCCATGTCCAAAACTCTCCTTCAGTGTCTTTTAAATGAGGGACAATTTTACGCCGTGATCTCGACTTCCCTTGATGGCAGCTCTATCCTACTGGAACTATGAAACTGTCAACATCAAGCACAAAATTTAGGTATGCAGAAGACAGAAATGGCTCAGTAGTTCCCCCACAAACTCTTTCAATAGAGGTCAGCAAGCTCAGCATCTATGGGAAAAACTGCAAAACTCAGTATTTCCATCAAACAGCCCAAAATAATGTGGCTGAAAGTTTCTCACTGGCTGGAAGTAAAAGAAAAATATTTTGTACACATTACAGTTTCAGAAAATGAGTAGATAGTACTATGACAAACATGGAATAAGACAACAGATCCCCTTGATTCAGCTGAGGTAAGAGGTGTGCTTGGTCAGCCTCTGGGGAGTAAAGCCTCATAGTAAATGTCAGGTAACATAAGGCAACTTTGCATCTGTGACAGAAGGCCCAGCAGGCCACACTAATACTTTCTCCTCCATTCTTAGGCACAATATTGTCACCATCAATGTAAGATAATTTAAGGTCCCCTTTATCAGCAGATCAAAACCAAAGCTGGTTGGTTGGTTGTTTTATTTTGTTTTGGTTTTTTTTCAAAAAAACCCCAACAACCTAACTTAGGAAACATGAACTTATTATGTATATTTCCTAACCCAACCCGTATGATGAGATCATCCAATATTCATGGTTTTCTTGGATTCAAGCACACACTCTCTTATTTTCCTTTTAACCAGCATTAAGCTGATGCAGTGGCAGTTGAATGGCTTGCCTGGAGTCATCCAGCGCATGAAAGGCAGAGCCATTAATAAAATCCCAGAGTCCCAGCTGACAAGTTCTATGTAACAATGAGTGTAGTTCCTCTCAAGGTAAATTAAAATGTTGTGGTTTATGTCAATAGAAATATGGGAATTTCCACACTGCATTAGGCTCTAACATATATTACTCAGTATCCTTCATTTGACAGTGTCCAGCAGTGAAAAAAGCAACTTCCCCAGCCTTGCTCAGTTGACAAATGTTTTGCTTTTCCCTCTATGTCAGCCATTATATTTCCTCAGATCTCTAAAAATGCATTTTCACATTACTGGTAAGAAGATCTAACAGCTTGTCCCACTAATGTCATTCTTAATCCTAGCAATATAATCCCACCACTTCCCTCATATGGGATTCAATTCCACAATGAACCAATTTAGGGAACTAAAACATCAGAGAATCAACCCTTCCAGAAATAAAAAGTGAATAGTCATCTATCCCCAGTCTGCCTGAAACTTTGCCTACTGTGCTTATTATGGAAGTAGATATTACTGATTGTAAGAGCTCTGGATGTATACAATACTCATATAAGCATCTTCTCCTTTCTGGAATCCCTGTACATTTTTAATTTCAGTGCTCTGAAAACTGTAGCAGCACACACAACATGTCTGGCCAGTGACCTCCCTCTGCTACTGGTACTCGGGCACACCAGCTGTGTGGCTTCCCCAGCCAAGGGAGCAATAGGTCACCACTATTTTAAGTTCATTGAGTGTCCCCTTATTTTAGCCTTGTAAAATTAGAAGACAAAAAGCTCCTCCTCTGTTTTCTCTAGGCCATTCATTATTTTATAATTTACCCCCCTGTTATTCATGTTTGTTCCAAACCTAACAGTGTGAGTCTGTTTTGCCCATGCCTTTGCCCTGAAAGAGTCTCATTACCCAGTCCTGGGTACCTCCCCAGGCAGGGACAACCAAAGAAACATCTTGCTGATTTCCAAATGTACTGCATTTACTCAGTAATTTCACTAATTCTCACAAATGCAAATACGCACTCCAAGAGTTTGATTCTGTATCACCTTCCTGTTCAGGAGTCAACCTAACTTCCTGCAAAATTGATAAAAACCATAACTGTTCTTATGAAGCAGTATTTTGCATTCATTCTTTACTGATACAAATGACAGGACCAAGTAAATTGGAAAAGACAATACGACCTAGAAAAACACAAGCATAGAAATTAAAAAATACTGCCTGTCCCTTACTAAATTATACATTTCTAAAACTTTTAGAACCATGTCTTTTCAAATGACTCAAGGGATTTGCAGTTGCTTGCCAAGATTTTAATTTCTAGGTCACTTGTTAAATCTATTCCAGGTCAGCACCGACTGAAAATTATCACTGTCTGGCAGCTGGTTTGTAGGCTACATAAAATGAATTAGTGGTTTCATTCCACTTCTTAATGGACAAGTGGCCCCATCTTACACTTCGACCTAAATGACACCCTGTTGACTACTGCAGGGAAAGAACTAAGTAAACTCTTTTTATTCTGTAGGTAGGTTCTTATGGTTAGGAATGAGACTGGTGGGACCCTCCAGGCTATTACAGTAGTACTCTGCAAAAAATAAAGCCCTGCATTTACAGAATTCCTGTACTCAGCAGAGATAAAATGCTATTTTGATGAGCTATTGTGATGAGTGTTTTGGCCCTTGGAGGATCTTTGTCGTGTGGTTCAGCAGGGAATATGCTACAACTTCTCCACTGTTACAGTTAAGAAGAGAGTTGTCCCCTCCGCACCATTTCAAAGGGTGGAGAATGCGTGTGGGTGTGTATGTGTGTATGTGTACTTCTGTATGCATGCAAGCAACCAGAGGAATAACCCACAAAGGTTTGTGGTTTAATAGTGGTAAAAAGAAAATCGCTATTTGATAGAGATAAAATTGTATCTCAAACGTTCTAACAACATGGTGAACAAACAGATATAGAGAATTCATATCTAACAGCATGAGATGGAAATTATAATGTGATTGATATTTGACTTCTACTCATTGTGCTTTACTTGCACTAGAAATAAAGCAGGTTTTCCTGTCTTGAAAGCCCCCAGTCTTACACTTTCACAAGCATTGCATTCCTTTCTTTTCGGAGTAGACACAAGCACAAACGCACCAATGTGTGCTATTAAAGAGCTTTGTGATTGTCTATTTGTATTTAAAATATTTCTCATGGAATTAAAGTTTAAGTAAGCCCATTATTTCCTCTACCTTCTCTTGTCTTTTTTCCTTGGATGATAAATAAGTCTCTGGGAATCTAGTACTATCCCTGTCCTTACCGAGCTAGGACAAATTCCCCCTCAGGCCCCCTCTTTCCTCTGCATTTTCATTTGTCATTCTGCTCAGCCAGCCTGCAGCAACTCGAACAGACCTGCTCCTTGACTGAGAAATCTTCACCTCTTCCTATCCAGGATAAGGTTTTCTATGGCTTTGTGACAACTGAAAATAAAAGAGAGGGACTATCAACTTCATCTGTCACCATCTTTTCATGCTTTTATCCCTCAATGACCCTACTGTCTCTGTTCCTATTTGTTTGCTTCTACTCTGAACTTACTGTTCCTCTTTCCTTCTTTGCTACTCCTCACTCTCTTCACTTTTTAACCTACTCTTTCCAAAGCAGCCTTCATTCCACAAATAAAAAGCTGTCAACCTCAAGGTAATTTCTCCACCTTGAGAAAAACACTGGGATCCAGGTTGTGCCTGGCTCCATACTCCTTTCATAATTCACCACATTACTTTTTTGAAAAGCCAGATGCAGAAGTTAGACTGGCTCCTAGGGAGACTGCATTTATGCTACTAGCACTTGCAAGTAAATAATTGAGCTGATATTAAATTTTTTGTTACTTCTTGTATGATATTTTCCTTTGGACAAGCTATTCTGGGATGATTGTACATAGGATTTTATTTCATTGTTACATGTACAAGCATTGTACAGCCTTACTTTTACACGTTTCCCTTTTATCCTTTATCATTAAGTTAACTGCCTTTTTAGTTTTATTCTGCGGGTTCTGCTCTCAAGCTATCTCTCTGAGAAGGAATTTACCTGCTTTCCATGTAATGAATACGACAAAGAATCACCGGCAAACGTACCAGTGTTTTGTTACCCAGAACTAAGAGTCTTTTTAGGAACTTAGGGCATGAGGCCAGTTAAACACTCACTTGTCCATCTGTCCCTGACTGGAATGTAAGAAGTTGCACATATTTTGCTTTGTAATCAACTAGACATTATCTGGAAGAAGAGACTACCTGTTGTTCTTCATTACATTACCTCTGCTTCATTGTGTAT
The DNA here is from genome assembly GCA_013398125.1 of Aegotheles bennettii. Lineage (NCBI taxonomy): Eukaryota > Metazoa > Chordata > Aves > Caprimulgiformes > Aegothelidae > Aegotheles > Aegotheles bennettii. The sequence goes on from VZRW01009658.1 coordinate 284,904, forward strand.
ATCCAGTTCATAAGAACAGACACAAATACACATTGAAATTCTACAGAGTATTTAATATCAAAAGAGATATTCTGGTAGCATCCAAGCTACTGTTCCAATAATTAACAAAACCAACTTTCCAACAGATTCGTGGTTGTATTCCCTAATTTCTCACATAATGCACCCAAAATATTTGCTGTTTAGACTGCAGCCTTTCCCCCCCTGGGGTACTAAAAACCACCTAAAAAGTCTAAGAATAAGTCTAAGTCTAAGAATACAATTAAATTTTGCTTTTACCATGCCAGGCACTGTCCTCACCCTAACCCCTAAACTCTGGCTCTATACGTTTACATTTTGCTTTTACTTGCCCCTTCTTGCCTTCAGTTGCTACCTTTCTCATAGGAAACCACCTTCCACTGGCAATAAGACAGACAGATGATGAAAAGGCTCTTCTGTCTCTTTGTTCCTAAGATTTGAATTGTTTGTGCTTGGCTGTTATTCAGAGACTCACACTTCGGTTATGACTGGCTGTTCTCAAATCTTCTCTGCAATAGTGGTTCTTACAGAGTCAGTCAGGAACTACTGAATTAATTATTTTGATTGTGTTTTTGTGATAAACAGTAGAGAACATGACTGATTTTATATGCTACTCTAAGATCCATATTTTCAAGGTACAAATACTTGCACTCATTACAAGCAGTACAGTTGCTGTAGTGGTCAACAGAGACTTGCTCACCAGCTCTGGCAGAGATTCATGGCTTTGACACTAAAATCTGACATTTGTGGCTGAAAATCGCTTCTCTCTTAGAGCAAAAATCAGGATTTTATGAACTACTCAATACTACTTTGTCTTTAGGCACTTTCTCAGCAGTTATTTCCATTTCACATAAAATGGGTCTTGCTACACTAATAGCACCCGAAATTCTAAAGAAAGGGACATAAACTCTTTTGAATTTGCCAAAAACGCACAGTATAAAAGTAACACAAATGCTTAGATTCTGTGATCATCAGATATGTGATATTTTAACTTTCACACACATTGCAGCTACCAAAGGAACAGAATCTCAGGGTATCTCCAGGACGATGGGACTGAACTAGGGTCAACAAGACCCAACAAATCTGTCAAAGCAGTCAATTGCTTAAAACTCTCTTTTATTGGGAAACTGTTCCTAAAGCTTGTTCCTCTGACAGTTAAAAACTTGTTCATGTTTTTACAACGTGTGTTCACCTCTATATTACATCCAGTCATTGTGTGCTAATACTGGTCCAAGTATTTCTTTTCCTTTTCAGATGTCCTCTATCTGACTTCATTGTCCCTTCCAACACGCATTTTGTGAACTAAGGAAAAGCAGCTCTTTTAGTCTCCTTTTTCAGGACCAGCTCTCTATTCCACACCACTACAATCATCCTTCTCTACACCTTTCCATTTGAATTCATTTTTCTTGTTAAGAATTGTAAGAAATATTTCAGAAGACACCTTTCCAGTGCTCAGCTTGACAGCAATAGTACTTTGTTTTCCCTTCAGTATACCCTGCTTGATATGTTCAGTGAGCAAGGGCACCTCTTTCTCGGCTGTATATGAGAAAATCAGACTCATCCTGCAACTGGCTAACATATTTATGTTTTCCTCCCTTACATCATGTCTGGGGATATCCCAGTTTCAAAAGTGACACCTCATTTTCCACTAGTAGTGAATTTCAGTAGCTTACTACTTTTTGTTCCAAAGCTAAGGTAAAATAGTAAGTGTAACTTATTCCAACAGTGAACCTTGAAAAGCTCTACTGATTGCCTTCCTGCAGCCTACTGTTTGCCTTTCAGTGTCATCACTGTTATTTCCCTTTATAAACTTCCTCATTCATATTAGATATTAGATTGTACTAATTCCCACAGAGTGTAGCTCAACAAACTAAGCTCATCAACACTCACATAGCAACACATGAAATGCTTTACTAAAGTCCAGACAGATGGAATCTACTCTATCTCCTTTGCCTAGAAAATTAATTATCAATGAAAGTTATTAAGCAGTCCTACCACAACATACACTCAACTTCCTTTTTGCTCTGTTTTCCATTCACTTCCATGCTTTTAAATATTCTCCCTACCAGAGGTTGTTCTAAACCTTTGCGTGCCAATAAGACAACTAAAGCAATAGTAGCACATGTTATTCTTTTTAAATGTAGGCCAGACATTTGTCATTCAATATTCACATGACTTTGTCCTGGTTTTGACAAATTTATTAAAAACTAACTGCTTAAAGACTTCACACTTAACACAATTCTTTCAGTTCTTTTCATATGGTTCTTCTGATCTGATCACATGGCACTTCTTGAGCTTAGCTTCCACATCCAGTAGGGCAGTTTCCATTTCTATATACTCATTCATACTCACTCACATTAGGTGTCTTCGCCTTTGTCTACTTATTCAACACCTTCAATGTTTTTGAAAGGTGAGAAAAAGCTATCATTCATTTCTCCCCTCAGCTGAATTGCACTGCTCCTTCAACTAGACTTAGATCTTTTGTAGATCTCCATCAAAGCAGCAGAGGAGGATTGACAGGCTACTTCATGGAAAATAAGTGTTCCACTTTTCACTAAAATACATTTAGAAATCTTTCTAAGACTGACTTGTAAGATACATTAAAAACAGATCAAGTCTTTTCTAACTCCTAAGTGTATTTTGACAAATTTGAGGAATTGAATAGTCTCTTTCCAAATTCAGCAAAATGTTACATATTTTGCATTGAACATGATACTAAAGTGGTTTCTTAGTTTGGTTTCAGTTTTAAACCACACGACCATCAATCCTTCCTAACAGACTTTATTTTAGTGGAATAATTGTTATCAAGCAGCTTTGCTTTAACATCTTCTTTGCTTAGAAAAGAAGAGGGAATAAAAAACACAGCTTTCAAACCACAGAGCAACCGTTGAAAACTTAAAACCACAATACCCAAGAACAGACAGCCTATGATTACCTAACACAAAATGCGGTTTAAACTGGGCATCATACCAAGTTTTTCACAGAAACCCAAGGGGAAAATGGAGTGTAAGTATCCATGGTTACAGTGACCCTTGCTTGGCACCTGAAGAGATCTTTCTAGAAAACGTCAGGTAGAAACATTTATCAGGGTCCTCAGAAGTAGCAAGGCTTCTTCCTGTTTTTATAAGTTAAAAAAAAAGATAAAATAGTACTTAGTACAGACCGTCCTAAACACAGACTGTAACCTAGAAATATTTTTAGAATTCCTCTCTTGTATGTTTTTCGCAATATTCACTCAGTACTGAAAAATAACCTCAGAAATATAGAACCATCTACTTAAAATAATGGCAAATTCCTAAAATAACAAGATCATTTATGCAGTGAGTGTTTCACGGCCAAAGTCTTTTTTCCCCATATTCAGTTGCAGTGAACTCATGAATGAAGGAACAGGAGCATAGGCTACTATTTTTGATGGAAAAATCTTGAAATGTAAATTTAGCTAAACTGGAACCATCACTGCTAAGTATTCAAGCTTCTACACTCCTGCTTCTGTTCAGCTATACCCTAGAGGGTAATGATATAGCTAAACACAGACAACAGTTGGCTTGAATGGCATTTTTTTTTACTTCTTCACTGACACTTACTGACCTGTTTTCTGTTTATATGTACAGTTGGGGAAGGTTTTTTTAAATGTATGCTGATGCATAACCAGGTATACTGAAGCATGAACAAACATGCACACACGAACAAATATTCATGACAACTAACATTCTAGATGCTTCTCCTATGTGTGCAGTAATCTGGTGGGACAGTGGAAAAAGAGAGCTGAACTTAGTTTGGATGGCTCCTCTCTCCCTAGCAGGGAGGAACACAGCTATTGCATGTTAAGGTCCATGTACGAGACAAATGCAGTTCTCCTCCTTGTGAAAAAGCAAAAGGCAGGAAGAGATTTGTGATGTCCTTTGTTTTCTAGGATGCTCATCTTCTGTTCCCCAGGCTCCTTAAGGATTCTGTCTCATCTTCTCTTGTAGAGGTGAGGGTTTCACAGTTCCTCATAACAAAGTGTTGCTGACTTACCCAGCTGTATATACCTGATCTGGCTCAGGCATTATCACGCTATCACTTTTCTGTCAAATCAGCCAGAGCACATGCCACCATGTTTGCAAAGTCTTCATTCCAGCCATTATGGAAATTATGTGGATGATCAACATAAAGTTTGCCCAAAGTTGCCTTTTCCTAAATGTTCCTAAAAATTAATTTGAACCAGCAAGATGGAAATTTAGCAAGTTCAGTTGTAAGAGCTTAGCTTTTTACATGGTATGACTGGAGGGCTCTTTATACAGTCAGAGGCACCCTGAAAATTGGATTTACCTTCCCATTATATCAGAAACAGAGGTTCAACATCTCCATCATTCCTTCAAGTAGTTCTCCTGTTTTCATAGAGCTTGATCACCTGGTGCCTAAGAAGAAATCACACCATGTGACCTCGGTGATTATTTACAAAGATCAGGCCCCAGATCCTACCTACCAAATTTTCAAAGCAGCAAGAGCAAATATCACTATTCATAACTAATCAGCCCAAAATAATAAGTGTGTAATATATGCTGATTTCACTTGCAATTAATGAACAGAGAAAGGAACCATAAATATTCCTACATCTATCTACATCCTTATATTTGATTATAAATACAAGGATATAGCAGGCTGTATTTGTGTATTTACTCCCAGAATTTAAGCAAGTATTGTGTACAGAGGGCTTGACTGCAGCACTGAAAATTTGGCAACATTCAGTGGAGATTTTTTGATTGTTTTAGAAATGTTTGGTTGTGTTTTCAACAGACATCAAACTAAGTAAAAGCTATCAATTATATTACCTAAGTAGGAAGCACTGACTCAAAAATGTGAACTCAGTCTTACTCCTGCACCTCCTGATAGCAAAAAAGGCATATGGCCTCAATTGCATATGGCAAACCTGGCTTCCAGCAGCAAAAAGTGTTTGGAATTCGAAAGCGAACTTTCAGGGAAATAGTGGGAGGAGAGATCCAAAAGAAAGAAACAATTGGGAAAGCACATCACTGCACTTGGGCGACCTCCCTACTTGCTGAACAGCAGACTCAGACACCAGCTCTGAGACGAAGCAGAGACAGGAGCAATCCCTGGCATGCAGATACAAAAACAAGTATCCAAGCTGCGGTTCAGCACCCATATGTACAGACTTCACTTCAAAGCTGTTGCAATAAAACTAAAACATTTGCGAGCTTCAGGCTGCTAAACCGAGCTAAACAGGAAGAGTTGTTGCTTCTACTCTGCATTCAGTGACACTTTTTAGACACAAAAAAGTGGGCAAATGAGCTAAAGAAATTATTTCAGCAAGCTCAGAAGCTCACAACATGTGAAAAATCAATAGCTGCTACCACATCCGAAGAAAGGAATTAGAAAAAAAGTGTGAAAATGATAAAGAAAAGAGGGCAGATGCTAGCATACTCTGCTACATCCCAAGCACACAGTTCCACAGACACCATTTCAACAAAAGATTGATCAGAAACTATCAGGGCGGAAACACGACATCAAAATGCTATTTCCATCATGTAGGCTTAATGTGTGCAAACACAAGTGGATGTATTTTGATCCAGGCAACTCTGGGTGCTGTTAGTAGCAGAGGTACGAACACACGGTCTGATGGACCTATTTTGAGTCATAGAATAATTCAGGTTGGAAGGAACCTCTGGATACAAAGCTAGATCAGGTTGCTCAGGGCCCTGTTCAGCCGATTAGTCTCCTAGTAGCTGTGTTCTGTTTACACTTGTAAGGGAAGCAACGCACATTTCCAGGTATATCTAAAGCTATATGCTAAGAAATCATGAAATCTGAAACTGCATACATATATACATGGATACCTGAACTACATTTTCTGATTTTATCCATATGGTCTTAAGACAGGAACATAACATACCCTTAGCAAGGGCCACAGAAGCAAATCCTGTCCTCAGTCATCCAAACTGAGCTGTGAGCAAGTTTCTGATGGAATTTTAGAGTATAAAAGAACATAATAAGAAACACATCTCATAGCTAAACAGAAATCTATCTGAATGCTATGAAAACCAAAATCCTACCTGGTTATAGTAAAGAAATTACTTGTGATAAAATTAGGTATGTTTTAGTTTGTTTTCATAATTCTGATCTGACTACAATTCTGGGAAAAAAAATCTCTCCAGCGTGTCTCCAGAAGTGTTCTGCTATATAATCATCAGAGATAAAACCTTCAGCTTCAGTGATATGCAAATGAAGACATGTTTGTTAAAAGGATTAACAAAGTTGTTCAAAGCATCTTTTCAGTCTACTCTGCTTCCAAACAAACAATAAACTGTCCGCATGCAGTGAGATTTGCTAACCCATAAACATAGCCAAATGGAGGAAGAAGATCAGAACCTTAATGAGTTTGGTCCCCTTTGAATTTTAGCTGATCAGTGTCACCAATAATTTCAACAGGCTCTAAAATAAGCACTTTCTGTCTTCAAAGTGCCTTACAAACATCAACCAATTAATCCCTACAACTCTCCTCTGAGGTAGGTAAGTAGGTATTGTTATCCCCATTTTACAGTTGGGTGAACACAGTCAGAAGGGTTAAGTGATTTGCTGCAGGCCACAGATGGAGGTGGGATTAAAACACAAGAGTCACTATGATTCCTTTTAGAGGACAGCACTTTTTTTTTCCTGCTGACTTTTCTGTGCTGACTTCAGACATCCTGGCCTTGTGGCAATACTTAAAGGAAACAAAGTAAGTTCTCCTTGTTAAAAGCAAGGAACCACAAAGAAACCTGTCTTTCATGCCAGTGTTGATAACATTTTTGTTGCCTCACACTAATGTAAGGGTTTTCCTTTAGCTTTGTTCTGATATTCGAGTATCATTCCTTTCATACAGGGAGTTACTCCTGTGGTAATGTAACATTGTACCAATTGAAAGATATGTCCTGCTTCTTTGCAAATTTTACCTTTCTGCTTTCAAATCAGTAAATTTAGGTGACACCCCGCCCATGAGATGGGCAGACACTCTCCTGCCTCTCAGGGTAACAGTTGGTAGGTTTGTTCCGCTGCAGCACAGGCAGAAAGAAATGGGGACAGGGAGACTTGAGAACCAAGAGCAAAGAAAGCCATTAACTGAAACCCAACTCCAGCAAACCGCTTGTAACCATTCTAACAGGCGTAAGATTGATACCTTTCCCACTTCAACAGAAAGATCAGATAGAGAAGGCAGAGTATATCCTTTTCCCCTCTATGTATACAACTTCAGGCCGATTGAAGACCCATTTGTCATGAAGTCAATCCAATGCATTGTAATAAACACTTGAGTTTTATAAGGAAACCACTTTTAATCTACTGGCAAACAAGTCCACAGCAACAGTTCCCTGGAGTATTTTTTAAAATAGAAAAATCCACTATTCAGAGCCAGTATCTTGCAAATCCTGAGCATATTTTCTGTTATTTTTTTCAGAAGACACTCCCTCCACTTTCAGAAGCCTTCCAGTACAGGAATTGACATGTACAGAGAAAATCAGTGAATATTTGAACATTATTCACTCCCTACTACGTAGTGATGTCATCCATATTGCTGGTTGTGTATTATTAGACACAATCATCTGTGTGTCCTGGACGGATAGCTCCATTAATGCTAAAAAATAAGGAACACACTGTGGTGGTATTCATATGCCACCTAAATAGGGGTCATATCTCCTTTGTGTTTGTTTTTGCCCACAGACAATGGTGTCATCAAACTTTTATTAGCTGGAAGTTTGCTTTGTTAAAGACACTTGTGAAGCCTTCCGATTAAGTAAGACATTTAACCTAGATAAATAAAATGCAATTTATTTTTTCTGCTCCTGTGGACACTGAATCAAAGGGGTATTTTTCCCATTAGAAATGTTTATTAGAAACTAGGTTGCTCGTGGATGACCAGCACTTAAGTTTCTTTTTAGAAGACAAAAAATAGGTTAATGATTCACAATCTGAGGAACTGTATTGTTGGTGTAAGAGTGTAAGAACATGTAGGATTTTGAATCTCAGAGGGCACGTTTTCAGTAACAAAATGATGCATTTACATGGGTTAGGAAGGGTCTGATCTTCACAGTAGATCTGTGACCAGAAAAACATGTAATGCAAAACATAAGCTTGGAAATTGCTATTTGCTAGCTCTGTCTGAAGAAGATTTGTAGCTAACTCTGATTTACATGCTCTGCAGAAACAGTTCCGTTCTTTTATCACTTTGGAAATCATTAACTTGCCCTCCATGGTCCTCTGTGCAACAAAGGAAGTTTTCACATGGATTTTCTGATAGGAGAAACAAAAGAGATCCTAGATAACAAAGTAGTAGTGTGAATGATGATTTTAGAGAACTGTCAGTCACCCAAATACATTTCAGTAACATCTCATCGCACAGGGTATCAATCTCCAAATTTCCTACCACTCAGCACTACCAGACTCATCCATGGAACCAGATCATTCCTCAGTTCCAAATTTCTTGCTACCTATGAACACAAAAAACTGACTCACTGTCCCCTAGCCCATTAATTAATGAAATCAATGTTCATGTAATACACTTTGCTGCTTCGGGTCTATCTGCACAGTTGAATGGAGGTTTTGCCTACTGGGCTATAATCACACTTGCAGTTGTGTGCATTGATACCCCACATGTCAATGCACTCCATGCTATTCACCCTAATAAATAACAAACCAACTCCCAAAATTGTCAAATAGCTCTAGTTCATGTACATTTTTTCTTGCTTATCTGCAACCATTGCCACAAGCCATCTGCACTACAAACACATTTTAATGTCCTGCACTGTGTACATAGAGAAGGAGCAGTGTTTAATCTTCTGTGCCCCTCTGAGACAAGAATATGTTCTCCATAAAAACACATCTGTCACACATATGAATTTCTGACAAGGTAGGATCTAATTTTTCCTAAAGGATCATGTCCCCTACATGCAGCTCTGTGTCCTGATCAGTTTTTTAGCACCTGTTCAATATGGGTATTTCTGAAAATGTGGTTCACATATTTGCAAGTTCAGCAGGCTGGAGAGCCTCAAGCAGCACACCCTTGCTGAAAACTGCACAGCAATTGCTGAGGTCATGAGCTGGGCATCCTTCATAAGTGAAAAAATGAAAGGTGAGGATATAGACATGATCCTGCTCATCCATATATAAAAATCACTCAACTGCTCATTTATCTGCCTGGTCATCTAAGGTTGGGCTGCAGTTCACCTGGGGCATGTATTCGTATGTCTGGGAAGTAGTGAACACATCACAGGTTCTAAGGAAAATAAGGAACAAATAGCAATAATTATAATTTTATCAGGCTTAGTTCTAAAGAAGTTCAGAGTAGAATTATGGTAGCATAAGGCATTAGTATCTAACAGTAGGGATTTGGTAGATGATTTTTTTATCAGTGCTATTAATCATAACCAAACTCATACTCACTGTAGTGCATGAGAAGGAGTTTTAGAGCTTTTAGGGGAAGAATAAGAGAGTGACCCTTGCCAAATACCTGAAAATAACCTTTGCATCTAAAACTGGTGGCTAACTCAGAGCATGTAAACCAGCAATAGGGGCATTTAAGAACAAAAGTTTTTGCTAAACTTTCATTTTATTCATCCCTTGAGGCTACCAGGGTGACCTGAGAATATCATTATTACATGAAGAACGCCCTTCTTCTTCCCACTCCAAATTCCAACTGTAAAGAGTATGTCTATATAACTGAATCAGTCATTCCCAATAGAGTTACTCACTGTGGTGTGAGTTGTGAAATCGGTGAGAGGTGACTACACACTATTCTATGACAATCTTTTCTGCAAATTAGTTTTTTGCATGATTATCAACAGTGCTGAGACCCCAGAGATAATGGTAAAGGAAATCTGTGACTGTGTTTTATCTTTCTTCATATTTGGGTTGGTTTTCTCTTGCAAACCTATTTCATGATTACTGCTTTTATCCTACACATACAAATTCAAGGGGCTTTTGTTTTGTTTTGGGGATTTTATTTAGATTATCCAACTACTAGAAACAGATCATTGAGAAAAATATTCAACCTGTCCCATTAAAAAAACCTAATTTACCAAGCTTGACATTAACGAGAGAGACAAGTTCCTGGTATAAAGAGCTCACTGTTTGTTATTTTTAGATGACAAGACACTGAGCATGCAAATCCATGGCTTTTAATGAAGTTGGCAGCACCGTTATTTTGACGCTGTTTTATTTTCTTCCTGATTTCTATTCTTTCCTTAACACATTACAAGAAATGCTCCAAAGCTTTTTGGAATAAAGAACCACCATCATATCCCAGACACGCTGGTGAAACACCTGCAGGTCCTCATGAGACATCTCACCCCAAAGCACAGACGCCAGAGGAGTTCAGCGGGCTACCTGGAACCACTGGAAGGTCTGCAGAACCTCTCACCCCTCAGTAAGCACCATCCCCAGACTTCCTGACGCTCCCAGTGCACCCCCTCCTCAGCAGGGATGAGAGACAGCTCTGCGGAGTGAGTTGACTCTGTCTGAACGGTGTGCAGGACCTCTTCTCTCCCTCCTCCATCAGGACTTCCCCGGAGCTCGCCTGGGGTGCCCCTGGCGACACGGGGCCCGACAACAGAGTTCAAAGAACTTTCTTGGGGGGAAATTCAAAAGCCCGCTTGTGCGAGCAGCTCGGTCAGGGGGTGGCAAACGTCCCCGTGAGGAGCAACGCCCCCGCGGGCACCGGGGGCAAGTGCAGCTCCCGCGCCCGGCGCTGCAGACAAAGGGCGGTGCGCGGAGCCGCCCGCAGCCCGGGAGCGCGGTGCCACCGCCGGGGCGGAGCCAGGCGCGG
>VZRW01009658.1:296377-340854 GCA_013398125.1 Aegotheles bennettii
CTCTGGCCGAACCGCGCCGCGGCCCGATCTGCTGGCAGCCGCTCCTCTGCCACGGGGTTTTGAGAGTAGTTAGGAGCAGCAGGGAGATCTCCGGCAAGTTCCACCTAGTTCCGAGGCAGTGGGTGCCCGGTGCAGCCGGAGCATCCCGGTGCGGAGCTGCGGGAGAGCCCTGCGGGGCGCGGAGCTCCGTGGTGCGGAGGGCACGGAAAGTGAACTCTTGAGGACCTGAGCGGTTGTGCATAGCCAGGTGGCACTCGCCCGCCTGCATTGCTCCTCAGCGTGGTGGCCAAAACCGTTGGTGGTTTCCTGATGTGCTTTCATGCCCTCCCCAGAATTTCGCTTCCTTTTTCCACCGCTGTACTCAGCCGAGCAGCCCGGCCCGGCCCAGCGCCGCCAGCTTCACCCCTGCCCCGCCACCGCCGGGCGGGGAACAAAGGGAGGGGAACGTGGCTGGTCCTGATGCTCCTCCGTGGGGTCCGGGTTCCCTTGACTAAGGTCACCTCTCTCTTTTCTTCATGGCCTTTGGGTTTCCTTTTTTCCCCCCTTGTCTCTGTGTGTGGAGCTGTCAATTGCTTCTCAGCAGGGAATTCTTGCTATTATTTATCCTTTAATACACCAGCCAAGGGCACCTTCTCTATTTCTCCTTGACTTCATCCCCTCAATGAGAAGAGACTTTGGAGCAGTAGAATTACTGTCTAAGTGTAATTTTTTTTATAGCTCTCTGTGCTAAGAGATAAATGTCATGGGCAATACTCTGTGTAGAACAGCCTCTTGTATCCAGCACTTCTGGGCTCTTCCCATGATCTTTCCTTTCCCTTTCATCCCCTGTCCTTAGTTACAAGATCTTACTCTTTAGGGAAAGATTCAGGAAGCTTTTTAGCTTGTTCTTATTTGCTGTATATTTATTTATATATATACATTTATATGAAGACTTTATTTTTCCATCTGGTTTTCAGAAAGTTTGCTTATTGATGATGATGGAAACTGTTCAGGCAACTCTTAATACACTGTCATATAAAGTGAGCTAATATCTAATTTATCTTTTATTTTTCTTTTTTAGCTCTCTTCCGGGTTACTCATTGAATTTTCTGATAATGGCACAGATGAGATTGGTTCAGGTGAATACGGAGACTATGGAGAGCCATGCTTCCAGCATGAGAATGCAGATTTCAACCGGATCTTCTTGCCAACAATCTACTCCATCATCTTCCTAACAGGAATAATCGGCAATGGATTGGTTATTGTTGTTATGGGCTACCAGAAGAAACAACGAAGCATGACTGATAAATACAGGCTTCACCTCTCTGTGGCTGATCTCCTCTTTGTCATCACTTTGCCCTTCTGGTCTGTGGACGCGGCCATAAGCTGGTACTTTGGGAATGTTCTGTGTAAGGCAGTTCATGTCATTTACACAGTCAACCTCTATAGCAGTGTCTTGATTTTGGCCTTTATAAGTTTAGATCGTTACCTGGCAATAGTCCATGCTACCAACAGCCAGCGACCACGAAAGCTGTTGGCTGAGAAGGTGGTGTATGTAGGCGTGTGGCTACCAGCTGTGCTTTTGACAGTGCCTGATATCATTTTTGCTAGTACTAGTGAAGTAGAAGGAAAGTATCTATGTGATCGCATGTACCCTCATGAGAACTGGATGATTTCTTTCAGATTTCAGCATATCTTGGTCGGACTTGTCTTGCCTGGTCTAATAATCCTGACGTGCTACTGTATTATAATATCTAAGCTGTCACATTCCAAAGGCCACCAGAAGCGCAAAGCCTTGAAGACAACGGTTATCCTCATCCTCGCCTTCTTTGCCTGCTGGTTGCCATATTACATCGGCATCAGCATCGACACATTCATCTTGCTAGGAATCATCAGGTATCACTGCAGCTTGGAGACAATTGTGCATAAATGGATCTCCATTACTGAAGCCCTGGCATTCTTCCACTGTTGCCTGAACCCAATTCTATACGCCTTCCTGGGTGCCAAATTCAAAACATCAGCACAAAATGCCTTGACATCAGTTAGCAGAGGATCAAGCCTCAAGATTCTTTCAAAAAGCAAACGTGGGGGACATTCTTCTGTTTCTACAGAGTCGGAGTCTTCGAGTTTCCACTCCAGCTAACGCTGCTCCTTGCCATCATTTTATAAATAGACACTTTAAAGTTGCGCAAGATTTCAGAAAAACAAGACTGACCATAATGTACAGATTTATTTACAGTTGGAATTTTATATTGTTTCTTTTAGTCTCTGTGAAGTTTAATTGACTTATTTATATGGAAAAAACTTTGGTATTGATGACAAACTGTCTAGGCAGGTCCTGTGGACAAGTGGTTAGTTCACAAAGGTTTTTTAGTGCTTGTCTGTATGTATAGGTATGTGAACTAAACACTTCTGGGTTGTAGCAAGTGACTGTTAAAAGTTTAGAAAATATTTCTCTGTTGTTTATATGTAAATGTTTTCAGTGTTGATGTTCCTAAAAGTTTTGGCTGGATATTTTTACTGTACTACAAGATGTTTGGTTTACAATAGCTTAACTCAGCTGTAGAAATGGCACTTATAACCAAAGCCTCTTCTGTTCCATGTTAGGGTTTTTTTCCCCATTCTCAGTTATTGATGGTTTGCAAAATTTTCTGTTAAAGGTAAATAAAAGTATATGACCAAGTTATTTTGAGTGGTATTTTTATTTCTGGTTAAATGTTTTTCTCAGTGCTTTTATTTACGACTCTCAATGCACAATAATTTGTTTGAAAATTGCAGGGCTCTTGTATGAAAAGCAGGAAAATGAGCTTCAGTAGGTATTGATTACTGAGTTGACACCTGCAAGTTAAGTAATTTGTTTTTTTCACCAGAATACATTTACTCCAGTTAACGTGATCTTTAGAATGATTTAAACTATTGCTTTAAGCAAAGAACTTTTTTGAGGACAAAATTATCTACAAATGAAAATCAATCCATTTAAGCAATTGCTAAAGTTTACAGCCTCTCAGGAGTCATACTAAGATTACTGCATGTGACTAACCTTTATGCCATGCCTCTCTAAGTCAATTCTATATTTCTTCTGCCTTTTGCTGTTCTAAATTTAGTTTCACGTATTAATAATAATCAAAAGTAGTTGAATCAAAGCCATTTTGCTATTTGACATTGCCTTTGGACTAGAAATAGTTATTGGTGTATCTCCTCTGTATTTCCTCCATGGGGAGATTTCCCTATCCTGACTACATCCAGATTTTCTTAAGATAATATCTTAACATTCTTTTTAAAAATACAGAATGTGTACCAATTCTTTTTAAAAATATTTTTTACTATGAACTAGCCAGACTAGGATTTCCAATAATGAATATTGAAATCTTACTTCAGTCACATCTTCATGTCAGTAGAGTGCATTCAAAAGTAATGAACACCCAAGAGGACAGAGCTATTGAGAATATTTGTATGTTCCTTGATTGAAAAAACCACAGCTGTTACTGATCTATAAATAATTAACAGTTTGGAAGTCAAAGAAGCAAAAATATAAATGATACCTACTAGTCACACAGAACTGAAATCAGCAACATGGATATTTCAGTGATATTGCCCAGAAAGAATATGTTTTCACAAGGATTTTGTGGAGCATGTACCCCTATGTTAAGCTACACATTAAATTGCACGTTTTATTTTTGATATTTTCATAAATACAAGACCGTTCTATTTTCAACTTCCCTCCTTCTCTCCAGTCAGCAGGCTGCAATCTTGGCTGCATCCTGCACACTTTTTCTTTTGCAATGCCAGTAGTAGTCATCTGATTCTATGTTGAGCAGATTCAGTTTGCTGAACCAGCACAAACCCAACCTGACAGGAAAAAAAAAATCATTTTCCAGCAATGTAGTGAATTGAATGAGCTCAGTGAGGAATCAAACTAATACTACAGAAGTGCAAGACCCTGTAACCTGGAGCAAGGCACAGGGAGAGAAAAGTGAGATAAAAGGAAGAGGAAGCAAGTCCCCTCTTACAGCAACTGAACTTTTAAATCAGTTCAACTCTAATCTTCACTTAAGATGACCTAAATTAACAACAGAAAAATGCATCCTCAAGAAACAAAAGGTCCCACTTTCATTAAGTTGTTCCTCCTTAGCAGAGTTGAGAAATGAGGAAAACGTGGTATAGGAGCAGAACTTCTTAAGTGGTTTGTTTTTGTTGTTCATTTGTGTGTTTTCTTAATTTAGTGAGTGTTTTCCCATGAAGAATTTATTGTTCTAAGCGATTCTGATTTCCACCCCAGCCCAATCAATCACTGTGATTTAATTGCACTTATAAAATACTTATTGGCTATCAACACACTGCTGCTTATTTGTTGAGGAAATGTTTAGAGCCCTCTAGCATTAACTTAGATGATTCCCATTATACTTCACAGTTGGCCAACTGCTGCCTCAAGCAGCGAGTTAGCAGGGAAGAGGGTGCAAGACAGAATAAACTCAGCAGTCAGTGTTACTGCCAAAGACCACTAAAAGGACACTTTACACAAACAACAGAAAACATTCGTGTAGAAAATAAATTGGGAAAATTAAAACATAACCCATGCCCCAGAGGGATGCGACCTACATTATTTTATAAAACTGCCATTGTTTTCAGTAGAAATAGTGAAACTATGGACAGAAGGACGTCTTGAAAAGGAGTTGCAAGATCATTGGGATTTTGCTCCAGCAAGGAAAAAATGAGTCAAAAGCCACAGGTATTTACTTTTAAATAGCTTATATATCTACGAGTATGAATATGACACATATTTGTACTGTTTACAGAGCAAATATTTGCAGATTGAATTAGGTTGTCATGAGGAAACATAGTAAGAAATTATGAATCTAGTTCTGTCCTTTTACCTCTGAGTAAGTCAGACCAAATCAGGCAAATTTCTCTCAAAGCTACAGAGCTATTTCAAATACACCATGTTGGTAAAAAATTATTAATTTATTCCTCTTTAAGCTGATTTTTGTTGAACTTGTGACATTTTACATCTTTGTGAATCCAAAGTAGTCCCAGTAAATGCATTTCTCACAGTGTAAATTCAGTGACCAAGGTGAATAGACCTAATTTTGTAATTTATGCATTGGAGAAGTCCACATATACCAAGAACTTTCCAAAGTTTTCAAAGAGACCTTCCAAGCCTTTTTCCAAATTATTCCTCTCTCGTATACAGAATAACCATAATGACATTCTTCGAGATCTACATAATGCACAGTCTCAGCATTTTCTTGATGTCATAAAGTAATAGCTGTGCCCAAGTAATTTTAAATAGGCAAGTCAAGATAGAGAACAGAAACCAAATGTGAGTACCTGTGAGTATTGGTTACAAACCAGTTAAAAAAGCTACATGGTAATTTAAGAGATTTATAATGTATTTATAAAGACATATTGCAATGTATTTACAAAGACTCTTTCCACAGAACTTTGACACTAAGTATTTTGCCATGGTTGCTACAATGTGCTAACAGCAATGCTGGACTAAAATGTGGATATTCACCTAGTACTATAATGCACACATTCTGGGGGTTTAAGATTAGTTAGAAATCCTTTGGATGATGCAAGGCTAAACCAAGAACAGAACATGTACACGAACTTACTTTTGCTTCCTCTGAAATGCTGTTTGGAAGTAAAGTTAGAACACTTAGAGCAGTAGGATAAAATTACACTATAATCCATTATTCGTACGGTATATTTTTACTCTGCCCATTCAGATTGTACAGAGCTCATGCTAGAGAAGCATGTGAAAAGATGAGTGGTGGTAGTGAGGGTGTCAGAGCTAATGTATGCAGGCTATGGAGGGCAGTGAGTAAGGTGCAGTTTCTTGGCTTTTTCTTGGCTAGTCCTATGACACAATCATTATACAGGGGGTGCAACTTCTATGCATATTCATAAATCAAAACAAAATCACAATGAAAATAGAAAAGGAAGTAGCAGTAATAACATGGAGCCATTCATACAAATGAATGGTCTATCTTGTGATGCTTGAGCTCCAGTTGGACAATGTACAAAGTGACCACCTCTAGATGTTTGGTTGAAAAGGCCATTTTTTATATTGTTTGGGAAAGGAAACAGCATGACGAGGAAGTACTTCCTTAATCCAGGCATGCCTCCAAAATCCCTTAACAATGGAGTATTCTCATATTCTCATAGTGTTGAAACTTAGGAAGCAGTTAAGCAGATAGGGCACCAGAGTTTTTGCTCAAAGGATGCCACTCCCTCACTTTCTGTTTTGAAAGAGCTATACAGACTCTTTTTCACAGCCATATATCACGTGTCAATTGAAATGACGTGAGCACTGGGATTATTTCTTATAAAGAAGGCACAGATTTCATAAAATATTTTCTCTTTATGCAACAAATTTTCTGTCACTGTTTTAATTTTCTCTGAAAATCTTTAATCTGTAACAGGATGAAGTTTGAAGATCACTTGTTTTAATGTAAACTCTGTTACTATCTTCCCACCATTCTAGTTCTAACAAGACATAGAATAAAACAATGCTGTGCTTATTGTTTTTGAAAATGCATTTTGATAGTAGTTGTTTATAAGCATATTTTACGTTTGTTTCTTTATATTTTAACAAAATATATCTACATATATATATAACTAGGTTATAAGCACCATTTTCAGTTGTTTATACAAGTAATCCAGACACCAGCACAGCCACTACTAACTTCAGAGGAGTCAGGATTCATTACAGATGTGGTAAGTATTGATTAAAATCACTATTTTCTTAAAAGGACAGGCAGCTTCAGTGACAAACTCCCACAGAACTCAGAGAGAGCAGGGGACCTAAAGAATTATGTTTCCTAAAGTGTAAAACCCCATCGCCCAAATCAATTACAAACGAAGATTATGAGTTCCTCTGATTTCAGCTGCAGCCAGAGATCCAAAAGAAATTAAATCTTTCAGTATGGAGCAGATGGAATTGTTCTGCTGAATGCAACAGAAATAAATTTTCTGCAAAATGGTTATCTCTTACTGAAGGCATGTGAGCTTTGCATACCCAGCTATCAGCAGTCTGACAGTAATTTGTCTTCAGTGGCATAGTGTTTGAAAGAAATAGGTGAACATTTTAAATATCCTTATCTTGTGGAATTCACACCAGGAATAGATTCTCACTGCACAAACGTGTCAAACTAAGTAGAAATTATGAGGGACTTTTTTGAAGGGTTACATTATAACAAGTTCTTTGGTTTCTGCTTTGGTTTGAGGTTTTTTGCTGTTGATGCTGCCTTTTGTTTCTACCACCCTTTCCTCACAGCTTCTATTCTACTTGACTTTTCTTTTAAAAATATACCTTTTTAGAGTTTTTAATGGCGCTGCTCTGTTAAGACTAGACACAATATCCTGGATAAGTAAGAAAAAGTAAAGAGAGACTGCTCAAAGAAAAAATACAGCCTTCACAACAGTTTCTATGTCTTCTCGTGTGCATTTCCCTTCCCACACCTGCTTTTCTTTAGCCAAAAGATAAATGACTTCTAGAACATATGAAAAGTTTAAACTCAAAGGTTGGTTTTATTCTCAAGTTTCTTAAAGTGCAAACACAGCACACGATTGTTTACTTTCTTGGTCCTTTCCTATTCAGCACTCCGTAATTGGGCAGATGTCCCAAATAGAGGTCGGGATAAGAAAGGCTGAGGGGCCCATAACCCTCTTGTCAGTGTCACCATTGATGCCACCACAGCTACAAGAACGTAGGCTGTCCATAAATTTGCTGTCGCTATTGATGCATTCTGCAAGGCTACAGTAAAACCAGACAGCAATAATTATCACTGGTAATACTTCTAATATATCACCTTGCCAAAGATGAGCATGACACTCCCCAACAGACATAATACAAAATAAACCTGAGAAGTTCAAATAGAACAGCTTTCCTTAACTCTCACAACTACTCAACATTTTATTGGACATCCCACCTGCCACCCTTCTTGGGGTTACTCCTATTCAATACTGCCCCCTCTTAGGCTAATATTTGCTTTCTTTTCCTTGGGGAAAATATCTAATATTTAAAATATCTTTAAAAACATCCATTCTGCCAAGTCTATGTGAGTTTACCAAAGAGGGAAATGTTGGTATGCTCAATAGCAGAAGATACACCTGGGACCTCAGTTTCCACAGAACAGCTCTGTCTCTAAGATCTGTGGAAGGTAAGAGAATAATTCTGGTTTTTTATAGACATGTTTTAATGTGACAGCATTACAGATGTATCCTGTCAGTATTAGGTTCATTGCAAGCCTGAAATCCATTCTTCCTGCTCTTTGGGGGAGGAATTACATCTCTTATGCAAGTTGTAAGTGCACTGTTGGAAATCAGCACAGGAATGCATTGGTAAGAGAAGCTAGAGTCTGTAACACAAACGAAGGAAAAGAAGGGGTTGTGTACAAGGGCATGGCTTCATGTTAGATTTAATTTGACAGCAAAGTAGATTTAATGAGTTCCTGCCCTCCCTTACCCCTTAGCATTTACTAGCTTCCTTTCCATGGCCTTTCAGGTCATGTCCCCACCCCCTTAACTTGCTCTCTTTCTCCCCAACCCCATTATGTTGATTCTTTACCAGTGCTATCCTGCATGATACTGGGCACTAATCATGCACTGACACAAGGCGACTGAGCTGATCTACTAATCAGCAGGACCAAAAAGGGCAGTCTCACACCTCACAGTCCCCTTCCTTCTCTCCCTTAACTATGCATACTCCTCAACCTCTGCTGCTCATGTGACTCCTTGGCCAGGCAGTTCTGCTCTTGAAGACTTCAGTTTCACAGGAATTTGAAGCAATCTAAGTTCCTCTGCTGGGAAGGTCTTCAGCCTCCCTCCCTCCCTTCCTCTTCTAATCCTTTCATTTGATACCCTCAATGCTCTCCAATTCTTAGTCCTGTGGACCTGTCTCCTGCTGTGTATTATCTATTGAATTAGTCACACTTTCTTTTGACAGATTTAATTGACTAAATAGATAGATGGTATAATTTTTTTCTAATTTATTTTAAACCATTTTAATTAAGTTAGTCAGCTCAGAAAGAGGGCTAACTACATCCAAGATAAAAAAAAAATAAGCAGTCGGGCACACGGCTCAGCAAAGAAAGAAAAGTAGTAACACAGACTTCTTTGCATTTTTTCTTTCAGCAGCAAGGAGCTCCTAATTTGACTCCCTGTATTTGTGAAGCCCATCAGCCACAGAAAATGAACCAACAAAATAAATAGATTTCAGCCAGCATAGCAAACTGAATTGACTCACTAAGAAGTCAAAAGGGGGAGCAACTGCAAGAGTGAGGGTGGAATCGTGCACCTGGCACCTATGAGGGGAGCAAAGAAGCTGGACCCTGTCTTTTGGGTGCAGCAAGCTGTTAGACCTGTTTAGTTATCTTGTCAAAATTTCCTTAAGTAAACAACCAAACTCAGGCAGAGGGTAAGAGAATAGATGACCCTCTTCAAGGGAAGCGAGTCCTGCTTCCTCCATAACCAAAAATACGACTACCCATTTACTACATGACCATCATCCTGCAGAGAACTTTTCCCTGAAACAAGGCTCAAGCAAGAGGCCTCAAATAGCAGTTTTAAACTAAAAAGATCTGTTAGTAGTGTGATTGTGTTGTTAATTATAGCCTATATTGCTCATCAGATTTAATAGCTATTTGTTAAGACACACTGTAAATCAACATTCATATATATATTCCTTAGGACTTTTTGAATGTGATGGATGTTTGTATGATTTTTAAAAGCAGAATCCTTGAAAAGTTCAGAGCAAGTTTTCTCCTCTTTAACAATCAGGAAAAAAAAGGCAAAGCATTTAATTTAAGTATTATGCTGTGACTCTCTCCTTATAATTAATCTATCAACTAAGGAAAGGAGAAATTACCTCTTGGTATGAAATCTGCTTAGGAAAAAACATTAAATCCCTGCCTCAGATGCAAACTTAGTTTCACTGAAGAAATTTAGTCAGCCCAGTAATGCTGAAGTCAAACTGAATATGCTCAGATTGTACAGTCTGAATGTGTGGAGCTATATGGCTTTTTTAATACTCCACAATGAAGAGGAGAGACAGGCAACTGCATGAATATTCAGTGTAGCATGCACTAATCCAACAGCCTAACCATACTTCAGCTCGGAGAATAAACAGTCAATTGAGCCTTGAATCCTTGAATCAACTGATTCTTGTTTCTTTCTACAAGCTAATATGGAGGATTAAGAAACTTCGCCCCCTCATCAAACACTGTGTGGGGACTCTGTAATAAAAACTGTGACAGATGAAGGATACAGAATCCTTTGTGATATTTAAGAACCACTCTGCTACCCAGGTGTTTGAAAGAGATCCTTTTCATTCATTCACCAGTTTCAGTAACAATTAAAAATCAGAACAAAGATTTTTGTATCTTTAGAATACTTTCAGTTTCTAAAGATGATCCACTTTAAAATCCTCCGTTCTTCGTACCACACACTTTTCTCTACATAGACTCTTTCAGTTGCCAGTGAAACCGCGGCCCATTCTGTCCTCTTTAAGACATGCCCTGCAAGGAAGGTACATCAACCTGAACTGGAACATGGTATTGAAAAACTGAGGTTACACTGACTGAGCTGGCAGTGGTACTGTTTGGTGAGATCAACCCAGTTCAGAAACCCATGCAGCCAGAGAAGCAGCTGTAATTACCTGTCCTTTTATCCACCCTGACTGTCCTGACCACTGCGCTACAGAATTAGTCTCTCTCCGACTCCGTGAATATTTATTTATGCAAAGTTAAGCATTTTCAAAAGGACTCCCAAGACAAAAGCACCCCACCAAAGGCAATAGGATGGCGATTAAGCACCCTCCCAGGAGAGAGTGCGCTCTCCTGGGCTGCAAGGAAACCCGAGCGTTTGCACCGATGGCCCTTGACAAGGGACATTGTTTTTGCAAGAGGGCTCCTCCTTCTGCTCTTCAATGTCTTGCATGGGATTAAGTGTGCGTTTAAAAAAGCACCTATAGGAGTGAGCATTGTCCTTTGAAAAAAGCCGAGAAGTGCTTTGTTTGTGACTTCTCCTGGGGGTTAGGCAGATCCTGCTTTGTCCTTTGGCACTGTCAAGTCTGAAACGGTTCTGTACATTAGCAGCAGCAGATATTTAGGTACTTAGATCTGCTGGAAACCGACAAAAGCTGTTTCAGACTTATGTTTCGATTTAAGTGTCTGTATCATTTGCAGTCAGTAAGTGGAGTCTGGAACACTACAGAACTCTGTCCCGCATTAACAAATAGAGCTGCAGATGATACTCATACACCAGTAATTCAAGCTCTACACCAGAAATAATACAGCTACAACATGTTTTCCTCCTTACTCTTTTCACAAACTCCCTAAATGAACAGACAGCTCATCCTAATGAGCTCTTCAGCCACTGAGGTACACTTAATCCTGAAGCAGCAAAACCCGATAATAACTCTCGGCTGCTTGAAATGGAATTATTTTCTGATGACTGGACTTAATCCAACCAAAGGTCAGTAGAAATAAAAAATGCTGTCAGCTCAGGACTTAATGATATATTCTTACCTCTGTAGGCCCAAGATTTCTTTAGATACCTAAGAGGTCATGTCAATCCTAATGTCTCCCAGATTTATGAATGCAACCATAAGCCCCTTTTAAATCAGATTACAAATGATTATTATAACTCTAAATCAAGGGAAAGGCCCACCATTTTCTCTAATTGGAGGACTAATTTAATTATAATTATTTTCTTTCCAGATGCTTTGTATTTGTTCCATTACATTACAACAGATAGTCAGGGTTAATTGTTTACAACTGGGAAAGGACGAGAAATTAGTTCACGTATGCTGGCGTAGCCACACTTCAGCCACACTCCTATTGTTTTGAACTGCAGGTATCTTCATATACAGCACATGGTGGCCTCACATCTAATTTAAAGTAGCTGAGAAGACCACGTAACTGCATAGCTTATGCTATTCTAACATTTTTTAAAGATCTTATTCGGTCCAAAATAAGCAATTAATAAAACCATCTGAAATAAAAAGCTAAAACTTCAAGATTTACAACTCAGTGGGCACAAAGTGGAAAATGGTTTGAGTATTCAATATCCCAATGTGATTTTGCACTGAACTAACATAAATTGACATAGCCTCTGAAGTGAATCTTGTCAACAAACTCTTCTTGCCTTATTAAAATCACTGTTGTATCTAAATAATTTTTGTTTGTTAAAACTAAGTATCTTTCTCAATATTAAATAGGTCAAATCTATATTCTGTGGAGCTTTGCTTAATTCAGTGTTTAATTATTTATTAGATATCAAATGTATAACATCTGTGTAAGAAGGCTGACATATGTTAGGACCTTTGACTTACTTTGATACACAAAAAATGTCTGCTGAGTTAGGAATCTCTCTATAAATTAATTAGATAAAGATGAATATAGCATGTACATTCTTCTAAGTCTTTGCTTCCCTACAGATGAGCATAATGCTTATACTGAATGTATGAATGGATCTCTTTTGTCTTTGAATTATCAAGGTTACACTTTATGCCTTTGTAACTTTATAGCGGATGGCTTTCACAGCTTAAGGATTTCACAATGTAAAGGCTAATTCTCTCTTCTCTTAAACTGAGCTTCTAAGACTCTGTCAATATTACAGAGATTTACATCAGTATAGCTACCTAGATTTTGGTTAATTGGTATAAATTTTGTAGGCAAGGCCTCAAGTAAGAACATTCTTCCAGAAAGATACATTGTTTGTCTTCTTCATTCATACACATAAGCACACAATTCCAGCTGATTATGCTTTGGGTCATAATCTCATATTGATAGGAAAACATCAATTTAATTTATCTCCTTGTCTGTACTTTTGAGTTGGAACCCTTCTAAAACTTGCTTCTCCAGCTCCTTGTCATTCCACTGTATAGAAAAAATCATTTTTCCTAATGTTCCCCAGAAAGCAGAACCTACTGCCTATACAAAAGCTATTTCTTTTTCTCAGCTAGATACGAAATCTAGTCTTTTATCAAGATAAGGGAAGGGTCACAGTTGATCTTTTAGTGAAAGTGCAGAGCCTTCTCTCCACAATATTTTTTTTCCCTCTAGAGATCCCTCAGCAAAGATCCACAGTTTCGATTTATGATTTAAGTTACAACTTTGCAATAGAAATAGAGCAGTTTATAGGCAAGTATGCAAGGTCATAAATTGTGCTATTCTCAATACTGAAAAGGTATAATCTTCTTCCAAATAAGGCTGCATATAGCAGTATATCCAAGGAAACTACAGAAGTAGACATGTGCCAAGAGCATCAAATAACGTCCTTTGCCTGAGTAGGGCCCATAGTGACATGCATGCAAAAGAACTCCTGCTTTTTCAAAAAGCAATCCTGAATAAAAACTCTTCTCATTCAAGATAGAGGCCTTAAGGAACATCCTGCATGTTAAAAAACAGCTTCAGATAATGCCTAGTTTGATGCTCATTTCCTAGTCATTCACAGACTCTCTTAAATGGAGTTCTTTCACTTCTGCAGCCTAGCCTAAGGAAATCCTGCAAGAACAATGTGTGACTGAAACACACACAGGTTTCCCAAATGGTAGCAAGACCCATTGATGCTGCTTCAGCTAGCACCCAGACAGCAAGCTATAATACAAGCTATACAAGAAAGGGTCTTGTTTTTATACGATTTGAGTTCAAGCTTTTTTCCTTTCAATTTGTAGTACATTATGTAAAGTGTCCTTCAGTGAAGAAGATATTTAGCTGCCAAACTACCTTTCCTCAAGTATGTGAGTAGACAGAATTTCAAAACCACCTATGCAATTGCTTGCTCCCCAGATAGGCACTCCCGTTTACTCTTCTTAGTACAGTGGCCTGGAATCTTCTTGCAGATGTTGGAGGTCTAGTAATGGAAAGAGAAGCCTTAAACACTCTATTTCTAAAACCAGATTCCATGGCAATGACACAGTTTTATTAACTAAGGTTGATTTACTGCTGTAGAAGCTGCCTGGTTTGATGCTCCTGAAGTCAGTACAATCTGTACACATTTACAGAAAAACTGTAGCACTGAGGACATTACCACCTTCGTGGGAATAACTCTGCAAACAAGGGAAAATCCTTAGGACCCCTAGATTATCCAGCTTTACTGCTGAGGTTATCAACAGAGTATAACTCATTCCAGTATATGGACATCCTTCCATTGTACAATAGATTTAGACCATTAATTTATTTCAAAACAGTTAACACTTGATGGGTGGCTTTCAACTATCTCCAAGACAAATTACTTTGGATCTCAAAGAGAAATAGCTCTTTATTCCATTACAAAACTTCTGAGACAAACAATCTTCCTTCTCCTCCTTCTTTGTTTCTGTAGCATTATCTAGCATCTTCTCCAGTCACAGTCTAGTTAAAGCTGTTGCCAGTACTTTTTCAAGTCAGGGCACCTCTAATGAGTTTTTATTCTAGAGCTTTTCTTGTTTTCTTGTTGCTTTTACTGCACAGTTTCCTCAACAAGGAGAGCACACAATATTTTTGTATTCACAGCAGGTATTACACAGCGATACATATGTGTGAGTGGATATACCTGATTATCTCTCTTCGCCAGAAGTTCATATTGATCAGCCAAGCAACTCCTAAACCACCTTCAAGTCTAGATTACTTTTTCCATTTTATTTGTGAGAAAGCATTATTTCTCTGTTGAGATGCTTAAATCACATCATTCTAGGAAAGCTGTATTTTGACTGAAAGACAGGAAGCAGAGCACGCCTAATATGTACACAAAAGTGACAAAATAAAATAAATTTTCAACAAAAAAATAAAAGGAAAGGATTTATTATACTAACTTTATCCACAAATACATGAAAAATAGTAGTCTATCCAATAAGTTGGATTTTTATATACAGGCAAATATGGTTATGAATTCAGATATGATATTTAATTTAGAAGTAAAAGTATAGTGAAGATTATATGCATAAAATGGATGCTATTATAACAATTTTAATTAAAATTATTACTAGTGAAGCTTTTGAGACAGAGCAGAATGGTTCAATGACAGTACCACTTTCCAGCAATCTTAGAAAAGGCAGAACCAAGGTACCATGTTTCTCTCTAGAAAATCTTATAATACCCACTCATCCCAGTTATTGTACCCTCACTCATCCTCTTAAACAGAAATGAAGAACATTAAACCAGAACTTTATTCAAACACCTACTAAAATCAGTGGAGACTCACTGGACTGATATGCTTTGGATCAGGACACTAGGGCAGGGTCTGTTGCACAGTGACTTTCTCCATTTTTTTCTACTGGCATCACAGCTACCTAAGTAATTCTGATTAATTTTTGCATCAGATAGCTGGGGCTTTTCAGAAGAATCATTACAGTGGACCCTGTGTTGTTAACTGATGTGCTGAGCAAGAGTGATATATTGCAAAGTGAAGTATCAGGCTGGAAAGCTAAAACAATGAGTTACTCAGAAAACAGCTGGAATGCACCATGTTCTTTCTTTGCCTTTTTATACATAAAAATGCTTTTGAATGTATTTGTTCAAATGTTAAAATATATCCAACTATAAACTCGACTTCAGTCAGTTATATTTACAAAAAGCAATGCTTGTTTACCCTTTAGGCACTTCCGAGCACATCTTTGGATGTTGTTGCTGTGGTTTTTTTTATATAGTTGAGCTATTTGTCTTAAGTAAAAAAAGTGGCATCTGTATGTAATTTCCATGCTCACTTGGCACCACTACCTCCTTTTGATGACAGTCTGTACTGTTTCCCTTTCTTCTTCTAGTCACTCCAGCTGCAGGACCCAGATGTCAAACTCAGGAATGTATTTTTTCCCCAGCAGTGATATCTGATTCTGTTTTTGGCACCTCTGCTGGTGGCTGTTCTGAAGCGGCCTGTGTGCAGCTTTGTAAGTTTAAACTGTAGACAGTGTTCTTTTATTTACATGCTAAAACCTTTCTAGTTCCTTTAATTATAGGAACTGAATATTATACATTTATCAAATATACAAACATACAGATCCCATTATTTACTATATAGATTTCACAACAACTGTCATGCTTCTGTAATCAGAAACTGGAAAATGAAAAGAAAGCTTCCAAAAGTGCCAACGAGACATCAAAAATAGTTGCTTACTTTTAATAACTGATCCAAATGAAGAAAAGGTAAATATAAAGCAATTAAGGGCTGAATGATGAGAGTAAAGACTACGGTAGAAAGGAAAAGGTGAAAAAAGAAATGTATTAAGAAGGTATGAAGAACAAAGAGATGAGTGGAGAATAAGATATGTTAGAACTGTCTAAAAGCATTCTGCCATCCTGCCTCTAAAAAGTGAAGTTCTTTAAAAAAGAACCAAGGGGAAAACTTCTTTCCAATTAATACCCTTCTGTAATTTTCTGTCTTTTTTTTTTCTCCTAGATTCATGTCTTCCTCCTGTTCATGTTTTTTATGCAGTATTTGATTCTCCATCACATAGACATCTGTTTCCAAGGGGCTTTGCTGCAGTTTATGCACATACAGTGACTGATCTGGAGTACTGAGTGAGTCAAGCAGCTTGCATCCTCCCACAAGCACTGGATAGCACCTGTGTGCTTACTCTGCTGCAGTCTACGTGACAAATTCATTTTCCTGTCTACAGATTCGTTAAAGAAAGTGCATTCTTCTCTCCCTGCATTAATAAACACAATTTTGAGACAGCTTCTATCTTACATAAATAAATATTACTCGTTGCTTTACAGTGACACACATACAGTCACAAGAACAGCTTATGAAGACAAAAGAGTGGCATATTAACAAACTGCTTAGTCAAGAAACTAACCAGTGTTAGGTTAAAAGAGCTAACGTGCAGGCTAACAGAAGGGAGAATAATGGCTGAATCCATGAATGAGAAAAAGGAATGGTAAGTGGCGAGTAACCCCAACCAGGGAGACAAGACAGACTGGGAAGTTCAGAGATAAGAAAATATTAATACTTAGCAGCATTTGTATTATCATCTTGAGAGCCCACCTGGTTTTTATATCATTATGTCTGTTGGATGTTGAACACTGAAGTGATAAACTGCATGTAATTCACATTTTACAAATTAAAGAACTATGACCAAAAGTTTAAAGATTCAAATAAAAAGAATTAGCTTGAAACCCAGGAATATAAAATGTTTCCCAATATTCAACCATTTAATCAATGAATAGATTATATTTATTTTGCTGCTCAGTTTAGCAAGATGCCAACACCATGATTCCTGTTCATCACTTACGTATTCTTATGTGCAACACAGGTATGAAATGGATTCTATATGAGGAACAAAAACATACACAGGAGTCTACAGCATCTAGATAGACAGACAGACAGACCAAAGAGTCTTTGCAGTATGAAGAAGATAAATAGATAGGGGAGTGTACAATCAGACTAACATAAAAACTAGGAGGCATCAGGTTCAAGACCAACACAAGGAGGTATTGCTTCATACTATATAGTTAATCTGCAGAACTAAATGATGCTGAAAGTTTATAGGGATACAAAAAGTGATACCAGAAAATTAATAGAAGAAAATCCAGCATGGACAATTAAATGCAAAGAGGCCATATTTTGCTTAACAAGGTCCTGCTCTGAAAATCACTGGAGGCTGGGAGAGCACTTTGGGGAACTATGACTATATACCTACTGTCTTCTTATTCTCTTTCCTGTACCCTGATGCTGGTCAGTGCCAAGACAAGCCACTGATTCAGACAAACCTTTGATGTGGCCCAGTGAAGTCATTCTTATGTTCAGCTTTTGGAATTTGAAAAGTCCTGTTGAAACATTTCTTATAATTCTTATAGTTCTTACAAACAAACTTAGGTGTGTTTGGAGTTTGGGATCAAAGTGTTGGGAACAATCAGGTACACTTCAAGTGTGAAAACTGAAAATGTTTGCAAGCAAATGGAAAAAGGAAATCATGTCTTTAATTAGCTATTTTGCATATTGAAGTCAAAACCATGACACCTTGTCACAAGTAAGATTAGAGATAGCATACAAACAATGCATTTAGAAGTGCTAAGGACATGACCACATTCTTTCATTTACTATAATTTTTTGATACAGCAAGATTTTATAGGAGTGGGAGAAAGCACAGGAAAAACCAGTTTGCCTACATGTAAATAAGCAAGCCAATTTCTCCATGAACTTGGACTCCTGCACCTCTGCCTCTAGTAAGCAGAATTTGTTTCCATCTACTACTCCAGTACTTCTCCCAATTCTGTAAACACCAGGTGTTCAAAACAGTGGAAGCCTTTTTTGTCTTCATAATACCAGGAGAACCTGCCCAACCTAATGACAGCTTTCTGCACACACACAAGCACAAAAGCATAAACTGTACTCTCCATCCTTTGGTTGCTTTCAGCTCAAATATTTTAAAGGGGCTCCACGAGGTGCCAACTTTTTGTCTGTTTGAACAAAAAGGTGGCATTCAAAGACTACAGCAGGAAGCAGTCTAGAAGAATCTCAGGCAAAATAATCTTTTGACTTGGCTGGTAATAATGATTTACCTTGAACAAAGAAGGAATTTCAAATTTGGAAGGATAAAAGATGGAGTAGGAAGTAACATGGCTTAAATTTCTACCATTACTTCTGCAAGAAGTAAAAGGCATAATTAATATTATTGTTCATAAAAAGAAGAAGAAGTAGTCAACAAGGTTGCAGCACAAACAGGTCTCCTGATGAAGGACGTAAATCCATTTACTTTCACATCAGGAATCCACAACCAGAATATTAGGAACTTCGGGATTACAGGAAGGAAGAACACAGACTATTCATCTTCAAGAAGACACATGGCAGAAAAAGCTGGTTAGCTAACTGATTAATGGAGAATCCCCCTATTCTTCAAATTCAGAAAATCTTCTATAATTATGTGGACCAGAGTCCTTGGCTGAGACTGGGACCTGGCTAAACTTCATACTGAGGACACGACTCTCTGGAGACTTCGTGTTCATCATGCCCACTGGAGGTGCACAGTTCAAAGTCATATTTATATGCTTGGAATCAAAACTTTCCAGGGAAGGGAATGGTTCGCAAAGCTAAGTAGGTGTTCTGGAACATGACAGAACAAGCCTCCACCTTTTAAAGGAGAGATCCTAACATTTGGAATTGATCTGGTAGAAATAAAATCAAGATGTGTTGTTACATATACACCATGGTCTGCACTTCAGAGGAGACTGTTACATATTGACCAAGAGTTTAGAAGTGCAAAATAGACTGTGGAGTTTGTAAAACATTTCACCTGCCAGCTAGCAAGACAAGGATAGAAAATAACTTAGTATGAGTATTTTTAGAATTTGAACAGACATGGGATTGTTCTAGTAAAGGCAGTTTGGCATAGGAAATTCTGAGTGGGTAGAGCAAAATGGAGAAGGTAGAAAATGAATTATTTTAGCACATGTCTAAAATTAAAAAAAAAAATTAAACAACCAGAATTGCCTAAAAGGAAACATCACTATCAGAGCAAACAGAATAGGGACCAAAAAAACCCTAGTATTTATGGTTTTTTCTTTACTTTTTTTATTATGCTCTTGCAAAAGATCACCCAAGCATTTTTTCCGCTGACAGTCAAGCAAGACATAATTAGACACAGTCAAGTAAATTTGAAATGTAAAAATACAATGAGATTTTCTTCCTCTTTCAGCAACTTCTTCCAGACAATTGAATACTCAACATTGAGGAAGGAACACTGCATATTGCTAAAATGCACAGATTTCAGGTCTGTCTTTTTCAGTCACTAATTTGGAAGAGGCTTACATTTGTCTAACTCCAAAACTGGACTTGTAATGCCATGTCATTCATAACATGTCATTTGATTTTTTGCAGTAGATAGTAAAAGGAATAATTTTAAATAAAAGCAGAATCAAAAAGCTGATAATTTGACATTCAAACCCCGCCTGGATGCGTTCCTGTGTGATGTACTCTAGGTGACCCTGCTCTGTCAGAGGGGTTGGACTGGGTGATCTTTCGAGGTCCCTTCCAACCCCTAGGATTCTGTGATTCTGTGATTCTGTGATTTGTTTTACACAGCTTTCAAATTTATCAGTACACCAGCATTCTATAGAGTAGAAATACAAAATTATTGTATAGGTAATCATCAGCTGGTCAGTATCCAGCCAATAAAGGAATATTGTTTATTATAAGTAATCAGAAGTGAAGTCTTCTTGCCACGTCTTTGTGACAATGGCCTTTTGCCAATGTTAGAGAAACATTGTTTCAAGCTGTTGTTGTTTCACCCTTCCGTTAGGAAACTACAACTTAGTGATGAGTTGCACTTGGTAAAATATACAACTGATAAAGAATTAAGAAAAATGAGCACTTCTTAGCTTGAGAGAAATCCTAGTGACTATGACACAATTTACAGTTTAGCTAAATTAGCAGGTCAACTATAACAAGCTAAAATCATGGAAACCACAAACTGATTGATGTTCATTAAGATTTTGCCTATAGTCTGTTCTCTAGCTGAGATTAACTCAGGCTTTCTAGACTTTTTTGGCAATGGAAACAACGTCTGTAGGGCAGATGTCTGGTGGAAATAGACACAAAAGCAATGATGTGACTGAAGTAATCATGCCAGATGTCCAGAGAAAGCAATTATTCAAAATAAAATTAATTGACGGGAGATCCAGATCTTAAGGCACTGGTTACCCTTAGCCACGTACATCCTAGTAATACTGACAGAGGTGAGACTAGTATGAATTTTAAAAGTAAAACCTACTATATAGGTCAGTAGCTTTCATCTCATGAAAAATATTTTACAGCAATCACTCAAAAAGTTGTTACTATTCAGTGGCAGCTCATCAAAAAACATTTCTGCACAGAAATTATCAGATTTTTCCTTAGAAGGTCAAAGTCTTCTACATAAGGGAAAAGTAATTTTATGCTCAAAATCCAGTATTATATAAGACAGTGTAGGAAAAAAAAATTCATCTTTCCTTACTGAAAATGCAGTGCCTAGGACTGTCAATTTCTTTAGTGTTTAGTTTCTTCATGAGAACAAATGGGAATACAGGAAATCCCACTTAACCATAAGAAAAAACCATTATTTATTTTGAAGGTGATAAAAAAATAGAACAGGCTTCACAGGTAAATTGTGGAGGCTCCGTCGTTGGAGGTATTCAACACCCAACTGGACACAGCCCTGGGCACCCTGCTCTAGCTGACCTTGTTTCGAGCAGGGAGTCTGGACTAGACAATCTCCAGAGATCCCTTCCAGCGTCAATCATTCTGGGATTCTGTGAATGTGGAAAATACCAGTGTTTAGGAGTTTTCTTTAATTTCCATTTCTTTAATTTCACCACAGGTCTGTCACCTTCATATCTTGTTTGAAATTATGGTAGTTTTAATATTCAAAGTTTTCTGTTTACTAGTTATGAAGCCATGCTGTTCTCTAATCTGATTTACTTACACTCTCACTATCCTACTCTCTTTCTTCCTTTCCTTCCTTAAGTTTCCAGAGCACAGAAGCATTCTAATTTATAATATCTTTAATCTGGAATGATCCCTTCCTTTCCAAATTGCTAAGACAATTATTATTTTACCAATCTTTTTGTAAAACTTTACTGCACATTTTATTGTAAATACTTCTTCATGTTCTCCTTTAAAAAATGCAGTTGCTTACAGAAGTGTATGTTTCACTGTTCAGATGATGTCTTCAGCATATTTTACAGCTTTTATAAAGCTGCTGTTGTTAAGGAACTTCATGCATCACCTGAACCAGAAGAATCCAGTTTGTTCAGAAGAAATTATTAACATGCACACACAAAAATCTTAGCTCTCTCATCCTTGAATGTCTACTGTAAACTAAATACATTCAATGTGCAGTGTTATGAGTCAATTAAATGTATAACCCTTTTATTTATACAGGAACACTTTGCACAGAAATGCTTAATGGATTAACACCACACAATTCTTACCATCCTCACCTGCTGCTGATATTAGAAGTACTGAGCTATATGAGGAATTGTCCTTTCAAAACCTCTTTTGAAGGTATGATTAGAACACACAGGTATGATTAGAACACATAAGTTTCTGGGTTTGTATATGTAAGTATGCTATGTGCAAATGTTAGTATTCACAAACAACTGCAAGTTCTACTTTGAAAACTAGTTTAGGTATTACGTTCGTTATGATATATACCGGCAAATCAGACCAATATTTGTCATTCTATCAATTTAATAATGAAAATGTAGAGTATGAGTAATGTGAAATATAATTTCTCAGAAGCAGATTTTCAGTGGGATTTTTGCAGTAACAAGTGACCAAGGCTAATCATAAGTCTTGTTCGCTGCTTCACAGCAGAACTGTATTCCACTTTGGTAGGACACTTCACGGCAAAAAGAGAAGCTTTGTAAACATATACATTCATCATTACTAAAAATAAAATGCATACACTAACAGAGGCATTTAGTAATCAACACTGGCTTGGGAATCATATTGTTACAGGAAACACTTCAGTAGGACTCCAACCATGTCTTCTTTTGAAATTTTAGAAGATATCTTCCTTTGAAAGTATTTCAGAAAAATTTGTTATGGAGGAAGAAGTACTGAAAATACCAAACAACAAACTTTCTACAAAGTTCATATAACCAAGTTTTAGAAAAACAGAGCATGTACCTTCCATGTGATATGAGAGTTACTGAATTTTTGTATGATGTTGTAAATGCAATCAAAGCATGGCTACTTTTATTTTGGTTTGTTAGAACTACAAAAAGAGAAGGCAAAAACGCAATTTGCAAAGAGGTGGAAAACAAGCCAATATAAATAGAAAAAATAGTTACACTTAATGAGATTTGTTTTCATTGGAACTGCTGCTGGGTTTCACTTTCAAACTACAGAGTTATCTACTTTCATTTGATTAGAGACAATGCTATGCAATCTAAGTTGCTTTGATTCTCTCACCAAATAAAAGAACAAGTGTGTCACACTTCAAGAGAGAAAACATTCAATTTAAGGAAATGAAAGAACAAAGAAAGAACCCAGTTACTTTAAATACAAATGTGAAGACAATTACATTAAAGATAGTAAATTGCAGTCTGGCAAGGATTCTGGTGGAGAAATTCTGTTCAGACACAAACCCATGAGGAATTACTAAAATTCACCGGATTACTTTGGAAGAGCATAGTTGTGGTTTTGTTTATCCTAAACTCTCAAACTCAGTAATTAGTCTTTTTTTTTAGTAGTTGTTTCTAAACTTTCCCTTTATTGTAGTTCTCCATCATCATCCTTCTGTCTCCCAGTGACTAATGACTTTCCCATCTCTCCCTGTGCTGCAGCAGTGCTTGTCACCTTTTTTCCTTCACGCTGTTTAACATAATTAAGTAATTTCAATTATCAAAGCAATTATTCCCAAATGGAATACTGTTTGACATTTCCTGCTTCTACTTCATGTCTCTTTCTGTCTTGCATTCTCAAAAGCTTATTGATTTCTCCAGCTGAAAACTGATATGAGATTTTTTCCTCCCCCTAGAAGCCCTACCTTGTTTGTACTTCTATGCTCTCAGATCACCATAGCTACAGCACTAACTATGGATGTGCTTGTATCACCCATGTGTTGCATCACGTTATTACATCCTTAAACATGCATTCCTTCACCACCTAATTATTACTTATGTCTTAGAAAAACTTTCACTTCCAGTTAAAAGTCTCACATATTTCATATTATAAAAGAATACCTATATCATGTGTGCTTGCAGCCTGGAAAGCAAACAATATCCTGGGCAGCATCAAAAGCAGCGTGTCCAGCAGGACGAGGGAGGGGATTCTCCCCCTCCACTCTACTCTCGTGAGACCCCACCTGCAGTACTGTGTCCAGTTCTGGAGTCCCCAACATAAGAAGGACATGAAGCTGTTGGAAAGAGTCGAGAGGAAAGCCATGAAGATGATCGGGCGGCTGGAGCACCTCTCCTATGAAGACAGGCTGAGAGGGTTGGGGTTGTTCAGCCTGGAGAAGAGAAGGCTCTGGGGAGACCTTAGAGCACTTTCCAGTACCTGAAGGGGCTACAGGAAAGCTGGACAGGGGCTTCTTACAAGGGCATAGAGTGATAGGACAAGGGGAAATTGGTTCAAACCCATTTGGGGTTTGATCTAGATTGGATATTAGGAAGAAATTCTTTCCTGTCAGGGTGGTGAGACACTGGCCCAGGTTGCCCAGAGAAGCTGTGGCTGCCCCTCCCTGGCAGTGTTCAAGTCCAGGTTGGATGGGGCTTGGAGCCACCTGATCTGGTGGGAGGTGTCCCTGCCCATGGCAGAGGGTTGGAACCAGATGATCTTTAAGGTCCCAACCCAAACCATTCTATGATTCTGTGATTTACACTACATTTACATTGCTTTAAATATCTTATCAAGCAACAACAAAACCTAAAGTACTCCCAGATAGTTTAGCCAGAATGCAAAAACTGTACAGACAGCATGTTCCTACCAGACTTCACAATTCAACACAACTGCTTATTCAACCTAACTGAGAGAGTCAATTCTCTGTCTGAAAAGATTGCCAGGGTACACCATTAATCTTAGCATGTATCTTAGACATGTACAGAAATAAAATTAAAGAACTTACTAAGGACTTCAGAACAGGGTTCAAAATATCAAATGTTAATTACAATTGATGTTTTCCTTGTGTGAAGACTATAAAATGTGACTTAAAACTATATCAAGTTATCAAGGGTTCAGCCTCAGAGGATAAATATTCAGCTGTAGACTAGAGAAGCAAAGTCTTCAGGAACCGTCTCTAGCAAACGTTGTGGCCACAAATTTGGAACACATCTAGTGGAATCTGATGGTAATTCCATGCAAGCTGCATCTAAGGATCTCTGTCTCAGAGCATACCACTTCTAGCTGGGATTGCACGGTATGTGGCTCTGGTATTGACTCTGCACTTTCTGTGTATCTGAGTTCCCTCCCAGAAAGCATAGGAATCACTTTGTAAAGCAGAATGGAGGCTAACTAGGAAAAAGAAGTTCTTTTCACAGATATGTTTCTAGCAGCAATGATGCTACAACTATGATAGTCTGTGTATATAAAAAATTTAAGTTCTATAAGGATAGTTGATATTTTTACTAGTCAAAACAATATATTTGGTCGTTGCTTTAGTTCAGACCTACGTACGAGCTCATACCCCAGAAAGTCCAGCTGTTATTTCACTTAAGTCATTTATCTAGTAAAAGATATTACTTCTTCATACAAGCCTTGACTTATTTTATGTTCTCTTATTTGCTGTTTCCAACTGCTGTAAATTAACAGTTCACGTGTTAAGTGTGTGGTTACTTTTAATGTACTAAAGGATAGGTTGTTGACTTCATCTTTTATTTAACTTATGAATACATTATTTTTTACTGTACCTCTTGCTTTTTTAATACTTCTAATACTTGAATACTTCAAGCTCTTTCCATTGCTAACAAAGTAAGCCTACCATCAGTGGTAACATGTTAATTCAAGTATATGTTTTAACAGGATTCTCAGGACCTAATAACCATTACTTCCTGCGTTCATAATAAAAACAGTGTGAGATGGCTATGTTCTCACATATCAAACAAAACTTCAAGACAGCCCAGTTAAATTACTTGCCAACATACAATTTTATATAGCACTAGCAATTTTCTAAGTCTTTCTCAATTATCCACATGGCCATTTAGGACATAGCAGGTTAAATGCTAATCAGCACTACTAAAGTGTTTGATTTAAATCACATGTTCCACCTTTTGAGGTAACTTTTGTAATCTTATTTTAAGAGGTTGAATGATACAAAGTATTCTTTTAAACAGTTTGCCAAACCTTAATGTGTTTCTTAACAACAGCATATGGTATAGTCATTATGTTAAGGCAAGTTCTCGGCGGTACACATCTTTCACTAAAGGGATTGAAACTGGGGACCCATCTGCTCATATCTATTAAATTTTCAATACAATTTCAAACATTTGCTGAACTGATGACACTTTCAAATATGGCAGGATTTTTATAACATAGGTGAATAACCGGAATATGATTTCACTTCAACCAAAATCATCTTAAATTTTTGTCAAAGTAAAAGGGGAATAAACAGCTGCAGTACTGAATCGCATTAAACACAATGACAGGGCTGTGTAATACAGGCTCCATGTTATAAAGCTTTCTTTTTTCCTTTAAACTAGGGAATGTGCAAATGGTAATCACACTGGCTCAACAGAAAAGCACTTTACAGCACACCCAAAAATGTGGAGGTGATCCCTTTTATTGGGGCAACTAAAAATATAAAGAAGTCTTTGAGAAATTTTATTTTAATTTGTTGTATCAGAGCTTGTGAGCAGTAAAAAAAGAAAATCAAAGGGTTGCCCTGTGTGGTGCCTCTTGGTAAAATAATCAGCTTTGAAGTTATTCTTTGGATAACACAAGACACTGGGTTAAGTAAGGGGCACCTCCTTAGGATTTACTCCCATTTGACAGTGCACTGCCAAACATATGTAAATTTTATACCAAAATAAATGTGAAAACATGTATTATACTAAACAACTCTATAAAACAGTAGGATTGTCCCCTAAATAACCACACAGCTGAGAAAAAGACAGAGGAAGACACAGCAGAGTAGAATCAAAGAAAATCTAGGGGGGAAAATTGTAAATTTTTTTTAAAAAAAGAACCACGATCCATTGATATTCTTACACTGGTCACTCCCCAGTTGGAATAATGTATCACAGATCAACAAGTCATCAGCTATGATAACTTAGACAAGAAAGGATCTGTACCTATATACAGAATAAATGAAATCAGATTTGTTCTTAATCTGATAGCCATCATATTTTGACAGTTAATTACATTCACTTAAAGAAACACATCCCAATTCACAATAACTAAAATACTCGCTACGACTGAAAATCTGTTCTCTTTTACCTTAAAAAAAATCATCTTCTACCTTACATTGTTTTTTTCCTGTTATTTCTCTGACTTTATTGTCTAACACGAGGAAGAAAATTTAAAATAGAGGAAAAAAGAGAAAGAAACAGAAAAAAAGATCAACAGTAAAGCGAGAAAAAAATACCAACCTCCTCACAGCAGGAGTTATCTTGAGTACAGGATTACAAACATACATGCAACCTCAGACTTTTCTACAGAATTTAAAACTGAATATATTCTACCTTGTACCATAGCTTTCCATAGCAACTTGCAATAAAAACCTGGATATACTGGAATGACATCTTGATAAAAGCTAAGGCCTTGTCTGAACTTGCTCATAAGATAGAAACTATGCTTGAAGTAGAACTACTTTAAAAATTCCAAAAATCCAAACCCTCTATGTATAGACATTCTTATTCCAGAATAAAACCATCCAAGAGTGACAGTAGCAAGAAAATCCTCAGAAATTGTTTTAATATAGTCAATGGTTTCTCTGCTGTGTTTGTGAACCTTCTCAAAAAAATATCACAGTTCCTCCTACACTGTTCAGATGGCTCAGTGAACATTGCATATTTTTATTCATTGTTCATATGAAGGCACAGAACATTTGCAAAAGGTGTAGCTTTTTGATGCTGGACTGGTCATTACAGTTTCCTCCCAGTACATCCATACAACCTCATTATTGGAACTAGCAGACTATAGCTTTTGCTTGACATATATTTTTTACCAGTTGACTTTATTTTATCATTACAATGGCAAATTATATTAAATTAATTGAAAAATTCTGTTTCTTGATAGCAAATACCATAGGAAAAAACACATTTAAAATTATTTTGCCACTGGAATATGGTGTAGTAGTTCAAACACACCATGGCTTTCCAGTAAAACAATCTCAGACAAAACAGCATGGAATTCCTCAAATTAATCTAGGTGATTTTTAAATTATATGTAGGAGTGTTACCATGCCAAAATGAAGTCAAGCATAAGAGGGACTCGATAAAGAAAAAAAAACAAGCTGTCAAATTGTATTTATGGAGTCTTCAGAAACCTCATTAAAGTGGATGAGATCTGTACCAAAGGCATTTTTTGTGATGTTTGAGTGAAACTGAGTAAATGTGCTTGGAAATCTGTATCTGGACAAAAGTAAACAGCTCAGTATGGGTCTGTAAAAGTCAAACTAACGATTGACAACTCAGCCTTTAAATCAGGTGCTCAAGATGGCATTTCAGAGCTTAAAACACACACCAAGATGAACTGAGGTTTGTAAAAGGCAAAGAATTTCAGAACTGAACATAGGCTCTCAGCTTTGAATGTTGTCTCCAGACATCAAAGTAAATCTACTGATGTGTAAAAATACACAGCAGTATTGCCACTATACTACTGCAATAACTATTCATTCATTTTGATAGTGGATGGGATCATCAAGCTGGAGCAGATCGCTAAAGAATAATTTTGTACAATAAAGATCACAGTAGTAAAAATTTTAGGATATTTTCAGTCCTCAGCCACAGACCCTTCATCTTTTGATAACATTCTGCTTGTTGAGTGAAGATTTTAATGAAAACAGTATTTCAGAACTTCCTTCCTTTGCGAGTATATGTCCTCACCTTAACCTTATTTTAACATTGTTTTTTGTGTGGGCGTTGATTGTATTGCAGAGTATGGCAAATCTGATAAGAGAAAAGCAAAGACTGAGCCCAGTCTTATTGTATCAGAATGGCTGAAATAATCACATATCCTGGAAAAGCTGGGAATTTCAGATCCTACTCTCAGACACAGAATGGATATACAGTTTTTGATTACAGAAAATTCTCTTGCAGTCAAACACAAAGCTAAACTTCAGTTGTATTCTCTGCTGAACAATCAGCATGGCTCATTTCCTGGGTTTTGGGAGAAAAACCGTTTCTTGCACAACCCAGTGAACTGAGAATAATAGGAATGATATGCTTGATGACAGCAGCAACATAGAATCTAAAAAATAGCCCAGAAGACTGCAGTTTTGAATTAAAGTATGAATGTCATAGGGACAGCACACAGGATGTTTGATCCCAAAAGATTTGTTTCTTTCAGTGCCCTGTAAGATACAGCTGTAGCTGTCACAACTACCCATTACCTGAGTAGTTAATTCTCCCCAGACATTCTAACTTGTTTCTAAAAAGATCACAACAGTTATTAAAAGACAATAAAAATCAGTAATTTACATTCTGGTTTTGAAAGGGGACAAAATTATTTCCTTTATCTACATCTTTATTATAGCTTCTTTTCGTGCCTCATGATGCAAAGAAAGTGTAGTTGTCTGGATTTGTTATCTCACAGGACAAAAATCTTCATATATAATGGAAATACTGTTCTCAGGTCTCTTGGTATTTTTTGCAAAGAGAGTTTCCTAATCTCTACTCTCACCATAAAACACCAACTGATTATGTAACTGAGAAAAGATCCACACTGCTTCCACCTGAGTCTGTTCATAACATTCCTGAAACTCGAGTGTTTGGCTGCTGCAGAACAGTGGCCTCCACACAACAGGATAGTGTGACAAGTTATCCATATTCTCAGAGGGTATATTCAATCAGTCTCACATACAATAATGACTGCCCAATTAATTTGAATATATTAAACCCATTCATACTACTAGCTGGATTCCTATACATACCTAGAGGAAAACCAGAAATGATTGAACAACTTAACGTCCGCAGAGCGCCTGTCAGCATCCACCTTAAAAATTGTTCATTGTAGAAAAATAACTCATATTTATAACATATGCACTTGTCTGTAGGGACTTAGAGCTCTTCTAGAGTTCTTACAGTGACAAGTCATATTGACACATTTTCTTTAACATTGACATTTAAAAAACCCAAACCTATCATAAATAGATTATGGTTTGAAAGACATTCTGTTTACAGGCAATCCTTTTCAAAATTATCCATAATATACTTTCCCATGCTTCTGGTAACTGTCAAAAATTGGCTTCGTATCAGATGGACTATTGGTCTGATTTAATACAGCATTTCCTGTTTGGTTATTTAACTAATTCCAGTATTGTCTCCAGGGCCTGAGTTTTCACTAAGAAAGCATGCTGCAATAGCCTCCACAGAAGGCTCCACAGTGCTCATTTCCTGAATCTGATCTTGACTTCTGAGAGAATTAGCCATTTAGTTCAGTGAGCTTCTACCTCTTAAAGTGGTCAAGATGTCTGTCTTTACAACTCTTTACTTCACAACTCTGGCAATAGAATTTATTTGGAGTAATCTGAAAGCTTATTCCATAAAAGCAAGGATGCTAGATTTCCAGACTCTTCCTGATAAATATTTCTACATGTAAAAATGAATACTCCATATCTATAAATGAGGGGGGAAAGAGACTTGGACAACAAACAATAAATTTAAGCTCCTTTGGAAACAGCAAGGCTCCTTAGGACTTAGCTCATTAATTTTCCCTGGGAGATATGCAATTGAAATTCAGTGGGAGTTAAACACTTGACTCCCTCAGGTTCTTTAAAATCCCAGATGAAGTGATATTTAACTAATTCCCACACTAATAGAAATTGGTCATTTGGCACAACGATGCAATCTAATTGTTGGTCACTATAATAGATTCAGTCCCCAGCACAGCACTTAATGACATCATTCTAGGAGCTCACATGTCCTGTCCTGCTGGGCTGATGGCAGTGGAGTTTACTGGCCCAAAAGCCCAGTCACCCAGAGTGCAAAGCAAGGGAAATGGCTGCATTGGATGATGCCTCTCATTACCTGCAGCAGGGTTGTGTGTGTGCATTCAGCTTTCCACAAGCACTTTTTGCTTTTCAGAGGCATGCATATCCTACATATTAGAAGTGATATATTCTTTGGGTGTGACCATCCTCACACGTTCTATAAACCTAGTTGAATTAGATCCCCCTCTGACACATAGGAAATAAAATTAGACATCTCTGGAGACATTTACTCTTGAATAGCAGGAGTTTTTCTCTCCTTTCGTAGTCTGTTTTCCCTCTTTCATTCCTAGTGTCCTCACTTTGCTGCCAGAAATTTCTAAACTGGTGAGCTCACTCTCCCCCCTCCTCCTCTCTTTCTTCCTTTCTCTCCTTCCCTCTGCCCATCGGTGGGTTCCAAGGGGCTCCTGCAGTTACTCAGGCGGACAGCATTCCGTTGCCAGGCAACTCTCTGAAAAGAAGCACATGCTGTTGCTGCACAGACAGAGCGTGCCCGTCTGCTCCAGTGATGCTGTGGCCTAATTTCTACCTCTCTTGTGTTAGATACAAAAGGGAACATCTCCAGAGTAGAGGGTTAGGGAGTACTGAATTATCTGCACTTTTTTGTTTGTTTGTTTTTTCACCACCCTCCTGATTGGGTGCATCCCCTTCCATCTCAGGGCCCCCAGAAGTCATGCATGTCTAATCTGCATGCCTGTGTTTGGGACTGTTCACTGGGCTTTGTGGAATACTGACAATTTTCTGTTGGCTTTTGGCTGAGTTAATAGTACTTACGGAGATCTGTTAAGCTTTCCTGTGGCTCTCCCACAAAGGCAGTTCTGCATGTAAATTCTCAAGGCCATTCATCTTTTCCTACCTGACTCTTTATTGCCTGGGTGTTTGGGTTTTTTTTAAAGGCCTCTTTAGGAATGCAAGCACAGCCTTTCCTATTTTCCCTCCTTTCACTGTGCTTTCCTGAGAACAAAGAACAGCAAACTAAGAAATTCCTTTGGTTTTTCCACAGCCTGAAGAAAGATCACTGCTTTATCCATGGATTTAGTTTTGGACTGCCTAATCTTCTCAAAAGGCAAGGCCATACCGATTCAGATTCTGTGGTTTGAACCCAGCCCTGCAATCACAATCCGTCACTGTCTATTACAGACAGTCTGATCGTTAGGTAAAAAAGTAGTCAGAATAAGAAGTAGATTTCCTTATATTTATTGCTAGCTTCCTTAAATTTATTGTTAGCATATTTTTGATACGAAGGTTGCTTATGTTAGTTGCCTTCTTTCAGTTCTGGTACCAGCTCAGCAGCTCGCTCAACCTGCACGCAAACATGAACCTCAGAGAGAAGCTGCACTGTGTTCAACCTGACAGCCTAATATTGCTCTGGTGCTCTGGGTATTCCTCCAATCCTCCTCTCACTTCTGGACCAGGTCTGAATCCCAGTCCTAATCTACAAATCCCCAATTTGGTTAGTGTGCATCTACTTTAAGGGCAGCCAAGAATCTTCATCCACTGATCCCTAGAGTCAGCACTTCACCACAAATTTCTGTCAGCATAGCTACATCAACACGAGCTGTGAAAAATGTATAACCTCCAGCTGACACTGCCATACCAGTAATGCCTGGTTCAGTCTCACTTATGCCATTGGGGCATCACATTTGTCAGCACAGTTTGTGCCTTCAGAAACGTGCTGTAATTAAACAAGCAAAAACCACGGTGGCATGGAAATACATGGAAATGGCAGATGCCCTGTAACAGATAAGACCACGGCCAGTGTATGCAGACACATTGCAAGGCAGACTCTGTGAGACACAGAGATTCAATAGCTCTTTAGAAGAAAAGTTCCAGCCCAAACGTTCCCATTCTTCCCAATGGCACAGTACTTTTGAGATTGCAGCCACTTTTTGTTCCAGTTTACTTCATGTTTATAGTGCTGTGGATAAGATTCTGCCTATCTTTTCCTTATCTTTTGCTTACATCCTACACAAATGGTTGGAACTGTTCAACTGTGTGGTAGCCATAGTTCTGCAACACTAAATGCAAATGGAGTGGCAAAGTCTCATCGTTTTGGAGCAAAAGGATATTTTAATCCCTGAGAGTTTCACGTGCTAGGCAATCACCACATTATTTACAAAATGTTTTGAGACCTTCTGGAGAGAAAGGTCAGACAGTGCAATAGTTACTGCTTGCATGATTCACACGTATACAGCTTTCAGTACTATACAACTCCTCAAACATCCTTCCTCCCCAAACACACGCTGTATAGATGAAACATGGGACTTGTCTCCCTCAAAACCACAACTTAATAACACTAAAGAAACAACAAAATGTCTCAACACTACATTAAAAATTTACACTTCCATTTGAAGTCAATCTAAAAGAGAAAATAAGGCCCTGGAACTGCTTATGGCCATGGCAAAGCTAATGAAAAAAATAATTAGGTGAGCCTTTGCCAAACAGGTAAAGAACTGAAGAATAACAACACAAGCCAATTCACCAAACGGATACCAATTTCCTACTCACTGTCCAGAGGCAGTATCTCTATGTTTCTCTATGTATTTTTGGATCTTACATCAATTCAAGATGACACTACAGTTTGGCCCACAGCCAGAAAGTGGCAAGTGAAATAATGTTCCAGTACTTGCACTGTGAACACACAGCTGGCTTCAAAGGGAAATGGACTAATCCTACTTCATTTCCCTTCTTCAGTATGTGTTTAAAGAGCTTTGGTGCGCTGAAGGAAATCGACCAGAATTCATTAGTTCCCTTCTGATTCAGCTCATTGCTGTTGGAAAGGGAAACAGGTCAGGATTGCAGAGTCCTACTCAATTTCCTTTTGAAACAGACTTTAAGCCAATTCTGCTCTCAGTTGTACACACACAGATCTTCACTAATGATGCATGTATTTAAACGCAATATCTCTCCAAGTTGACTAAAACATATAAAGACTATGAAAGCAAGAAGAAATATTAAATAACGATTTTTAAAAAATATAATCTATTTGATTTCATACCATTGAGAATTTTTGCGTGAGAGCATTCCTGAGAAACAAACTCAGAAAATCATGAGAGGAACTTCTAGAAAGAGACACAGGAAAAAAAGAGGGGGTACGGGGGAACAGACCCAACTGAGAATAGGAAAAGATCACAATGAAGGAAAAAAGAAGAATAATTTTTTAAATATATCATATACATTTTTTGCTATTCAATGGAAAATTTCAGCACACTAAAACACTCATTGTAATACCTAAAGCAAATCCTAGGGATAATTCTGATCTTGTTTGGAGGTGGTTTTGGAAATGGAGACATGAAGCTTAATCATTTGCTCTGGACAGAAAGTTTTTCTTCCCATTCATAATCAGATCTCTCCATTTCTCTCTTCAGAGATCATGTCCTAATTTTATCAGTCTTCTCAAGGTTACTGGAAGCAATAGGATTTCAAATTATTCCAGGCTATATCCTGTTCAGTTTAAGGACACTGTTTTTGAGACAATAAGGCAGCACCAATACTCTGCCAAAGCAAACCTACAATTAACCACCTAAGCAGAAAGTGGCTTGTGACAAACAAAGCAGAACAGAAGA
Organism: Aegotheles bennettii; assembly: GCA_013398125.1. NCBI lineage: Eukaryota > Metazoa > Chordata > Aves > Caprimulgiformes > Aegothelidae > Aegotheles > Aegotheles bennettii. The sequence goes on from VZRW01009658.1 coordinate 330,473, forward strand.
AAGCTACAGGGTTCCTGATGGGACCATGGTTTCACTTGAATTAAATAAGCACATGTAAAAATCACTTCTTGTAACTGTAGTGGAGACAAAGAAGTGTTATTGATGTAATGGACTGTCTCTTAAGGTTGAACTGTGATAATGTGAATGGTGAATAGCCTTATCAATTTGGTTTCCCTATTAATTATGAATCCATGAGCTTGAAGCAGTATATTGCACAGAAAATGTGTCCTGGAGTTGGAAATAACCAAAAAGCCTTTAAAATAGCAACACTGTGTCTGAGAAGAGATGAATGATTCCCAAAACCTTAAGTTCTAGAAGGTTTTATTGACTGAAGTTGTAGGGGTATCTGAGGAGCTCTATGCAACAATTTAAAAATTTGATTCCTTACCAGTTGGCCATAGAAATCTAGCACAGACAATTTATCTCCTGCACTAACAGCTTCTCAGCACAGGAAAATGAAGGACAATTAAAGAGCAAGTAATGGTTCAGTGATTCTGTAGAGCACTGTACCACCTACACAGCAAGTTAAAACAAGATTATTTTCCTTTGCTGTTCTACGTCAACCTCTGTTTACAGCTTTAACTTTTATCACTAGACCATAATTTAAAATGTTATTCAAGCTACTCTAGAAAAAGTTATATGACAATTCGTAACTTACAAAGGCTGAGAGCTTCATATAGAAACTCTAGGATAGACACAGTAATAGCACAGATAATCTGTTCACTTTGCATGTACAACTTATTTTCTTACTCCAAAGACAAAGGTTGAATGTCCCATCCCCCTTTAGTCATCGTGAATGGATGTCTTAAGGGAAGAAATCAGTCACCACTTGTAGATAACATCACAAACAAATAAATACATGAAACAAAGGCATTTCATAGCTCAAACATTCAAAGTCAAAACTAGTTCATTAGGCATTTTTCTCATTTTTGTTGTTTAATCTACTTCAGTTTCAAAGTACAAGACAGTACAAAGGCAATTCCAGCAGGATCAGCTCAGTTTGTATAACTAACTACATTTTTTAATCCTTTCTTGTCACATTTATGACTCCGTTACTATCATTCTTGTTTGCTACACTGATTACACAAAAGGTTTTTCTTTTGTATTTCCTTTGCAAAACCTCCATTCTCCTTCTTCCTACCTGCTCAGTTTTGCTGTCTCTCAAAAAGAACCATTTCTTTTTGTTCATGCTGTGCATACATATGACTTAAACTTCACTTGATGTCACCTCAGAATTCAAACTTTCCATCAACTTGAGATAAATTATTCTGGATAAAACTATATTCTAAATGTATCCAAGTCCTTAACAGAGATGAGAATTTTCTTTTCACTGTCAGAAACATTCCAGTGTGCAAAATACTTTCCAGCAAAACTTTCCCTTGATTCATAGTGTAAAGAGCCATAGGTTGCTTTTCTGAAAATAAAAATGAAGTCCAGAATGAGAAATGTAATTCAATAACCTAACCAACCATGGAGACAGAGTGACTATTTACAAATGGGAGTTAGTGTACGCAAGGAGAATTGGGCTCTCAAGCCATAGCAGGAAAAGAAAACATCCTTTGATTTACATCAGAGATGTCTCTTAGACTTCAAATGGGAGGCAGTGAAATACTGAGGGGGGAATATTAGATGCCGTGGCAAGAGGTAGAACATAGTGACGGGGGAACACCTACCCCTACTGCCATTCTTTGACAGGTACCAAATAACCATTGTGTCTGCAAGCAAGATTTAATACACTGTGGAGACTGACACAGTGCGGAATAAAAAGGAAAGGAAAGTGATCAGAGAGCCAGGAAATGTTAAGTCCTACCCACTATGCACTGCACATAGTGCAAACACTTCTGCAGACTACCCTGGACAACACAGGCACTATATGTTTTTTGAGCAACTCATCCTTCTACTTACGCACAATTAAGAAAGGAGGGACAGGGATCATAACCCTACAGTGAAGATATGTGATGCTTACTTCAAATTACAGACACAGATATACCACCTGCAGTCATCAACCATACCTCCTAGTCCCAACACCTTTTTTAGACATCACAAACTAAGAGTTAGATTTGATATCTAGAAACTTACTCTAAGAGGTTTAACCTATGACTTGTCAGTATTATCTCATCTCGATTCTTCAAATATAAAATATCACAAATCACTAGCAATACAACATTCCCTCAAAATAATACAGCCCCCTAAGTGTGAGGTTCAGAATTTTGACATTACATAAAGAAGACATGTATTTCCCAATTCATTAACAAATGTGCTTGCTCTAGTAAAACCAAGAAAAATGAGAGGGTCTTTTTTAGCAGAAAGCCCAGTAGCTAAACTCTAAGTGAAAGAAGGATGTATTAAAACCTTCCTCTTCTGTTCAACCTTGGATTAAAACAGCTGTCTATTTACCAGCGATTTAGGAAGGCTACAGATAGAACCCAGCTTATTACTATGCATTAAAAAGTGAGTTTTCTCTATAAGAATGCCCTCACTTGCTTCACTGTACCAGTTCAAAATATGTGATGTGTAGGTACTGAGAAATGTGTAGAAATCAATGCACTACAACTATTAGAAAATGTTCTGTTTAACACTAACCGGTCCAGCTGGCTTCTTTGCTTTCTCAACAGTCAACGTAGCTTCCTTGAGTTATTTTCTAAGGTCTTCCTTTGGCTAGTCATGTTTACAGCACTAGGAGAGGAAGAAACAAAGCAATTGTAAAGCTTGTTAAGAAATAGTTCATGTGCTATTAAAGGTGACCCTCCCACTTCCAGTTCTATTTGTTCTTTTTCCCCCCCAAAATGGGTCAAATCTTTCAATTTAAAATCTGAGCACTCTCCTGCTGTCAGGTGTCTGAGAAAAGCATTCAAAGCTAAGTCCTAAGGTGTCCTGACCTTCTGAGAAGCTTAGAACCACATCCTAAGGAAGTGACAAAGGATCGCTCCATAGCAAGTTGAAACCTACAGATATCTTAGAATATAACAGAACTCTAAGCAGCCTTCATACTGCATAAAGAAACTGTTAGTCACACCAGTGCAGTAAGCATAGTGGTAGTCTGCAAATGCAAAAGACCCGAGATGCACATCGTCTCAGAATGATTCACACTATAGACAAACATGCCCTTCCAAACAGCTGCACTGTATGAGCTATTGCCCACAGGCTTTTTCTCAATTGTTTATCACACTACACTTCAGTGGAAATCGCTAACCCTTATCTATGCCCTGCAAAGTCAGTCAGGTTAGCTCAGGCAAGCACCAGAGCTTTGCTAACCTGGATGACTTTGTCTGAAATGGACAGGGGTGCATTTATAGGAGTAGTTCAGTCCAAGAGTGTGAGTTCACATTGAGCTTAATTTGGTGTAAATGCAGATTACCACAGAAGCTAACCTTTAAAACAGTACTATGGACAGACAGTCACTACTAGCTCACTGGCAGAAAAGACTGCTCTCCCTGGCTTGCTGTTAGATATTCAGTACAGGAGATTTGCAGATCCTCAGATTCTTCATCTACATGACATTCTCTAATTTTTTTTCAGCTTGATCCTTCAAGTGATAAAACCTCACACCCAGTTCTTGAACCTAATGCTCAGCTTTGCTAGCTCCTCCTCCTCAAGGAAGGCAGCTGAGGTTTTGGCTTTGTGCTAGCTTCTGTTGACAACCAACAAAAAAGGGCACCCCGGTCTTTATTAGCTGAATAACTACAACAAAGGCAAAACCACTGCAAAGCTAGAGAACTGATACAGCAAATAGAAAGATGTACATTTTAAGTCTATTTCATAAGGTGTGACTTAGTATCTTTCATATCTTATTTTCCAGTCAGTCAGGTTCAAATCTACAGATCTTGAAATCTGTAATGTAACTACAAAAATATGAAAAACTAACAGACAGATCTTGACAGTCACCTAGTTAAATCATATTCAGCAGCCAAGCAAAATTAACAGGAATGTCCTCGACCATCCAAAATAAAAAAAAAAGAGTGATCTACCAAGGTCTGAGAAATAGATTCTTTAGTAATAAAACCCACCCTGCTGTCAAACAATGTATTCAGTCATTCTGAACGAAGTACAGTTAAAACAAAAACCTGTTATCATGTAGATCTGCATTTTCATTTGTAAAAAGGAGCTGGGACATGCCACACCAATCACCCTGTTCATCTGTTTCTCTGGTGCCAGCTGTGAACCATATACTCATCATTTTATGCCTTATAATAAGCAGCAAAATGTAGAGGGGAAATCTCCACAGTAGGATGAAGAACTAAATGAACAGTTCTGTATGCACTCCCCACAATCCTGAACACCATAAAGCTTACAAATGCCCACAAGTTGTGCTCAACAGACTAGAGGAGAGAGGAAGTACATCAGTGAGAAGCAGCAGCTGTGGTTTGCATCATTTGCAGGTCCTACTGGTGTTCCCAGAACATACTGGGCTGTAGGTAAGCATACTGTTTAATCACAGTTGCTGAGAGTTCAAGAATTCTTCCTGCTCCCTCTAGAAGAAACTAACAAAACACATTTCTAGAACTAAGGTTTGCATCACATAAAAACATGACGTGTTAGGTTTGTGAGGTGTTCACAATGAAGGCCCAGATCTTACAGAGATGGGAAAAACTTGGCACTGTGTGCAATCCCACCACCTGAAAGTTAGAGGAACTGGAATTTCTAGGTATTTAGACCATTCTGAAAATCTCATGTCAATTCTGTAGAAACTAAGTAACTTCAACCTGAAATGCTACATTTATCAATCTGTTCTGATCAAATGTAAGATTTACACTCTTTCTTACTGGCATGTGGGAGCCATCCATAAAGGGCCACCAGTACAGACATTTAAATGATAAAAGCATGTTTTCATTTTTTCCCCAAAATGAAAATTACCATCCTTCTTTTGTTTAAGAAAAAAGCCTATAAACTGAGAACAAATACAAGCAAAGAAAAAACCTTTCCAAATGAAATGTTAACAATTAAAAGAAATTGAGGAGAGTACAACCTGTATAACAGAATTAACACAATCTGCTGAATATCTTTGTCAAAATCCCCTACCAAATAAAATTTGATTTTTCTTATGAAGGTGAAGGCAAGGGCTGAAGTCACACCTAATTCAAATCGCACCACCCCAGTGAGATGGAATTATCTCAGTTTACAGAAGGAGAGGTTTGATCCTGATGGTGTTTGCCTGAAGCTCTCTGGTACAGAAAAGCTTGAGCTTAATGACAGTGTGCAGAATGACCCATATTACCTTTTGGCTAAGTACTACTTTTCACAAGCTTTAGTATTTTATCTTCACTATATGGTAATAATGACTTTTCTCAGACACAAAGAATCATGGTTTTTATCAATGGTTCATGCAAAATCCAAGCCCTTAAAAGAAATCAGCCCAAAGCAGGTGCACAGAGCTGTCAGACCCTGAAATTTGTTTTGAAACCAACCACCTGTTAGTGTAATTGTGTAGCTGTTTTTCCTGGCTTATGGGATTTTAGTTCAGCTGTTGTTCTCATGCTAACGCTTATTTCCTCTAGGAATCAGTCTGTCCACTTATACTAACCTACAAATTTCTGTGTGACTATCTTCACAGTCTGATTCAATGTATACATGGCAGAACGTGTGGTGTAGCACCTTTAGTATATAACACACTTTGTTTATAAAATAGCTCATGATTGCTGTAGGAAAAAGTCTGAAAAATAATATTTAACATCCTCTGTGTCACATTTAACAACTGAGATGACTCGTCTCTGTTTCTTGTTTGTTTCAGACAGCAACAAAGAACGTTTCCTCTTAATGGATGATCTCAAAGATCAGATTTACTGTTGGTGCCTGAGTCGCATTCTACTGATAACAGAGCACTGCCCTGCTGCTGAAATGCAGTCTCAGTCTCTCCCATTAAAATCTTCTGTTTCTGAAGGCTTATAACTTCACCCGAAGTTGACTCCAGGTTAGAGGTTAGCAAAGATACTCTCAGTTCAGAGGAACGTTTACCCCCAGTAATCTGAAAGAAACAGTCTTCCTACATGCGAGATAAAAGTGTAAAAATTACCACCAGGAGGACAATGGTTTAAGATGCTTTTGTAAATGAGAAATGGCATGTAAGGAACAACATTGCGCTTAAGGTGCCAGTCAGAACTGCGGTCCCATTATTCTCCAGATTGCTGTTTTCAGCACCCTTCGGACATAAGCCACCCTCAGAAAAAGAACTGGACACTTGGGTGAGAACAATAGCTGAGCTGCTCATGAAATGCCCCCTGCAACTGTCAGTCCCAACCATCCCACAGCTCCACACTGCCCTCCAGGGAGGGCCAACAACAAAGTTACAATGCTTCCCTCAGTTTACCTCTGACAGAGGATAATTCCTTGGGAATAAACAAATAAAGCGAGTAAGAAAAATATAGCTGACATAAACATGAACATATTAATAAGATATTTCATGACATAAACCCAGTAAAAGATAAATTATAAAGATTAAATATTCCATGTGTTCTTATTCATGCACAGATAACTGCTACCCAGATGCCTTTTTCAAGCATCATATAAAGGAAACAATAAACAATTTATGGGTAATAGTTCATAAATATATGCAGTACTGTACGTCCAATGGGCACAGATATTTCATTGTGTAAGACATGATTACTAGGTTTATGCATGATGTGAAATGTGAGTTGTTTGCAGCTATTTAAAATCATTTGGGGACACAATAAACTGTTGACAAGATATATCCTATTTAAATGTATTGCCCATCCCTGACTGTAGAGCTTGTCTTGTGTTTATCAGAAGGAACACTTTTAAAATGCACTGAGAAACTCAATTGTTATCATTGTCTTAGCTTAAAAAGACTACACCTTTGTATAGAGTTCTGTTAAAAGAAATCCTGCTGCTTATCATCAGCACGTACTTCCCCAAAGTTCCTGTTTTTTTAGAAGTTTTATTAATTGCAAATGTTGTTTACTAGAGGAAAACTGTGATTGAAGCTCTAAAACAAAGAGAATAGTTGTAACTTTAATCCTTTCAATAAGCCTTTGTTTCCCATTGACTAAAAACTTCCTAAAGGAAGTAGAGCTGCGAAAATCCAGGAAGGAATTAGATTTGCCAAATTCTGTTCCTACTTGGATTTAGACGCAAAGGCTTTGTTACTCATTGTACAAATGTTTGAGTAAAAAAAGAATGATCAATTACAAAAATGCATTTTTGCCAAGGTTGAAGATTATTAATAGAAGAGCTTTCTCCATCCCAGAATGCAGACTATGAACTGACATTCATAAATAGATAAATAAATAATACTCATTTTTTAGCTGCTGCTGCATTTTTCTCAGTGGTGTGTTTTTTTCTCTTTTTGTTATCTAAGGGGAACTTGGATACTGGCCTGACAATCATACGAGAACCTAGCTAAGTAAACAAATATGGAAAGGAAAAATCAAACGCAACCTCTTACTTATCAGGCTTACAAAGCATGCTTTGCGGCATCCAAAATAAAAGAATTCTTCAAAATCCCTTTCCATGACAACGAGTAATTGCACACTGGAAAGTGTACTATTGCAGCAATAAAGCTGAACTCCCTGAAGACCTTTCAGAGACACAACCAATTTGTTTTGTATTTTTTGCCACATGCTCCTTTTAACTCCGTACCACTTCATGCTCTCCAGGTTTTAACTAGCCAAACACGCAGAGACTAGCTAAATATGTGCTCGTGTATTCCATAGGCCAGAGGTAATTTAATTTCTCATTCTAAAATAACTTAAAGGCAATTCTTATCTGTTTCCCACTAACATGGTGTCTATTTTAACTGTTCTTTTCTTGATCAATAGTACACTAGAGGATTAAAGAATATTTGAACCTCTGTCTTTGTCAAGTGCTACGAAAGGATAGATTATGGAAGGTGCTGACTACTTTCAACTTCTCAGGGTTTCAGTGGAAGTCTTGCTCAGCACACTGTGGCACAGAGCCCTTGAGTAAAATCAGCACTGTGTGTCCAAGGCTTGGCCAAGCTTAGCTGGACCACTCAGTTGCAAAGGCTACACTTGCAAGCTCCAGCAGCTAAAAGCTGATAAGGAAATGCTGTGAGTAACATCATATCCAGCCTCTGTGTACTGCCCAAACCATCCAGAGGGGAGGCTGACTGGCGGTGATCTTCAGCCCAAGGAGAAGCAAACTCCTCTGGATTCCTAATGAGACATATTTACGACTCTGCTATGGAAACACCCATATAACATTTGCAACACAAATACACACATGACCAAATTTTGGAATAGCTTCAGTTTAGGACATTACGGGTGCTAATGCCTAAGTTTCCAGGATATACTGGATAACATTATTCACAGTGACTTAAAACATGCTCTAAGATTTTCCTGCATGTTAATAAAGATATGTGGAGTTTTTATTAGATTAAATTATAAGAGGATAATGGAGAGGAGGGGAGAGAGAAAGGAGAGGGAAAGGAGGAGAGGGAAAAGAGGAGAGGAAAAGGAGGAGAGGAGAAGGAAAGGAGAGGAAAACAGATTTCTGCATTGCACTTTTGATCACAACAGTTGACAGCCCCCTCCCTCCCCTTAAGATGGAAAAGCCAGTTTTAATTTAAACTACAAACTGTTGACCAGGCCTCAGCTTGGCTTTGCAATTCACTATATGCCTGAGGGATAAATTATTTAGCATTAGCACATGGTATGTCATGTCTTGTTACTTAAGTGGAATATGGCTTGCATCCAGCTGTACCCCCGGGACCCCTCGATTGGCTGCGGGTGAGGTCATTTCCATTTGGTAATCCTCGACAGAGGCCCAGGGGACAGCGCTGGCCACCGGGCAGGTCCCCCGGCCCCTCCGCCTCCCACCCGGACCCCGCGCCAGCTTTGCTCCTACTTATCACTGTAAGGTTCACTGCAGGTACTGCCCCCATTACATGATTTTCACTAACAGTGCAATGGAACAGAAGGTGCAGCAGATGAGCTACATCATCTGCAGGTAGCATTTTGTTTTCTTAACACAGGGTTACTAATAAATTTAGTCAGATGGATACACCAAAATAAATTTTTGCTGCAGACCCAGATTAAATGGAGGATTTTGAGGGGTTTATTCAACCAAATATGAAATAATTGTTGTCAGTAATTCTGCCTAAAATTATTTTTCTATTTTCAGTGTATTGTAGAATTTAGTTCAAAAAACCGCAAGACAAAGGGATGAGCATAAACTCTTGAGAATGTTTCTGGAAGTTTGGCAATGGAATAGTTAGCTACAGTGCCCTTTAAATGGCCCTATTTTGCTTGCAGTTAACACCCTCGTTATATGAAAAGGGTTTTTCCTTCAGAACCACCTTCACGTTATTTGCCACGGAGGAAATACTCATTATGCTATTCACTATTGGAAGGCTCCCAGCATAAAAATAAGGGTTACAGGGTTGGCTTGTTTTGATTGAATTTCGCAGCAAAGTCAGTGAAATGCCGAGAGTTACAGAGCACCCTGTGGTACAGATGGCACTGTCTGCTCCGCGGTGAGGCACGGGATTTGCATCTGTCTCTTTGCTAAGGTTCAGCAGCAGTTCTGCTCAGCCTTCTATTCTAAGTGACAGGTAACAGAAAAGACACAACTGACACGTTGCAAGAAAACCACGTGCTTTGTTACTGTAATATTAGTGTTTAAGTACACTACACCATACCCTGCTCTCAGAACTTTGTTTCTTGTGGTGAGGAGGTATGAAAACCGACTGTGATTTGCTTTCTCTGTTGCTGGATCTTAAATCCTCGCAACGGGGTTTTGCCTGAGAAGAAAGAACTGTGTGAAAGCCGTGCGGTCTTATGGTGAAATGCACCATTCTCTGACACAGGGGCAGAAGGGGAACTTTGCAAGGGGATTCCCACGAGAAGAGATGCTGAACCAGTGCGGTACGAAGTGCTGTTGAATAAACAACTGCAGGGCAGGAAATGAAGAATCGATACCGCGAGGGGGATTAATTAGGCAAATGCGAGAATTCAAAACTGCCGTTTGAATCAGGACAGCCAACTCCTCGTCCTGCACAAAGTAAACACCCTACGGCCAGAGGATGCGACAGCTGCCTGCAGCTCTGATCGCTGCCGTTTGGAAGCCGGCACCTGCAGCCAGCCGCGGCCTCAGTGCCGGGCATTGATTTCGGCGCCCAGCTGGAGGGAAACACCTGGGCTCGCACTGCTGTTCCTGCTCCCCAGCTAACAGACCCGCTCTGGGTTTCAGCCAGCTCATAGCGAGCAGCGAGCCCAGCAGGGGACGGGACGCTGAGCTGCTGGCAGGGAGGCGCTGGCAGCCCGGTTTGCTGGCGGGACAGAAGCGCGCCTTGGTTGGGCTCCAAAGCGCCTCAGGAGCCGCCTCACAGCCCGACGTTACCTCAGGCCGCCCCGTGCCGGAGCAGCGCGAGCGAGGGCCGGTCCCGCCGCTGCCCCCGCCTCAGGGCC